>JAMXBC010000001.1:110269620-110627120 GCA_024138005.1 Lumnitzera racemosa | reverse complement strand
AACCTTCATCTATCTCCTTCAAAATAAAAGGATAGGAGGACTTACTCCGATTATCGATCATGTTTTAATAAGCCATTACGAATAATTAACAAGGAATGGAAGTACACGAGGAAAAGCAATTAGCTCATGAGTGGAAATTTTGGTAGTATCCTCTAATTAAATAGAGCAAAGTAAAAAATGAGGACCCACGCCTCCCTTTATATAGATAAACAATGGGAGAAGGCGAATGGTTTCTCCCACTTTTGGAGCACGAACCCACGAAAGGACACGTGCTAATTCTCAACTGTCCATGTACCCTACTCCTTCAGCTAAGGGCTCTAATTGATCGTTGCACACGAATCCATGATGTGGTTGTAAGCTTCGCAGTTAGGTTCAAGAGTCGATGTGTATAATTTAGGGAATCAGATAAATTGTTCAATCAAGCTTAAATTTTACGAAAAAATTAGAAATATTAATAAAGGTGATATGATGAATTTGAATTTAGGAAAATAAATATAAAATAATAAAAATATTATAATATTAAGTTATTACATATTGCCCGTTATTTATCGAAAACATATAAAATAAGTTCTGATAATTAATGAATCGATAAAGATAAATTATATCCATACTAAAAACCATAAAATAATATAAATATTATTTAGGAGTATTATTTGTATTATATATGTATTTAAGTGTAGGCAAAAATACTTAAAATATGTTAAAATAATGCTAATTAATTAATAAAATTCATAAAAAATCAAGAAAAATATTAAAAAGTGTAGAAATGTCCAAAAATCAAGTGTAGCATATTGGGATTTAAAAAAGGAAAATTAACCAATAATATTAAGCCAAATAGAAAGTAAAAAGAGAAAGTAAAAAGAGAAACAATAAAAGACATTTGGCATAAAGAAAATTAAGGAAAAACCCTAAACCACTTTATAGATTTAGCAAACTCCTTCCAAAATCCATATTAGAGAGAAATTAAGAAGAGAGGAGAGAGTATTTTTACAACAAAATTAACAAAATAGTGTGCAATTAGAGCACATAAGGAAAATGTTCGTCCAACAACCACCTAGAGAGGGACAACCACCACCACTGAATAGTTAATGCACCGCCTAGAGCTATCGACATAGATGGAGCCGCTGCTAGTGGCTAGAGGTCATTCGATCAGTAAGTATAATATCAAATGAATGTAGAAAATTATGAAAATTGGTATTCTG
Organism: Lumnitzera racemosa; assembly: GCA_024138005.1. Lineage (NCBI taxonomy): Eukaryota > Viridiplantae > Streptophyta > Magnoliopsida > Myrtales > Combretaceae > Lumnitzera > Lumnitzera racemosa. The sequence continues at coordinate 110,625,918 of JAMXBC010000001.1, read as the reverse complement.
AGATGTTTTTTATATATATTGAGGGAAAAATATCAATTTGATAAAATTAGGTCCTGTGATACATTATCCTTGAGAAATTATTAAACCCGAACTAATTTTTACTTTTGATTTAAATGACTTTAATGATATAGTTTTGACCCCAAAGTTTTTTTTATATTGTTTAGGATATATTTTACAATACTATCAAGAGGTTTTCTTAAAATTAATTTTCTAAATTTTTACTTAATTTTTGGGTCTTAAAATCATACATAAAAGTAATTTTTTGGCTTATTTTGGTCATGCAATGATAAGTTGATGAAAATACTAATTTAATGTGTAATTAGACATCTTGAGATATTAGTGGCTCATTGGAGATGATATTTGTAAAGTTTGGGATGTTAGACATGTGTATTGTGTGATAAATATGTGAAAAGGAATAATATGTGAAGTTGGAAATTAAATGAGTAGAAAATATTAAGTAAAAATTTATAATATTATAATATTAGGAATATATTATAAATCTGATTTGAAACTTAAATCTAGAAATTTATGTGAGAAATGTAAGTTATTCTTACATCGAGAGCAAATTTGATAGTTAGATTAAGAATAGAGTATACCATATAGACCAAAATACTAGTTAAAAGCTAAATAGGAAATTTAGACTACCTACGTATAATTAGATGAATTTCACATATTGGTACGGAAGGAGTTCTTAAGGTTTACAAATAAAAACTATAACCAGAAACTAAATTAGAACTTAATTCAGAAATTGATTTAGAAATTGAATAAAAAATTAACTTAGGATTAGTTTGGCTATAAGTAATATAAAACTTGGATAATTGGATACAATTATGATTTAAAAGCTTATTTGTAATAAGGGTATAAATATTAAAAAAGGTATTTCTATTATATATTTTAGGAGCAAGCAACGATGATTTGACCCTACATGAAGTTTGTGTGAGAAAATCAAGGATTTTAGGTTAATTGGGATCAATACGTTATTGAATTTTAGAGTACTATATTATGGTATTCGAAGACTTAAGATTGTAATTGTTTGTACTTATAGGTATGTGCTTGTGTGTTTACTTATGTGTCTCTGATTATTGGGTTGTATACCGATGCTTTGTTTTGATGATTTGTATGGAGTGAAATTGTTCGATTACCCCAAACTAGACTTAGCTACATTCAACCTAATCAAATTAATTGGACATGCACTGCATCCCTTTATAAACCATCAATGTACATTACATTTCTTAAGGATAGCCATCATGACACATTGAGTAGCCCATCGGTTACATCAATGACGCAGTAACCTAGTATATAGGAAAATGAACCTAACTAGAGGCATTGCTTGCCACGCTCCAAGCAGTAGAATTAGTCTCTTACTCGAGAGAATAGGTAATCCAGCCTTAGCCGATTGCCTCACACGGATTCCTCTCTTCACACTTAGGATATTGAGGAGAGTAGGGGGATAAGTGTTGACACGCGATTTTCGCTCGAAGTAAGGCCTAATAAGCGAGACCCATCACTAAGAACACTGAAATGTGCTCGAGTGAACTACAAGCTCGTCCGTTACCTCGTGACCTCTTCACAAGGCCATGTGCTCACATTAAGGAAGACATGAGCTATTGGTGAGCTCATCCTCCATGTTGCGACCCGCTTAGCGAGCCAAATAACACCTTTTCACGTAAGTTACCTCTGATCATCGTGCCAGCATACATTAATTGCCTAGTGTAAGCTCGAAGCTCAACTTACCCCTAATCGGGCATCAGTTGAACCCTCCCTCAACATCTTGGCTTGGTTTTTGTATTTATCTTTTACTCTCCACTATAGCTCATCAATGATTATTTGAAATCCGCAGTACAACCAACACATCTTGTAACCCTTGCAACTATCGGGTCTATGAGTTATAGGTTTGGTGGTTTGGTTAACCATAACATATTATTGACAGTGAAGCTCAATCTTTATCATGGAGTGCACTGTCTACTAGCAGTTAGTACAAACAAACTACTAATTGGCACATGCCTAAGTGATTTGCATAAAAGGTGCTAAGTGCCATGAAGTAAAACTGAACACTCTCTCCGCTAAAATCTTTCCTCTTTCTCCTCCCTCTTTCCTCTCAACTTAAGATTGACACATTACCCACATTAGTTAAGCATAGTCCCTTAGGTCTTCAGTATTCATCCTCATTTTCTCATGGTTATCCATGCTAACTTGAATGTTAGAGGGCTCTTATGGCCACAATTATCGAGGGTTTCTTGCAAGTATCAAAGAATAAGAGACAAAACCTAAGCCTACTCTAATCGGACTCCACACGAGTCTGCTCATCCTAGTTGGTCCAACTATGATCAACTCTACTCTTCTAAGAAAGGTATTGAAGTTTGATCTTAGCCTCCCTTTTGAAATTTTAGGGAGAAACTAGTTTATGAACTATTGTACATACTTTACTTAGCAACAATCTCATTGGCCTACTTCTTTACCAAACTATAATAGATTCTCTCAAACATGAGTTATAGTATGTACTTAACTTACCTCGTTCATAAGCATAAGAGTCCCAAAGTATTGTTCTCCTCCTTAAAGTTTATTGTCCCCATCCCTTGCAAATGACATTCTCTTAAAATACTCTTACTTGTGCATAGTAATCTTAAGAGCTAACTAAATGATTATTCTATTAGGCATAATTTCCTTACAAGTTGCTAAATTGCTAATTGTCTCTTGAGATCTTCTATCTCCTTTCTCAAGACTACCACAATCACACCATTCTTTCCTTAACTCCTTCTATCATCGCCTTTAAATGACCAATCCTAAGCCCTAAATATTTCACGTTAGCTTGGAGATTGTTGTCTTGCCTTATTAGACTTTTCATGGTATGATTCAGAGTCCCCTACAACTCTCTATGAAGATTCTCCTCCACGTGGGCAAATAACTCCTCAAACCCTTCACTCACTTCAACAATGTACCACGTTACCTTATTAAGGCTGGCATTGAGTACCATTATCATATCTCTTGTTTAAGCCCTTCGCCTAATAACGTGATCTTCCTTATGGGCAATCTTCTCAATAACAATGTGGACATATCATTCTACATTCCTAAAAATATCTTTAATTTTCCTTTTTAACTTAGCTTTGATATTATTTGTTATGAAAATTTCGTTTAAGAGTACTCCTACATGGCAATTAACATTCTAAAGACTACTGAAAGTGTTAATTCAATTTAATTTTCACATACTTGAATGTTTTAAAAAGAGAAAATAGAGAGCCGAGTTTTAGGGTTAATTATAATCTCTCTAATAATTAATACAAATAAAAGAAAACTTCCCATATATATAAGAGTTCTCTTATTAAATCTTCAGTATCTAACTATTTTAACAATTATAAGTGTCACCAACCAACTTTAATAGATATATTAACTTACTCCTTGGTCCAACCTGCCACACCTGTCGATGTACAACAAATCTTGACAAATAGATTGGTAGCGCTTCGTAGTGGACCTCGGTCTTGCAATGCATTGCTCAGGTTATCCCCATCGTGTCTCGCATAGGCTAGAATTTGGGGCTCCCTGCGGTTGATGTTAACATCTACTCGACTTGCAATTGAATGTTTACTGTTTTTTTGAGAACTTGCTCTTCTCACTTAATTTTCTGTCCTTTTTTTTTTCTCACACTTTTTCTTATTTTGTACCAAAATGCATCCCAAACAAAAATTGTAATCTCTCTACAAAGTTCTTCGTAGTGTATGGAAAGAATTTATTTGTATGATTAACAATAATAATAATAATAATTCTGTACTAGATTTAAAAAGAATTGATGCACTTAAATGATCTGAAAACATATTTAGTTTTCTTCGTTCATATTTTATTTAATAATAATAATAATAATTCTGTACTAGATTTAAAAAGACTTGATGCACTTAAATGATCTGAAAACAGATTTAGTTTTCTTCTTTCATATTAATTTCAAACGTTGTCAGTGTACAATAGGATTAACATATTTTCTATTACGATATTGCAGCCCTAAGAATATTTATTACTTCAAAGCATTTTTCCATAAATCATTTGTCCATTGTCGGCTTGCAATATTCAAAATTTCAAATATGACACTATCTTAATTGCACGATCACAAATACAAATAAAACCACCGACCGACTTTACAGTCATCATCGGATAAAGATGTCTTATCCATTCCCTTTCTCTCTCTCGCCTTTGCACCTTTTTCTAATTCGAACGGTAATAGCAAGTGCAACCGGATATTTTTCCTTATTTTAATGGATTAATATAACATTTCATGTTTATTATATGTGAATTAATAAAAATTCAACTTCAATTAATACAAAATTAAAAATGAGATCAATTTGTCAACAATATATACGAAACCGTAAAAGAAATCTAAAATAACTGAACCGAGAACTTGAAAATAGATAAAAGTCTAAAATTCAAGCATTAAAACAATATTTATAAATCTATTAAATAGTCATCCCTTATCACAGATAATTTAAAATGTCAAGGAAGTTTTTTCTGGCCAAAATGAAATTATATTAAATAAGTCATTACTGAATTTGCTTCAACTCTGTAAAATAATTTAATGATATTTAAAATTTTCAATAAAAATATAAAGAGCGGTGAACACCTATTCTTCCAAAATTATCCTCAATAAATCATTAAACGTGCCACACTCTGTTAAGACAACTACACGCAATTCTCGCTCTCTCTCTCTCTCTCTCTCTCTCTCTCTCTCTCTCTCGCTCATGACTCGACCATTTCGGATCCTAAGCGCCGGCGGCGGCAACTCCTCCGGCATCTCAACAGCTCCTCCTGCCGCTGACCGTGAATCCGACTTCGCAATCATCCTCGCGGCCCTCCTCTGCGGCCTAATCTGCGTACTTGGCCTCCTTGCCGTTTTCCGGTGCGCCTGCTTCCGCCGTACCTCCTCCACCTCCAGCTCCACCTCACCTCCACCACCTCCAAAAGTCGCCAACAAAGGCCTCAAAAAGAAGATCCTCCGGTCTCTCCCTAAGCTCACATTCACTCCCGAATCCTCCTCATCCACCTCTGCAGCCACCACCAAAGCCTCCGATTGCGCAATTTGCTTAGCGGATTTCGTCGCCGGGGATGAAATTAGGATTTTGCCTCAGTGCCAGCACAGTTTCCATGTAACTTGCATCGATTCTTGGCTCAAGTCTCACTCCTCTTGCCCGTCATGTCGCCGGATTATTCTTGCTGAAGATCACGAAGTGGAGAGAAGTGCCAAAGATAGAGAAGATCGTGACTTCTGCAATTTCTTGCCCTAGCTAGGTTAGGGCATAAAATTCGAAGGAGGAAGAAGCTTCTCTCTCTGTCTCTTGGTTGGTTTATTTGTAAATAAGTAGAAATTGGAGTAACAAAACTAGGATTTAAACGTTATATGGTATTATTGTGTATGTAATTTTAGTATAATCACGTGTATTTGATGTACATTTCCATATATCAATTATACGTATATATAGAGTTTATTATGTGCCATAATTTATTATTAATTTTTTTATCTTATGTGTATAGAATATCCACAGGTTTATCACACTCTAAACTGTTGGAGTAATAATTGTAGGAGACACAAATATTCAAGGGAAGATGTTAACCGTGACAGTCTATATTCGATCGCGGAAAGCCTTTTTTTTTTTAATGATTTTTATTTTTCCTTGCACGTAATTTATATTTTACTAATATCACATTCACATATTACCGTACGAATCTCAAAATGCTACAATACATTGTTAAGTACATCCAAAGAATTCAAAGGTCTAGTTCGAAAATGTTTATATTTTCTGAGTAAAAATGGGTGATATAGAAAGAGTTTATGAGCAATTGTGAAAAATAAAACCCAGTTCTAGTTGGGAAAGATCCCAATTCTCAAATTGGAATAATAAACAAATCAGAAAAGTAAAAACAATTGAAAAGAACATATATCTAAAAATATAATTCTAATGAGATTTTTATTTTGATGAATGCCTATAAACTTCGGTTATAATCAAGACGTCCTATTGCAGCAGTCACGCGATAAAAGTAGTATATTAGTGATAAGAAGCAATGGCATCTGGAGTTCTTGTCCATGGTTAGCTTCCAAAGGAAATATAAATAGAAATGGAGAAATTTGATTTCTTCATTTATATCAATTTGATGATATTCATCGTGATCCCCAGTTATTACCTCTGCCGCTGGCAGTCGGCCGCAATTTTCACCTCCTAATGCCACCATCCATGCAAAGAGCCACTGGTGAAGATGTTTGAAAGAAAATAATCTTTATCTTTTCAAATAAATTGGAAACTACCTTATACGCTTGGATAAAGCAAATCAAAGCAAATCTTCAACATATCTTATATATGAGAAAATAATAAAGAAGTATATGAATGAAGAGTACGAATGTAAGGATTATGTGTGTAATAAAAAATTATGTGCGTATCGTTAACAAACGTGCTAAACATAATAAAAAATTATGTGCGTATCGTTAACAAAAAAATGAAATGACTTGATTTAAAATAAGATATTCATGGGATAATTAGGCAAAGATTGGAAAGAGAGGAAAAGTAAGTAATTTCGATAAGTTTCTAATAGGTATAATAATAGTTGAAGGAGTTTGATGGCATTAAACTTCTTAATTGATAAAGAATAAGGTGTGTGTTCTTGAGAAAATTAAGTGTTTAGTTTATTTAAGTGGGTAATCCAACAATAAAACGCTAGTTTCTTCTTGTTTAAATAATGAAGGGATTTGGTATTTATAAAAATTGGTTATTAGTCTCATCCATTATATCGTTATAATGATTAGCAACTAAAATTGACTAATTCCTCTTATAGATCTCATATAAAACCTCCTTAATAGGTTTAGGTCTAATAATGGTATTATTTCTTAATATAAGCTAAACTGATTAAGGTTGGATCAGATGAATTAATCTATTAATTTCTACTTTAAATCTATGATACCAAACTTTCTTAATTATCTTAAATATATAGACTCCACTTTTTTTTTTTTTTTTACCATAATCTAAAAATCAAATCTAATTAATGGATGAATTTAAAAGCTTAAAATTGAATCTCGAGGGATCGGAGTACGCTTATAAATCACCGTAAAAAGATCAAAATTAAAAAGAGCCATCATTGAAATGGATTCACGTGAAACTGTGAGACTTCAATTTTACAGATCGAAGTCAAGAGATGGGACTTGGGAGTGTGGCTATGAATCACTTTAAGAAGACAAAAATCAATAGAGTTATCATTGAAATAAATTCATCTGAATGGGGAACAATGTCGTGAATGGAATGCTTGCCTGAAATAAACTAATATATCGATTTTGTTTAGGGTGCTCCTTTAGGTGTTTCGATGGGATCAAGATTGACCATTGCTTTACCTAGATTTAGGTAAGAGTTGGTTTTAAATGTTATCATAATAATTTACACTTGGTGCCTTGTACATATACAAAACTTTTCCTCTGACTTCATTTTAGACAAATTAAATGTGACTGGAATTGGTATATTTTTTAAAAATTTCACTAATTCATTTAACCTTTTAAAGTTGTTAGGTGAAAAACAATTTTGATATATATGCCTCTAACATATCAAATACTTTATAGGTGTAAATAAGATGAGTCTTCTAGTAAGCTACTTAACCTTAACTTAGTAATTATCTGAATTCAACTTGAATATTGTCAAGTCGAGCTTCATCTACTCCAACATATTATTAAGTCGAGCTTAAACTATATGACGTTCTCCTTGATAAGTTGATAAGCCCAATCAAACTCAAATCAAATTTGAATATTACTTAAGTTCAAGTTATATATGAAAATTATTGTTATTTTAATTAAATTTATAATATTCTTTAAAAATTATCAAGTTAAATCGAGTTAGTACAACTTGTAGTCAAGCTCGAGTTCAAAATTATAGGCTTAATTGAATTCAAGTTTGAACTCAAACTTAAAAATTCTCAATCATGCTCAAATCAAGTTTAATACTATATTGACTCGACTAAACTTATTTATAATCTTAAATACAATTCATTATTTCATTTCATAATTGCGCTCACAATATTTACACAATGTATTGTTTTCATCGACACTAGAACCTGTAACAGTTTTTCTTTTTTTAATTTCAACTTTCATCATTTTTGCTTTTTTTTTTATAATTATTACCTACATTAGCTTTTATATTCTATGTTTCTTCTTTTATAAGCATAAAGCTCGTGGATGTAGTAAATTTATCGGTAAGTCTTAAAAAAGTTTCATAGGCATGTAGTAAATTTGGTGGTTTTTAGAATAACCACCATCCAATTAAATTTTATTAGTGTACATTATATATATTATATTTTATATATACTATATTTATATACTATATATACATAATACATGACGAACGCCTTATCTTGATCGAAGTTCTAAAAGGCTTGCTTATAGTAGTCCTAAGTCTCAAAGAGGTATGCTTACCAAACTGAGTTAATCGTATGGTCAAGAGAAGCTAAGCGCAAGTGATCAGAACATGGAGAACTTAGGCTGCTGGTGGTAAAGAAGAGGCTCAGAACCCATTTCCCGGCTTATACTATATAAGACGGCCGGCTTTCTCAGTCTCTGTCTTAAAAAAAAAACAAAGTCTTTTGGCTTAGCCAATCCAATAAAGAAGCCGCGTGCACTCTTTCTCCTTTCTTTCCAGCTCTGAGTCAAACAAAGAATTTCGGACTGTCATATGTGACCGGAATGATTAAAGAAACGATAAATTTTTTTTTAACGGCCATACAGAGTTAAGTTTGTTTTTATTGATCCTTTAAACTTGCATGTTTTGTGGAACCAGGGAAGCCATCCATAATCGATTAATATTATCCACATCGTAATTATCGAGAAAACCATTGCTTTTCCACCAAGTTTCCGATCAATACGGTCGAAGGCAAAAGGTTTCATTTTCTCTTCCTTTTCAATAAACGCCGCCCATTAATGCGATTTTTTTTTTTTTTTTTTATATTAACGCACGAGAGGTATTTTCTTAAAAATCTTTTGTTTTTTTTTTTTAAAGGGAGAACACACATATTGTGATACTTCACGGTAGGTAAGTGAAGTTTTATATAGTTTGTGGAAGGAATTATTACTAAGTTAAAGTTATAGTGATGAGTTTTATATTAATACAAGGTTAAAATTTTTAGTTTAAGCGGATCAAATTAATCTATTAGTATTTAGTGATTTAATTATTTATTATTTAATTATTATAGATATTATTATAATTGACCCCTATCAATTAACGGATGATTCAGGGATCTATTTGGATCTAGTTTTGTTTTAGAGAATTGATCCGAGGAGGATGAAAAAATGAATGATTTAAAGATCTATTTGGATCTGGTTTTGTACATCGAAGAAAAAGAACAACTTGATCTAATTGTGATATGCTTTATGATTAAATAAAGTTTGTATGGATTATTGGAGAAATTATATTAATTTAGGACATGATGGTAAATATCTTAACAATATAAGATTTCAATTTTTTTGCCGAATAATTAAAATCAACCTGATTATTTACTGTTTTTTATATGTGAAGTTACACATATAGTTATATAATCACCCTAATCAATTCTTTATTACTCTCTTTATTACATGACTGCCCTAAATAACTATGCTATTTAAAAAAACGATGCAAATATACGATACGAAAAATCTCCTAAGCATTAATACTATTGATTGCACTAGATGAAAATTATTGGTAGTTATAATGAGGACCCCTCTTCCTTTTCTTTTTCTTTTTCTTTATTTCTTTATTTATTTTTTTTCCAATTCACTTTTCCTGTACAACAATTAATCCGACCTCTATTTATGGTTATAAGACATCTTTTTTCCTGGAACTCTGGGAGTCTTAGGTTACTGTTTTAGAGAAAGAAGAGTCTTGAGAACATCCCGCCGAGGGAAAGGAAATTAAATACACGGTAGGTGAAGTTTCCCATCCAGAAATAAATTGCAGAGAAAGGCCAACTTGTTTTATTCCCATCAGTGAGCTGAAAATTGCATAAATTTTTTCTTGAAATACATTTTTTTTCAAGCCATATGAATTTTTTATTTCTTCAATGGTGCATGCAATGAAATCTCTATTTGTTTTTTATTTTTTTTAAATTTGTTTTGAAGAGTTTCTATTCGACCTTTAATATTATCGATTATATTTTAATTTATTTGTCCTACTTTATTGCTATTAATTCTAAATTATTTTAATCTTATAACTCTAACATCATAACACACTCCCCCAGTCCCCACCCTCCCCCACAATCTACATTCGTTAACAGAGTATGAAAAGTGAAAAGTCAATTTAAATATAAATACAGATAATATGCATTGGAATAATAGCATAAAAGAAATTTTTGAATTTTAAAAAAAAAAAAAAAAAGATGAGAAAGCAAATGCAATTCAAATCGAAATCGAATTAAAGCAAATCAATTTAGCTTTGTGAACAATCTGAAGCAATTTGATAACACGTTTTAATTTCGACTCCACCACTAAACTGAATCAGACTGTGGGTTGTTCCTCCGTGTTGATGACTGTTGAGCTCCCAAGCCAAAGTCTCAATCCTTGGACTACGTAGGTGATGAAGGATTGGTCCCAGGAGAACAGAAGGCAATTCTTCCAATCATGACGACGGATACACAATCCTATTACATATGTCTAGGATAAAAGAGATCAAACATGATGTATATTAAAAATATAAACTTCCATAATAGCTAGAAATATTTTTTGATTTAGTAATAGTTTACTGGAAATGAAGAATGTCATGTATAGAAAAGTAAAGCTACCAAAGAGTATAAAATCTTTTTAGTTTTATTGGAATTAACCTTCAATTGTATATGGGCTAAGAGTACTTTTAACATGAAGAGTAATTGAAGATTAGTCAAGACATGGAAAAAGTAAATATTTAGTCTTCAACATTTTACTATTTTTCCATTTGAAATGTAAATATTTTATTTTTACTATTTATCTTCTCAACATTCACAAATACTAACAAATTAGGATTTTTTGTAACACTATTAACTATTCCATCAGTATATCACGAGTGGCACATACTGATTCATCTGTATAATTAATTTAATTAAGCAATATAATTGTATATTATTTAATTCAAAAAATAGAAATATTTCAAAAAATTGGAAAGAAAAAAGAAAATTGCTTGGAAAAAAGAAAAAAGAAAAAAGAAGAACTTCAACTGCTTAGGCTCTTCACTCTAGTTTCCATAGAGATTTGTCCTTCTTCTATAATGCCTCATAACCTAAAAGCGCCACAACTTACCATGCATTGATTATAACCTCCAAAATCATCATTAATAATTGCCATCAATGCAACAAAACAAATTTTCATAATTTAGACAAATTATAACAACCTAAATCAACTCATAGGCGAGTCATCTTCATAATAATCATACTTCGAGACAATATTCTCATATTATACAAAAACAGGGCCTAACAATGAATCTAAACCATATACTAACATTTAGCTCTACCATTCATCCATAAGTCACCAATACAAAATTACAAACGCCTCTCAAAGCCAACTTACTATAGTAGTCCCAATCATAATGTAAGCAATAAATTTATCTTAATAATTGTAGTTGTAAAATTAAAAAAATGAGTCAAAGCCCATTACATAGTGCACATTCACATACGGATGCCAAACCAGTCATTTACAATTTAAGCCAACATACAATAAAATGGTACTTATGATCCCATCACATGATGATGTTTTATATAAATAGTAGAATAAAATACAAGTCTTTTAATTTATTACTATATACTGTGATGAAGGTCATATGACTTACACTTGGGAATTGAGAAATGTGAAAGTTTATTAAGGAAATCTCGTATATGCTAAGCAATTGCCTTAGGATAGGCTATGATAGGCATAATCAAAAGCAATACTATAAGTTGGATATGGATTAATCCGGTTTCTCACTACCCTAACTAGCACAAGCAATAAGAACGCATTACATACTTTGAAAGTCGAATATGAACCAATTACAAAGTCCAAATCAACTATGAAACTTGAATCTAACAACTTGACAATTATAACAGCAAATTTATCTTAATCTTTCATTCTAAATAATCTAATTCAAATATCTTAAGCAACTTAACTCATCTTTGGATAAAACTCCCTAAAGGCTCTCTAAACTCTTATCTTATTCTAGGACTCTAAGAGTAATTACAGCTAAATAAGAGAGCAAGATAAGATCTTGGCTTAAGAAAGGAAAGATTAAAAATACTTCGAATGAGGATTTTGAGGTTCAAGAAAAAAAGTTTCAAAATAGAGTTTGATTCTTTATAAAATATGTTTATAAATAAGTTATAATACTTAAAATACTCAAAAATGGTTTTAGAGTATAAAATATACCTTAGGAAGTAGGTTTAAACACAAGGAAATTGGTTTAAGAAAAAGGAATAAAAAAAAAAAAAACTTAGTTCAGCCTTTTGTTCCTTATTAGTCTTTTGTGATCGGAAGACTAGTTACAACCAATCCAAAGGTTCCACTAGAACCAACCTTATGGTCTAAACCAGAACAGCGAACGATGATTTGAATTCCATCCTCAAACAAACTCAAATCCAATTTTTTCTTCAATCCCACTTCAAATACTCATTAACCCATCAATATAACATATATTTACACTATCTAAACTACAATTTTTAGAAGAATCAAACTTTCTTCTTGAAAACCTCCAAATACTCATGGCAAGTATTTTAATTATTCCTTTCCTAAGTTAAGGTCTAATCTTTACTCTTTTATTTAACTATAGTTACTCTTAAAATCATAGAATAAGATGGGAGTTTAGGGAACCTTTAGGCGGTGTTGTCCAAAGATAGGTTGAGTTACTTAAGATGTTTGAATTGAATTGTTTTGAATGAAACATTAAGATAAGTTTACTATTATAACTGCCAAGTTGTTAGATTCCAGTTCCATGGTTGATATGGGCTTTGTAATTGGTTCGTATTTAGCTTTCCAAGTATGTAGTGCTTAGTTGTATGCTTAGTTGTATGCTTGTGCTTGTTAAGACCTAGTAAGCAAACAAGACTAACTTATTTTTAGCCTAATTAAACTTGGTTGTTGATTATGCTTGATATGCTCGCTCTAGGAGTTTGTAGTGGCAGATCTCTAGAAGAGCAATTGCTAATCATATATGAGATTTCTCTAGTGAACTTACATATGGAACAACGTAGCTAGAATTATAGGTTTTATGGTTTCTAAACTCTAGACTAAGGCATAAAGGACTTAAAGGAAAAAAGTTCATTTATATCTACCTTTGTAAGTGGATAAAGATCAAGGTGTAGCGAGTTCGTGAGTACCCTTTTGTTCGTTGCTGATTGAAATTAAAGATAATTAATTTGCTCTTTGCTCTATACTTGGTGTAATTACATTATATGCAAATGTATGACTTAGCTTAGTATCAATGTGTGCTTGTGTATCATGTACTGTGTTTCAGCTCATTTTTTTTTATATTTTTATAACTGCAGGTTTTAAGGTGAAGATGTTACTTACATTGTGATTGGGACTTTTACTAGCAAGTCGGGTTTGAGAGGCGTTTATAATTTTGCATTGGTGACTTATAGATGATTGGTGGAGCTAAATATTAGTATGTGGTTTAGATCTATTGTTAGGCACTATTTTTGTATAAGATGAGAATGTTGTTTTTAGGGTATGATTATTATAGAGATGGCTCACCTATGTATTGTTTAGGTTGTTGTGGTTAGTCTAAATTGTTGAAATTGTTTTGTTGTACTGATGATGGTTGCTAAAAATGAATTTGAAGGTCATAGTTAATTTTAGAGCCTTAACGTATTATTAGATATTGGGGACACGTGGCAAGTTGTAATACCCTTAGATTTTGGGATGTTACATATATGAAATGGAATAGTTTTGGTATTTTTTTTTAAATATGATAATCTTATAAATAAATAAAAAGAATATGGAAATTACAAGCTATTTAGGAAAGTTATAATGGAAAATATTTTCAAACAATCTCATAATGATTTATCTATTTGATATTTTTATTTCTTACTATTATTTCTAAGTTTTAACAATGAAATGTAATGTTCACTAGCTTTAAGAGATTTTACTTCTAAGAAATCCATCAATTTATCCATACGTTTTTCAAATACTTCCATGGTACTTTTAATAGCATAAATTTTCTTCTTTTTTTTTTCACAATTCCAAAAATATAATAAAATTTAAATAGGAGAGAATGATTGGTCTTTAACAAAAGACAAGTTCTCTCCCAAGCACCTCTCTCTATCTATATAATATCATATTTAGTATGAAAAAATGGTGTGATAGAAAACGGATTAGAATGAATGGAATGAAATTCTTATCAAAATAAGAAATCAATTCCTATATTTAGAGACACAAGCGGAATCGTCAATTTTCTTTAATATATATTTTTTTGTGGTACTTCTTTAATATATTTGGTTGTAGTATATTTGGATTAAGATTGAGTTTGTATTTAGGTAAATATTCATTAATAAGCCTTTTTAGGTAAATGCTCATCAATGAGCTCATAATTAAATTTTGTATTGCCCTTTAAAGGTGGAATTGAACTCTCCATTAAAACCAATATCATTTATGCCAATGGAACTCAAAATCACAACTCGTTCTAAGTTAATTCTCATATATTAAATGCATGACAAAAGCTCCTTTACCAAACAATTAACCTTGTCAGGGTTAAAAGTGGTATTAGAGAATCTAAAAGAATCTATCCATGCCAATAATATTAAAATTAATTTTTTTTAGGAAAAGTATATTTTTATTGTTTAACTTTTCATTACTTTTCTGTTTAAGTCCTATATGTTTTATTTTGTTTCATTTTAATTCTTAATGTTTGCAATTATTAACAAATTAGGACTTTTTGTAACTTCGTTAACTTTTTTGTTATCATATAAAACGTGACACACTCTAATATGCCCCTATAATTATATTAATAAATAATATATTAAAATACAAAAGCTAAAGAAAATTAGGGAAAAAAAGGAGAAAACTAAGAAAATTAAAAAAACCCACCTTAAGATCAAGATCTTTTTGAATTTGAGCAAAAATTTCTTAAAACTTTGTACTTTATTTCTTCTAAAAACTTTTTATTTTAGCAAGTTCATACCTTCTAAACAACCTACAAGTTAATTAGACCTTCCAAGAGAAAATTCAACGGTTTAATCAAGTGACAATCGTTCTTTTTCATGAACTTGTGAACCTAAACCAAAAGAAATACTCAAATTGTGGTTATGGATATTGGTTTTCAATAGGTAAGATTTCTTTAGTTTTTCTCCGTTAAAATTGAGGTAGTATTTTTTAATGTTTTCTTTGAAGAGGCTGCCTTGAAGCTTATAAGTTACAAACATCGAAATGAGACAAAATAGGAAGAAAGTGACTTCATCATCTTCTAAGATATGAATTAAAGATGGAAGTGAAGTGTGTCATGGTGGTGTTTTGAAGAAATTGAATGGAAACAAAAGAAGTAATGCCCAAAAAAATATAAGACAAAATGTTTTCAAAGAGAATGGCATTATGGTCATTCTATCCCATAAGCTCTAAACCCTTTTATTTTTATCCTTCCTAACGATTGCATTATTCCTTCCTTTGTACCCTAAGCCCCATTAGGTCACTTACCCTTTTTCATCTCCTCTTCTCTAAACCCTTCTAAAGCCCTAACTATATAAGGCACTTAAATCTCCATTTTGTTAAGGAAAATTTGTACAATATCAATCTTAAGGTAAAATTAAGTGTTTAGACTTCATTTCTTAGCTTATTTTCTCGAAAATCATCCACTATAATAGATTTTCTTAGCTAATCTCTCAAAATCCAAATTTGTGTGCTTGAGTTTTTAGTTTAGTCTTTCGGGTTTAGCTTGCTTTTGAATTTTCAACTTATGTTCTTCTCTTCATCTTTACTCTTGTTCTTTAGATTAAAATTGGTTTCTTAAAGTTTGTTGGTAGATTTGGGGTTTTGAGTTAGTGTTTGATCTAAAAATTGTAGTTTAGATAGTGTAAAAACATGTTATATTGATGGGTTAATGAGTATTTGAAGTGGAATTGAAGAAAAAATTGGATTTAAGTTGGTTTGAGGATGGAATTCAAATCATCGTTCGCTGTTCTGGTTTGGACCATAAGGTTGGTTCTAGTGGAACCTTTGGACTGGTTGTAATTAGTCTTTCGATCACAAAAGACTAATAAGGAACAAAAGGCTAAACTAAGTTTTTTTTTTCATTCCTTTTTCTTAAACCAATTTCCTTGTGTTTAAACCTACTTCCTAAGGTATATTTTATACTCTAAAACCATTTTTGAGTATTTTAAGTATTATAACTTATTTATAAACATATTTTATAAAGAATCAAACTCTATTTTGAAACTTTTTTTCTTGAACCTCAAAATCCTCATTCGAAGTATTTTTAATCTTTTCTTTCTTAAGCCAAGATCTTATCTTACTCTCTTATTTAGCTGTAATTACTCTTAGAGTCCTAGAATAAGATAAGAGTTTAGAGAGCCTTTAGGGAGTTTTATCCAAAGATGAGTTAAGTTGCTTAAGATATTTGAATTAGATTGTTTAGAATGAAAATTAAGATAAATTTGCTGTTATAATTGTCAAGTTGTTAGATTCGAGTTTCATAGTTGATTTGGACTTTATAATTGGTTCATATTCGACTTTCAAAGTATGTAATGCGTGCTTATTGCTTGTGCTAGTTAGGGTAGTGAGAAACCGGATTAATCCATATCCAACTTATAGTATTGCTTTTGATTATGCCTATCATAGCCTGTCCTAAGGCAATTGCTCATCATATACGAGATTTCCTTAATACACTTTCACATTTCCCAATTCTTAGGTATTAGATTGCTTTTGAGGTGATTGAGCAATTTCAGATAATCTAAAGAAAGTAATACCATAAAATAACCAATAAATATACTCCAACACTTAGTAACAGCAATACAATATTTAAACACACACACATTGCATACACATAGGCTACTAACTTATAATCACAAGTAAAATACATACTAAAGCCTCAAAGTATTCTTAAGTAATACTCCAAAGTGCGGTGAAGCACTGATCTCTACTTACTTGGAACTTAGTTGCTCGCTAACTTAGTGGTTCACTTGTCCTACATTCAAGAATTCCCTATATATATTTAGTCAATTGATTATGTTAGTAACTATATAAGACATGAAAGACCATTATTTGCTCATTCCCTAGAAATTAGGTTGATTTGGACCTAAATTTATAAGTTATTTTGGTATTAGTATAAGGAGTTAGAGTCATTTTGTCAATGAAATATACCTTTGATACCTTTGAGCTAAGTTCTGAGTGCAATCATCTATGAAGATTTTACGTTGGGAAGCTTGTAAATTATCCCATGAGTCTTACTGGAGTGAGAGTTCATAACGAAACTAACTTCTAAATCAGCCTTTGAATTTGATGAGTATTCAATATTTCTTAAGAATTATCCTTTAGGGCAGCTTTTGAGTGCTCATGCACATGTATTTTGACTTCAAGTATTCTCTAATGTATCTTTTGAGCCGATTGTATGATCTACTCTATTTTAGAAAAATCAATCATGTAACCTATCTTCCTTTATCATATCTTCACGTTTACACTCCCCTAAGTTATATATTTAAGGTCGAATGATTGATTTTTCTATATTCCTTTCTACAAAACTCAATCTAACAGCTCTAATATATGATAATTACTCCATTAATCACTTAAACTCAAAATCCAAGTGAGATCCTTAGGAAAAATACACTAATTTTTACCAAAAATACCACTTTAATCCTAATTTAAGGCTAAAAAATTCATAAAAATTATAGAAATAATTTTGTGAAAACTCTTTTCCTAGCATTTTAGTATAAATATAGGAAAGTTTATGGAAAATTTCGAAGTTGAAATTATGTCATTAGACATATTTATTTCAATATTGAAAATTGTTTAATTTCATTTATTTCTTGAGGAAGTATATTGTAGCTACCAAATTTATACAAAAAATAGTATTTTCCCTAAATTCTATATATGAAAATATGTGATAATAATTTATTCCATTATTTTCTATTTTTTTTTATTTTTTACTCAATTACGTTTTTGATATACATGAAAATATGTAGGAAAAATCTAGCTTTGGCCACTAGTAGTGCTCGCCACTTTGTCGATCGGCCTAAATGTGGTGGTAGCGGCTAGTTTCTAGCAACTCCCTAATTTTGTATTTTTTTTTTATAAATTCAACGCTTTAATAGTCAAAACTCAACTCTGTTTTTCTTAAATTCTTTGTATGAATTTTGGATAGTGTTCCTAGAATTCTTCAAAGCTTAGAAGTTGCTGAAATGAAATTCTCTCTCTCTCTTCAAAATTTTATGCTTAAATATCTAAACTTTATATTTTGAAAATTTCTTATTTTCTTAGGCTATTTTATCCTAATTTACTTATTTTGCTATTTTTAAGGGTTAATACTTATTTAATTCATTTTTACTATTTTAATAATTTTTTAATTAATTAATTAATTAATTATTTCATTATTATTTTTAATTACAAATTTAATTGAATACTAATGTGGCAGCATAGAGAAGTGTTACGTGTCATTTCCAAAATTTTTGCATATTTTTAATCTTTTTCCTATTTTGTATTTTTATGTAATATTTATATAGTTATATTTATTATTATATTTTACTAAAGTTTGAAAATTAATCATTTTCCTTTTTCTTCTCACCTCACGACATACATAATTATATATACATATTTTACTTTATCTATTAATATAATATTATAGTATTTTACATAAATGTACTATTTATGTATACTCATATACTTATACATGATATACTATTAACATACATATTTTTATACATATATATACTTATATAGTTTAGTAATATAATCCTAAATATACTATATGTGCTATACGTATATATATATATATACATATACAATACATATACCTATATTATACTTATATTTTTGTACTTTATACATACATATACATATATATATATATATTCAGCCACTTATTTATAAATATTCATATATAATAAATAAATAAAAATATATAATATACATACTATTTTTCACGCATATATATATATATATACATATATACAAATCTTTTATACTTAATATTTGTAGCATCAAATATAACATGTATGTACACATGAATAAACCTATGTATTTATACATATGTGAACACATATACATGGTATAATACTAGATTTTCATCAATTCCAATATATGTACATAAACTCTTCTTATCAAATTTATAAAATACATATAAATTCCCTACTACATACGCTTAAGATAATGTTACAACATACTTGTATATATAAAAGAATACATATAGATGATTTTTTTTTTTTACAAAATAACTATAATATATATGCTAAATATTTTTTCCTTTGAAATGGTTTCAATTTGTATTCTTAAGATTCATCTTCTTCTTACTTGATGTAATTGGAAATGGAAAGGAATAACCCAAAAAAAAAATAATAAGAAGAAAATGGAATAGGGGTTTTCACGGTTTGGTAAAAGGGAACATGGGTTTTTCTTTTAACTAGAATACGGAATTTGAAAAAAAAATAACAAAAAAAAGAAAGGACACCATAGACATGCAGGATAAAAGAAGGGAAAGTAAAAAGTAAAAACAAAAAGAAAGAAAGAAAGTAAATGATTAGACTCTCGTCCAAATCAATTAATCTCCAGCATGTATTTTATTTCACATGGGTTGGCAATAAAGCAAACACGTGCAGAGAAAGAAAAAAAAAAAAGAAAGGGAAAAGAAAAAGAAAAAAAAAAGTAAAAGGGAAAAAGGAATAACTAAAAATCAAAATTCTAAATGTAAAGTTATAGAATTATATATTTAATAATAATTATGAAATAATATTTGAAATTTTATAAAATTTATTAACTATATCATTATTCATTACGTTTATAATATTTAAAAGTTATCTCAACACGTTCGTTAATAATTTTACATAATTACACATATTAGTTGATAATTGTATTTGATTAGTGTTTTATTATTATTAGGGTAAATTTATTTATTTATAAACTTAAAGTTATAGTTTTAGGATTTTTGTAAAATTCGAGTTCAATCTTGGATATTTACGTATACATGCGATTTAGGTTTTCATAAAAATTCTAAAGTTTTTATTATTTATAATATATTCAAATTTATAATTTAATAAAATTTTTATATTACTTAACCTTATCGATTTGCGAAATTATCTACAATATTAAAGTTCAATTTTACTCTTAAATAACTAAATTCACGAGTTTACAGATCTCCTTATCCATGTATTAAGTTAAAAATGTTACGTTCCACTATATTATATATTATTAATTAAAAATATTAAATCATAATATAGTAGCATAAATACTAGTTTTCAAAGAAGATGGATTGGTTTGATTTTCCCTCACTACAAAGTTCTAATATGATCATAAGAAAAAAAAGAAAAAAAAAAGAAAAAAAGAACCCTAAAATCTTTGCATTGTATTCCAAGTATGGATTTCAAATATGTATAAGCATAACCGTACAAAGATGTTGTAACCAATACCTAATTATATAGATGTAAATTTAAGAAAATTATAATAAGAAATTAGAATGAAACCTATTTTATATTAGTTAATACTTATCCAAAATTTATCCAGTTGTTTAAAATACAACATGTTCCGTATTCAGATAAAGTTAGCTGCCGATTGCTATTGCCACTTGATGGAGTCGATGTCAATTATACATTGAGGGAATAACTTCAAGTTTTTAATATAGTTTCATGATTTTTTTTTTTCAAAATAATACGACATGAGCTGTAGTTACAAGTTATTTAGGGATCAATATGTAACCCTGGTGTTTGACGTACCTATATATATTTTACTTGTATAACTTTTAAGTAAATATTAAGGGTGATAAGATACCTTTTAAGTAGTAATTTTTTGAAATTTATTTTTATAAAATGGGATATAGATAATGATCCCATACCCTATATCCAATTGTAGAAGTTATACTCCAAGGTATAAGTTTCAGATACTATATAGTTATCTTGTAAAATTTATAAAATATTACAATATGTATTAATAAATAAAAAAGAATCTTATTTTTTTAATAAAAAAACTAGAAGAATAAAAAGAGTATTATATTAATGTGAAAGAAATAATCCAAATCTAGTACAAACCCTAAATTTAAAGTTAATAATTGAAATATAAAAATTGTAATTTTAAACTTCAAGGGATAATATTTATTGTTAAATATGAAGAAGTTGCATCTTTCTTTCTTTTAACTTTTCTTTTGTGCATTGCATCCTTTGTACCTTTGTTATTTAATTCTTTTGCTAATAAAGGTGATCGTTTAACATTTAGATTCCATATTAGGTTTGAAACATATTCTTTTGATATAAAAAAAATATAACTAGAATATGTCATAAAAGACTTATGAAGTTGAAATTTATGGAAAGATAAAAAAATAAAAATTATAACTTTTAGAGAGGATCTTATACCTTATTAGTTGTATAAGGTATAAATTTTAAGATAAATTTATATTATTACAAGATAAGTTCCCATTGAAAAAATTTTAATATATATGTATGGTTAGGAGCTCATATCTTATTTATCTTACATTGGCTTACCTCTAATTGTAGCTTCAATTGCTTTTTCCCACTATATTTTCTTAATAATGGGCACTACAAATACTTTGAAATTGCCATTGTGGTTGCTTTACCTGCCATTGCAGATTTGTTTTATCTTTATATTTCGTACATGTATGTTTATTTATTTATTTATTATTTCTACGTCTCAATATTACATGTAACTTTTATTCGCATAATATAATGGTTAGAAGGCCATGTGTTACGGTCTGAGGCTTTCTTTAGCGCAAAAACAGACCGTGCGGCGCTTACTATTCTGTCTTTGCAGTAGTAAGCAAACCTAACTCGCACACAACGCTAGCCAACAAGGCCTAAACCTGTAAGTAATACAACTAAGGAAGAAAGCCAATAGATTATAAGGGATACAATTACGAATTGAAAAAGGAATAGTACATTTTATTAATTCCGACAGTAATACAAAGCTGTAATGTATGTACACAGGGATACAGTGTATGTAACAAGTGCCGTCAGTCGTGATTAACCAACGTGGTCAATAAGAGCTTCAATCCAAAAGAGTACTTACATTCCCGTATAAAGAGCTTTACGGACATTATTGGGTATGGCAGGAGAAGATATTAAAACTGGTGAAATGGCACCACTTTCTAAAAGTGGAAATTTCTAATAATAGTAAGGCCCTATTTATACAAAAATAAAGTCCCCCCCCCCCCTTTATGTTACAATATGTACAAAAGAATATCCCCTTATTAGTATAAGTATCTTACAAAAAATGAACCCTGATATCCTCTCTCATTTAATTCTATTGATGTCCTTAGCAATATGTACTAGAGCTTGGATCTGGTGGTGAAGGTCTTCTGGCTGGCAAAGCTGACTTTCTCTTCGATAAGGGCTTCAAATCTTCTTCAGTCTCTCAGCTAGTATCTTCTTCTCCTCGATTTCTCCACTTGACCAAATATTCTTTGTGATCTTCTCTAGTTAAGGGATCTCTGACTTTTCGCTCTGTAAGGATGTCTTCCACGGCTTGACTTACATTGACGTGTAACCACTTGTTCCTCAATGATTTGACCTGTTTTGGAAAAAGCTTTGTGAGGACCTGATCTCCAACATTGAACTCTTTAGGTCGGCGGTTCTGATCTGCCTATTTCTTCATTCTCTTGGAAGCCTTTTCAATGTACGCTTTTACTACTTTTGAACTTTGCTTCCAATCCTTGGTGAACTGATAAGCTCTTGGGCATCTCCCGACATATGGTGCTGCCACTATGTGGGGTAATAGTACTTGCTGACCCGTAACGATCTCTATAAGGCTTTTGTTGGAGGAAGAGCTCCGCTGGATGTTGAAACAAAACTGAGCAATATCCAGTAAGTCAACCCAATTCTTCTGGTTGGCACTGACAAAGTGCCAAAGGTATTCCTCCAACAACCCATTGAATCTCTCTATCTGTTCGTCACTCTACGAATGGTAACTGGAGGTCATGCTCAGCTCAGAGCCCAGGAGTTGAAACAACTCTGTCCAAAACTTCCTTGTAAACCTGGCATCCCTATCACTCACAATATTTTGGGGTATACCCTAGAATTTCATCACATGCTTGAAGAAAAGCTGGGCTGTTTCTTCTGCGCTTGAACTCTTCGTGGTAGGAATGAAGGTAGCATACTTAGAGAATTTGTCAACAACAACAAAAACAGATGAGTACTCCCCCACTTTTGGTAGGGAAGTGATAAAGTCCATGGAGACGCTCTCCCATGGGCGAGAGGGCACAGGAAGTGGCTCCAAGAGGCCTGTTACCTCTGCCTCTTAACTTTGTCCTGTTGGCAGGTTAAGCAAGTCTTTGTATAAGTCATCACATCTTCGTTCATATCCGGCTAGTAATAGCTCTACTTCAACAATCTCTATGTCCTCTGCCAGCTTGGATGTCCAACCTACAAAGTATCATGGCACTCTCTTATGAATGCCCTTCTCAAGTTGCCTGACTTCGAGACATACAATCGGCACCTCTTTATGTAAATGAGGTTGCCTTCTACCCAAAATTTGTGCGTCTTCCCTTCTTTAACCAATTGCTTGAGATTTTTGGCTAACAGGTCTTGACCCATGTATTGCTTGATTTGCTCTTAAATTGAAGTCGAGATTTGACTTGCCGATTGGTGTGTAATCTGTGCTAAGGATGCTAAATCAGCTCGCCTACTTAAACCATCTGCCACCTGATTAGTCCGTCCACTGCAGTACTTAATCTCGATATCAAACTCTGCAAGAAACTCTTGCCATCTGGCTTGTTTGGCTGAAAGCTTCAGTTAAGTTATATATAGCTGACAGCAGAATTGTCTGTCTTCACTAGAAACTTAGATCCTAGTAAATAGTGTTTCCAGGTCCTTAGACAATGAACAATTGCAAGTAACTCCTTCTCTTGAGCTGAGTACTTGCGCTCTGTTTGATTCAGCTTCCTACTTTCATATGTCACTGGATGACTCTCTTGCAACAACACTCTACCCAATGCAATGTCTGAGGCATCCGTGTGGACTTCAAAAGGCTTAGAAATGTTAAGAAGTGTGAGGACTGGCTCCTCCATCACTATACGCTTCAACTCCTTGAAGGCACTCTGACATATCCCATCCCATAACCATGCTTGGTCCTTCTTCAATAGATCTTTGAGGGGTGTAACTCAATGGGAATATCCCTCAACTAATCTTCTATAGTAATTTACGAGTCCAAGGAAGGACTGCAACTTTGTTACACTCTTAGGCACTGGTCATTGCCTAATTGCTTCCACCTTTGCCATATCCATTCAGATCCACCCTTCTTCAATAATATGACCCAAGAAGTTGATGTGCTTCTGGGAAAAGGCACATTTCTCACACTTCACGTACAAATGATTCTCCTGTAGCTTCTTGAAAACTATTTGTAAGTGCTTCACATGGTCCTGTAATGTCCTGCTATACACAACAATGTCGTCTAGATAGATGACTACAAATTTGTCGAGATATTCATGAAATACATTATTCATTAAGGTATAAAATGTTGCCGGAGCATTAGTAAGACCGAAGGGCATCACCAAGAACTCATCAACGCCATATTGGGTTACACACGTCGTTTTGGGCTCATCTCCCTTAGCAATGCGAACCTGATGATAGCCTGAGCGAAGATCCAATTTTGTAAAATACTTAGCCCCACTTAGTTGGTGAAACAAATCAGCAATTAGAGGAATTGGGTAATAATTCTTCACTGTTAACTTATTTAGAGCCCGGTAGTCAATACATAATCTCAAACTCTTATCTTGCTTCTTTTGAAATAGAACAGGAGCCCCGTATGGTGCTTTTGAAGGTCGAATAAAGCCTGCCTCTAACAACTCATCCAATTGCTTCTTTAATTAAGCAAGTTTGGGAGGTGACATTCTATAAGGAGCTCTGGCGGGTGGTTTGGCACCAGGAATCAACTCAATCTCATGGTCCACCGACCTTCTAGGAGGTAATTCCTTAGGGAGCTTGTTTGGCATCGTACTCCTTTAGGAGGACCCTCTTTATTTCCTTTGGTATCTCCGTCTTTCTTGCTTCTTCTTTCTCTGTAAGGAAAGCCAAGATAGTTGGCTCTTGATGTTTGAGGCCTCTCTTGAATTGGAGCGCTGATAACATCATAGCCTCAATATTCTTCTCTTCCTTGCCATTGTTGTTTGCCATGTTCCTCTGAACTTTCACGTAGCAAGGCTTTTCACCCATGAATAACAAGCAATCTATTGCGGGTGTATAGGAGCAACTCTGGCTTGTCTTAAGAAATCTATTCCAAAGACTATGCTGAAGTCATCCAATGGATCAGCTGGGAAGTTGAGATTTCCACTCTAATCTCCAACCCTCACATTCACTCCTCTTCCAACTCCTCGGACAGGGCAGGCCTTGGAGTTAATAGCTTTAATTTGGCTCGTGTTCTCAGCAATCACTAACCCTAGCCTTTTCCCTTCAGGCACATCAACAAAGTTGTATGTAGCATTGGAGTCTACCATTGCACTGGCACTCTTGCCATTGATGTTCAACTAGACATACATCAACTCATTGTTGTTTTTGGGCTTACGTCACACTGAGGAACTCTTTCTAACAGCCGACAACATGTGCAATGCGCCCATTCAGGGTTAATCCTCTCCATCACTCCCCGACTCATCATCTTGGCAGACACTCTCTACTTTTTGTGTCATAGCTTTGAATGCTGCCTTATGTGGACACTTAGCTATTTTGTGTAGGCCATTACACAAGAAACACGAGAATGAGGGCTTCTTACCTCCATTAGTTGCCCCATTCTTTCCGGACTGGTGAGAGTTATAGGATTTCCTTTGACTCCCTCCAGTATTGTTACTGCTGCTACTTGAACTTGAGGCTCCCCACTCTTAGGTTTGCCCAACTTGACTGACTTTCTACCCTCGTGTCCTGTCGACGCATTCTTCCCTTTATTATCATGAGTATAGTCAGTCAAGCGCTCAACTGCTACCTGTGTTATAGCCAAGTTATTAACCCGTAGCCTCTGTAACTCATTCCTAACATAAGGCTTCAGTCCTTCTAAGAAATAGAATAGCTTATCATCTTCGACCATGCTCTTGATGTCTAACATCAATGTCGAGAACTCACGGACATACTTTCTAATATCATCACCCTGTCGAAGTTCTCTTAACTTCTTTCGGGCACTGTACTCAACATTTTTAGAGAAAAACTGAGTCTACAACTCAACCTTCAACTCGACCCATGTATCTACTTGAGTGTTGCCATTTTGGATATCCTCATATTTGGTGCACCACCAAAATTTAGCATCACTAGTTAAGTACATTGTAGCCGTGGTGACCTTTGATCTCTCATCATTTGTCCCCACAGCAGTGAAGTACTGCTCCATATCAAATAGAAAGTTTTCCAACAACTTGGCATCCCTCACGCTAGTGATTGCCTTAGACTTAGGCATCTTTAGATGTTCTGCATGAGCAGGAACATGAATGGGGGCAAGGATAGGAGTATTTCCAATAGCCTAAGTTAAAATAGCTACTTGTGCCCGTAACTCTTCAACAGTCTTAATTGAGGCACGAATAGTAACTTGTCTTCTCACGTCTTCTACTTGAGTCTCCAAGTGTTGTTTTGCCTCATCGATCGTTATGTACATTTCCTCTCAGAGGGTTTGTACTGTAACACCAAAATTCTCAACCATCTCAGTCATCTTAAAATTCATCTCTTAATGATTAGTCTCAACTTCATCCACTCTTACTAACAATGCGACCAGATCATCTATCCGCTTAGATATACCCCTTGAGGATTTCCTCAAGGCTATTTAGCCTCTTATTCACTTCCTCTTGTTGTGTCCTGGTCGTTCCCGCTGGAATAACCTAGGCTTTGATACCAACTGTCATTGTCCAAGGCATTCTTTAGTACAAAAACAAATTGTGTGGCGCTTACTATCCTGCCTCTGTAGTAGTAAGCAAGCCTAACTTGCATGCAATGCTAGCCAATAAGGCTTAAACTTGTAAGCAATACAACCAAGGAAGAAAACCAACAGATTATAAAGGATACAATTACGAATGGAAAAAGGAATAGCACATTTTTATTAATTCCGACAATAATACAAGGCTGCAATGTGTGTGTACGGGGGTACAGTGTATGTAACAAGTGCCGTCGGTTGTTATTAACTAATGTGGTAAGTAAGAGCTTCAATCCAGAAGAGTATTCACACCCCCGTAAAGAGCTTTACGGATATTATTGGGCCTAGTAGAAGGAGATATTAAAACTGGTGAAATAACACCATTTTTTAAAAGTGGAAATTTCTAATAATAGTAAGGCTCTATCTATATAAAAATAAAGTCTCCACTTTATGTTACAATATGTACAAAAGAATGGTCCCTTATTAATATAAGTATCTTAAAAAAAAGGACCCTGACACTATGCATCTACAACCACAATTAGTATATCCAATAATTAGTATATCCAATAATAAAAGAATATAGAATTCGATAAAGCGATTACTCTATGAAAAGTTGATAGAAAACAACTACCTTCGTAATTTCCAATAGTTTCTACATATTATCACTTAAAACAAAATTATATGAAGTACTGAGCTTTTGATTAATAATATAGATATAATTATTAATTACAGCATGTTATCTAGCATGAAATTAAATAAAATTTGATTATGTACATATCATAAAAATTACCAAACTAAGTATTTTATCAATTTAAAAACCTTATGTAAGTTGAAGTGCTACCCTAGAATAACTAATTTGGGACATTGATTATCCCAAGCTTCAGGCACCATATATTTATTTTGAAGCATATCACAAAAAGTATAATAATAAAAATATGTTTATCTTAAATTAAAAAAAAAAACGGAAAAAAGTAAATACTTGTACTCTTTATCTTTATAATACAAAAATTAAAAAACAAAGGAAAAAAATCTATGGAGGTTTGAGTATTACCTTAAAAAAATTAATTTGGGACATCAATTATACCAAGCTTCAGGCACATATCACAAAAATGTAATAATAAAAACATGCTTATCTTAAACTAAAAAAAAATAAAATAAAATGGGAAAGAGTAAAATGCCTGTGCTCTTTATCTTTATAATACAAAAATTCAAAAACGAAGGGAAAAAAAACAAGGATTAAGGAGTCAAATTAAAAATTACGGGGATTGAACCCGACGTGAATCGAACACGCAACCTTCTGATCTGGAGTCAGACGCGCTACCATTGCGCCACGGATCCACTTACACTTAAGGATATAATGCAAATTTTAATAACTAATGTTGTACAGCTTCATCCACCATGTCGACTTCAGAACCACAACGTGAACGTACAAAACCCTCGTCTGCTCGCTACATTAATGCACATCACTACATCCTCTGAATGCAGGCGTACCTTCTCAGTCCATTTTCACTTAAAAAAAACCCCTAATTTTCCCTTCTCAGTTTCACTGATTTCATAATATGTTGCTTACACAACTTTGTGCTCATCCTTCAATTTGCGTCTTCAAACACGGAATATATCCCAATTCTCGTGAATTCACAACCCAATTGGGGACAAAACTAGAGTTCTTAAAATGCAGTCCAATCAGTTTGAAAAGGAGAAATTTTTTAGTGAACTTTAATAGTGTTGGAGATTCTGTTAGTGTTAATGATGGAAAGTCTACTCAAGATCAAACCTTTAGCAATAAGAAAGAAGACCCAGTTGTTGAATTTCAAGGATTGGTTTCTAATTTGCCTCCAGTTGTTTTTTTGGTAATTTAATTTTTCTTAATATTTCTCTCATTATTTTGATATATATTGGCATTCATATGGAAAGTGCGAAATGTTTAGGGTTTACTTACTTTGGACAAGGTTTTCTGGCTATAATATTGATGAGTGGTATCTTAGCGCTTCTTTTTGCCAATGTGTTGTGCACTGGAAGTTGCAGTTAGCTTCGCCTATAGTTAGAGAGTCGAGTTTCCCTGCTTTCATTAACAGTTTCAAGTTGCGATTCCTAGTTTTCGTGGATAAAGTTAAGAATAAAACCTTTGGACAATCGTGTTATAATACCTTAGTATTGAAACAATAAATATTTGTTTTGTTGTGATTGGCTGGGATGACATTGAGGTAATACTTGGAAAGGGATGCTCATTTGTAGGAATTACACATGTAAAGAGATAGATGTCAATTAGAATGCTTGAAACTGCACTGCTTTGTAGTTCGTTTACCGTGTTGTGTTTGAGTCTGGAAGCAATTGTATTCATCCAAAAGCCTGTGCTAATGGATGCTGGTGTCAATGACTCATTAATATCTGTCAACATGGACTTTGGTGGAAGCATTGATACAAAAGTTCATAATTGTTTGATGAGTTAAGTGCATGAATGTGAACTGGGTTTAGTGAGATAAGAAAGTAGTAGAAATTTTAGCATTCCTATTGTCTTTATCCCCACTATTATGTATGGAAGTGTTCCATGGGTGAGAATCAAAATTGTTAGGGAATAGAGTTCTTATTTCAACGAACTGACTTACGAGATCCTTTTTAATCTTGTATGCCATGTCATGTTTGTATGATTGTTGCTTTTTATTGCATTTGTTTTGGATTTTCTCTCTTTCGATGTGCTTATGCTCAAGTCATTCTAGTTTAACAATGTCATTTATGCTCCTGCTTGGATTAACTTCTAAGTAGAATGGTTGGAAGTGAAAACTTGCATGTTAGGCAAAGGTATTCCAGTCTAATACTTGATATGCAATTCTGTCCCTCAGATGAAGAGGACTTCTAGCAAAGGTTTGGTGATAGGATTGTTTGTTGCCATGGCATTTCTGTTCATTGTTATGAGAGTTTGTGAATCAAGGAAGAAAATGTATGAGCGTCCTGGCTCGGTGGCTGATCTTGTGAGGCGTGGGCAGCTGAGATCTGATAGAAGAGGCATGTATGATTCCATCTCTTTGTATTCCATTTTGTAATTGGCTACACATATTTCCTGATCCTTTTCTTAAGAAAGCTATTCATTGACATTTTTTGTCTTTCAACTTTCTTTAGTCTTTGCATACTTATAATTCTTCTTTTACCCATGGCATCCAAATTCGCATTAACATTTTCTTCTTCATAACTTCACAACTTCCTTAATATTTTCTGTAACAGATCGAGGCCTCTCAAATACGAGGACCCCTTTAATAACCCATTAGTCAAGGTTGGTAAACAAAATTCAACTGTGGAGATGTGCGGAAAGGTCTATAAGTTGGCTCCAGTTACTCTCACTAAAGAGGAGCAAGCCATACACAAGAAAAGGAGATCACGAGCTTATCAGTGGAAAAGACCGACAATGTTCCTCAAAGAAGGTGATACAATACCCCCTGATGTTGACCCAGATACTGTCAGGTGGATTCCTGCAAACCATCCTTTCGCAACCACTGCTAGTGACATTGATGAAGATTTGGCTCAAACAAATGTATACCAAAAACACGGTGTCCCTTTTCGAATTCAAGCTGAACATGAGGAGCTGCAGAGGAAGCTAGAAGCTCTACAGAGAGTAAGTACTTTCTCTTCTAATGCATATGAGAAAAAAATTGGAAAATACTAGATGCTTCATGTGCTTTCATTACGATCACTTGCCTTAGTAGGAAGGGGCCTTTTCTTTATAAGTGTCAATGGACATCTATCAACTGTTAGTCATCACCTGTTGATATCAAAGTCATGCCAATAAAAGTTGTCAACTGCTTGAGTAGCCCTTATTTGGCAAGCAACTTGAGTAGATTTTACCATCAGATTTTATTCCAATTGGCTCTACAAGTTATTGGTTCATGAATTACCATGTCTGCTTAAACTATGAAAGTTGTAAATGTCTTTTTAGTCTTTTGACTCGTGTCCCTTAAATTAAAAGCATGTGTTTATTGATCATTATGGAGGTTTAAGAGCAGCTGGCTTTTCTACTAATAGAAACTTTCTGCAGCAATCTGTTTTGTATTTTGGCAAAAAGAAATTATTCATGCACTTTAGCAGTCTCCATTCTATCTAACAATATGCTTAACATTTGCTGTAACTTCATCCATATCTTCATGGAGTAGAAACGGTTTTTGTTTTAAGTATAGATGGTTTTTTGGTTTACTTACAGTTTCACTGACAGCCTCTCGATTCACTCGAATATCACACTTACTCTTTTGCAGGAGCAAAAGTTCGACAAGTTAGTGATAGATCGAACTAATGCTAAAGATTTTGAAAGATCGTTCAAGTTCCAAACAAAGTCAGATGACATTGACCATAACCCATCAAATAACCAAGTGGCGAATACCCCAGCTCCTACATTAGATGATGCACCACGGCTATCCACCGAGGAAATTGAGAAATCATAAACTGCTACTTTGAAGCGTTGTTCACCGGGCCAGCAACTTGGCTTTTGTTTTATCTTTTTCCTTTCTCGATGAAGTAAGCTTCCTTTTTCTTATGTGGAGCTACCTCTCTTTAAGTGTTATTGTGGAACTGCTATTCCCAGCTTGGAGAATTGTGGCTGGCTGTAGATATATTAACTTTGTAGCATATGTCAATAGTAATTAATTACACCGCTTTAGTTATTTTCCCTTGCCTTCCTGATTCTCCCCCCCTTAATCCTGCTCATTAGCTGCCAGAGCTCTTTTTTTTCCCCCCCCCCCCCTTTCTTTTTCTTCTTTTGTTTTGGGTTTTGATGCAGAAAGCCAATCAAAGCTGTTGCACGTTTTTCTAGGCTGCTTGAGGA
Source organism: Lumnitzera racemosa (assembly GCA_024138005.1). NCBI lineage: Eukaryota > Viridiplantae > Streptophyta > Magnoliopsida > Myrtales > Combretaceae > Lumnitzera > Lumnitzera racemosa. Next base: position 110,594,182 of record JAMXBC010000001.1, on the reverse strand, counting down.
TTAGGATCAATTGTGATGGAAGAAAAATGAGTGTATGTAAAACTGTTGCACTTGAGAAAGACTGTTATTCGAGAAGTTGCGCAAAGAGGATGCATATATATGAAACCACTATTAAGGTCCCAGGCTGCTGTAATGTCCTTTGTTGCAGGCTGGTCGCAGTATGCTTTGCTGTGTGCCATGATTCCCTTGATGGTTTTATTTTAGTCTCTCGTGTTATTTTTGGCATTTGGATGATATTGATGCCAAAGAGGCACGAGGTGCAGGGGCAGCAGCTCATTCCCTCGTTTTCTGATGAAAGTTTTTGACATCTTGCTCCTAGAATGTGTTGTGGTTTCTGAAATACAGATAACGCATTGAAACATTCCACAAATTTCCCTGAGTGCATTTCTTATCAACAGTTGAATCGAGTAGCCATGAGACACTCTGTGTATGTTTCTTTAATGATATGTTTGGTCTCCGTTTGAGAAATAGTCATTCTTACTTATGCAAAATTTTTATAGAATAACCATTCTTTTCCCCTATCAAAAAATATGTAATAATAATTTTACAAAAAACTATCCACTTAAAAATTACGGATGAAAAATTATAGATGCAACGGCGACAACTTAAAAATGGAAACTGTTAGAGTCGATTTTAGTAAATTATGCTTATGAACGGTATTATGCTTATCAACGCTAAAATGGATGTAGATCTAAGTCAACAATTCTTATGAACGGTAAAATGGATGTTGATCTACGTTGACAATTCTCATGAATAACTACCAATTGTCGATAATTTCAATGGAAACTATTGGCAAACATATTTTTTTGCCGTCGATAGTTATATTTTTTTATTGTTAATAGTTATAATTTACTATAATCGGGAGCGATTTATTTTTATTGTTAATAGTTATGATTTACTAAAATCAGAAGTGATTTATTATATCAATAGATATACTAAAATAAAGATTGTAAACAAGTCGAGTTATTTCATCTTATCTTGCTTTAAGTTTGGTTTAGCTTTAACCTTAATTAGTAACTAGTTGAATTTTAATTCAAGACAATTTATTTGTCTAAATAAGTCAAGTTCAAACTTTAGTTTAGAGTCAGTATAATACTAAAATAAAGATTGTAAACAAGTCGAGTTATTTGATCTTATCTTACTTTAAGTTTAGTTTAGCTTTAAGCTTAATTAGTAACTAGTTGAATTCTAATTCAAGACAATTTATTTGTCTAAATAAGTCAAGTTCAAACTTTAGTTTAGAATCAGCGAGTTAATTTGTTTAAGTTTACGGCTAGATTCATAAGTTATATATATATATATATTGTAAATATAATAAATTATTAAAATTTAAAAGGTAATGACATATTTTTAGTGATGTTACCGTAAAATATTGTATGATGTAATAGAACTCCTTTTGAGCATGTGAAAACTTTATGCATGAACGCCGAAAAAAAAATTCTTCCGCACAGCTAGAGGTTTGTAGCACCCATGGTGAGGTAGTTGCCTTCTACGAAATATCTTGATGCAGAGCACAATGAAATGCTAAGACATGATGGATTTCCTTCTCTCTCTCTCTCTCTCTCTCTCTCCGTTTTTTCCCTTCTCCCACCAAACTTCCCTTTGGCAATTCGAATTCCAACAGCACACAGGGAGCGAGCGAGCTTATTGTCTCGTACTTGCCTTGCTGCCTCGTTGTACAGATGAGTCCCACTAATTTAACAAGATACCCCATCTTTGGTGCACAAGGATGCACCTACCTTCTATACCTCTCGATAAGAAGTAGCCGGGAGACAGGGATAGAGAGATCAAGAGGTTCTATTTAACACTAGATGCGACTAACAGTCCTGTTTCACCATAAAATTAATTTGCAAGAGCCGGCTATCAACTGAGATCCATGTATCTTGGAGCAACTGTCTATGTACTAGTGCTATCTTGGTTTTACGAGTGCAAATTCTTGATATATGGCTAAGAGGATCACAACTACTCTTATCACTGGTTCACATAACGGTTTATGAGATGGAGATAGATGAGCAAGAAGGGGCAAAGGATTGCGATGTTAAAAGAAATGGGGTACTATGAGAGCATAACTGACAAGGAAAAGGAAAAAAAGAAAAGAAAAGCATACATACTACGGAAAGTGAAAGATTTGGTATGAGAAGGTACTACAGTTGCTTAGGATCATTTCGCATAGCTTGTATGCCCCACTTCAATAAATGAAACTAACCAAAAGCATATCAGGATATCCTGATAAATCAAACTGTGATCCAACAAAAAACTGGTGGTGTGCAAAAGCAATGATGGTTTAGCATGAAATCCGAATTCAGATTTTATATTTTCTGTAGTTACTCCACTGACCTATTTTTCTCCATTTGTCTTTTAAGTTTTAAGAGATACGACCCTATTCGGCAACCCAATTTATACCTTCATAAGAGCAGGGTTTTCGTTGATTACATTACTTATACATACTTTTGTATTGAATGATTTAATGAGTTTAAATTTTTTATTCTAAATTGGAAAAACAATCAATCCCCAACGAGGTTGGAATTTGATGAGTTCGATAGACTGCAAAAATGACAATTTGGCAAAAATTTGAATCAAAGACATACAAAAGAATCAAGCAAGGCTGGAACTACTCGGCTCTGGAAGCAGCAACTTGTTTTGCACCAACAGCAAAGAACTCAGTAATGACTTCAAGAGGCATGCCTTTGGTTTCTGGAACCTTCAGAAAGACAAAAATCCATGAGATGATGCAGACAACAGCATAGATCCCAAAGATACCAGCAAGGCCAATTGCAGAGAGCATGACAGGCAGAGTGTAGGTAACAATGATGTCTCCTATCCAGTATACCAGTGCACAGATGGCTATGCAGAGACCGCGAACTCTTGTAGGAAAGATTTCGGAGCAAAGGATATTTGGGATAGGTCCATATGCCACCACAAAGCAGCAGAAGTAGACCACTACACAAATTGTTGAAATGATGGAGCTGAGAACTGAACTCAAGTCCACCAATTCGCCAATGACTAAAACCACAAGAGTTATTATGAGTATGGGGATTGTAGTGAGTAGGAGTCGCCTGCAAGAACAAAACAAGGAAAGGGAGACTCATCAGGACACGATGTATTACTACCGTGAAGCAGATGATCTTGTCACTCAAGGTAAAGGGAATTTCCAGGGATGATTTTTAACTTTTGAGACAGGCTTAGAGAGTTAGCATATTTAATCATCCGATGAAGAAGAAACAAGTTGCATGACGTTTGGCTAATGCTGGTACCTAAAACCACATGATATAAATATTCTCCGAGATTTTCATATAAGTAAGGGTAAAATATACTAAATAACTTGTGTTTTAGAACCTTTCTCTTTTTTTTTTTTTTTCTTATGTCATTTGTTTAATCTGTGTTATCCTAAATATATTTTTACTATATAGGTATTGATATTAGCCCTTTGTGTCACTTATACTGGATAAAAGATAAAATAATGAAAATATTTTGGAAATAAGAGATTTTTGTGGCACTCCGCACTCAAAACATGTGGTGGGCGAATGTTTTGATTTTGTTTTGGGGTATCTAGTCACCTAATAAGCATGCATTGGTGTGATGAAAATTAGCAAAAAGTTAACACTTCCAGTTTGGAGAATAACGCAGGTTATGCAAGTGAAACATTGGCTAAATCATGGAAAATGCTCGTATGATTTACCCTATAAATAAATTCTAGACAATTTTCTTTGTTGTAGCCAACTTCTCTGAGATAGTTGTTGTAATAGGAACAAGCACTTGCTGTGAAACTGAACAAGGACCTGTTTGTTTCATTCGTTTTTAGTTTGTATTGTATCTATTTCTGATCCATATTTGTTCTATATCTCATCTGGATCTAGCATGCGTATCCGTCACTTTATTTTCTCACATTTTCGTTACCCAAAAGCCGGTTTTGCAAACAATGCCAAAATGATAACCAAAACGGGCCTCAAGGCCTGAAAAAGGATTTTCTTATCCAAAGAGTAGATGCTATTCGCAAGTACTTACAAATCAAACAAGCTGTCTTTGTTTGGCTATCCATCTAGGTGAAACTTTCATTTAACAAACCCAACCATGAAAATAACATAATTGACAAGCAAAGTCGAAACTAAAAGAATGTTACCTTCTTCCAGAGGTATCCATAAGCTTCATACCAAGACCTATACAAGGAAGCATCAGAAAGGTGGTGAATGCACTGATGAGGAATGATGCTGACTCGGAACTGATACCCAGGTTTACTAGAAGAACTTCAACACCGGCCTCTTCCAAGATTTGAGGAGTGTAGTAGAGTACTCCGTTAATCCCTGAAAACTGCAGATGTGCCAGCTTTATTGGTATTCTCAAAAGTTCGGTGTCTCAAATATGCTAACAAAACAACAAGCACTTTCAGAAATCGAGAATTATAGAGATCTAGTGGTCTAAATAAGTTAATAAAACTTTCAGCCAAAGACGAAGGTCATAAACTACTGCATGACAGATCAGAAGAAAGAACTCAATACCTGCTGAAGTATTTGTATTCCAATCCCAACAAATAATGCGTGCTTCACCCCAGGTTCAAGAAGCGCAGCCCAGATTGGTCCCTTTGGAGCAGTTTCAGATGGGTGAATCATTGCTGGTCCAACGGGATGCTCATCTATAAGACTCTTCGAGAATAGTGCGGGCTGACTAACTAAAGCTGCAGCATGAACCAATTCGTCATCAGCAGGAACATCACCCCCGGGAAGGGATACCATGGATCCACGCAGAGACCCTTGTACTCCCTCCTCACGCAAATAAATTCTTTTAAATCCACCTTCTTTCTTCCCATCCGGGCTTTCTCTCTCGGACCATTTCCATGCCAACTGCCAGCCCCCACCTATGCCTGTACTTCCAACTTGATCTCCAGTTCCTTGAAGGAGGCTGCTTCTGCGCCTCATGCTTAGAGTACTTCCATGTGGAGTCATATCCTTTTCCATGCTTGTTGTTTGGCGTGAGATCAAGGGACCGTGCAAATCATCATCAGAGTCTCTACCACCACCATCCGATGGATATCCCTCCCTTTCTTCTTGCTGGCTCTCTTCATCCCAATGTTCATCACTTTGATGGGGTTCCGTTGTGCTGAACATGCTACCAAAATTAGGGAAAAGCATGCTCTTCATGCTTCCAGTCTCGGGAAGCTTTTCATGGACACTGCCAAATAAAGTGACAAGAGGATCCATGAGAGGCATGCTTTGGTTAATCATGGTTCCCTGGCGGGAAACAAGGGCAAGCGAACTCTGTCTGTGTCCTTGGACGGGCATGGCCGTCCAGGATAGACCTTGCTCTGGTCCATATAGCTTTATCTTGTCTTTGTCTGCAGCTGGTTCAAGGCCGTTTTCCTGTTCATCGGGAGGGCCGATTATATATTCTTCTATTGACGAGTCGCCTCCAATTCCAAGACCTTCGACTAACAATGCCATCTCACCTAGAACATCACCACCAAAAATGTCACATGAAGTAGTCCTGAAAGTTTCTTCTGAATCATAAGCGAAAAGCTATCCTCGGTCGTCTCCCCTAAATGAAAAGATGCAACTAGAGCACGTCTAAAGTTCTATTTCTCAATGGGTTTGAGTGAAGCATCAGCAGATTGGAATTTGCATAACAGTATCCTTTCGGAGAATGATATATAGAAATTTAAAACTTTACGCTGGAATGCAGCAAAAGAACTATAATTGACCAAACAAATTATTTGAGCTCAAGGTTGAAAATTAAATTGAAGATGACCTGAAACATCTTCCCTGCCACGTAACCTCTGAAGAACTCTTTTTGCCTCTTTCATTTCCCCTTTACTGACTAGCCATCGGGGAGATTCAGGCAAGTAGAACACAGTTAACACGAAATAAATCACTGAGGGAATTGAAAGAACTCCAAGCATTATCCTCCAGCTTGGTGATGCTGACAAAGACATTCCAAATATCATACAATACGACAAGAACATGCCAGCCGAGCCTAGGAACTGAGGAAGAGTATTTAGTAAGCCCCTTATCTCAGCTGGGGCAGTCTCGGAAATGTAGACGGGGACAAGAGTGACAGCAAGACCAATGCCAAATCCATCTAACAGCCGCGCAATGCAAAGAACAATGACATTGGGTGACCATAGCATCACCAAGCCACTAACAAAGTAAAGAAGTGAGGACATTATCAGCATAGGACGTCGGCCAAGCCAATCTGATATTGCTCCTGAGCATGTAGTTATAACTGTGGCTCCGATCAGAGACATGGCCACTACAAGGCCTTCTACAGTTGTTTGCAAGTCAAGATCTTCTTTTATGTAAACAATAGCCCCTGCAAGATACCTTAATGATATAAATTAAAAAACCCATATGGCAATGCATGCCTCAATTAAATGGTTAGAGTTCTTTTCAAGTTTCATAGATTGACAAACAAATCGGTTTACTAGATAAATTAACTCAAGCGGAGAATAAAGCCGGCTGCAAGAACCTGCGATGGTGGCATTATCCCATCCTTGTAGAAAGTTGCCAATAGTTGCCGCGATAGCCACTAAAACAGCACCCTTCATGTTCTGCTCGAAAATTCAACAAGGCAAACTGAATGGCTTGGACATGAATGAGAGCCGAAAACAAACCAAATCGGATTATTTTATTGAGATAAATCTAACAAGCTCATCATGATTCCTTTCATTTCTATACGAATACCTTTTATGAATTATAATTTTTACTTAGAAGCAATGAGATACATTCTCAAAATTCATAAACCAAAACAATCAGATATCCTCCACGAAACCTAGTTTGCATCATTTCATCCACACTGTCATTGAATAACACTCTATCATGCTTGCAACCACTATTATCTGGGGAACAATATACTTTATAGAAGAAAACATACCTCAAGTTGAAGAAAGTTGCTTCAAAATAACTGATCGTTTGCTTTCAATCTGGTCTTGAAAGGATTTTAACTAGATTTATAAAAAATTCTTCAACAAAAAGAAATGAATTGTATTTAAGCTAACCACCCTTGAAACTCTTCTGAAAAAATCTACCTCTAGACCTCAGCCTGATATGAATCTTCAGTGTCCTATACTTCTGAACCAGAAACCCAAACACTCTCGGAAACTCAAAAAGACCAAAATCTTATTGATGAACTGTGAAACAAACCAATGACTATCAGTTCTCTACTTCAGAAACACAAAAGACTCAAACTTTGGTGATGGATTCTGCAGTAAAAGATCTAGAAACTAAGAGTACCTGTAAACACTCAGAAACACAAAAGACTCAAACTCCGATGATGTTCTGAAGTCAAACAACTGGATACTAAAGGCTATCTGTAGAAATTTGGTGATTTCACAAAAAACTGCTAAAGGCGCAAACTTTATTGATAAACTGTGAAGCAAAACAATCAAAATCTAAAGGGTATCCATGAAAACTAGAATATGAAATAATGAATATGATCAAAAAGAGATTAGAGTACGATTATAGTCCCTGTAATGCACTGGTTCTTAACTTCTTGCTTGAAATTGAATCATATTTGAGGTTTTTTTTTTTCCTTTTTTTTCTTTGGGGTCTCTGCTTGTAGTGCGTTACATGGGAATGAAACGAGTCATCCGTGGAAAGGCAAGAATGCAAAGGACAAAAGATCTTTTGGGTACTCACGCAATACAGTTCAGCTCTGCATAGCATCGCTAATGAAAAAGAACATCTTTCGATGATCGTCCACTGTTTAACTTCCAAGTGTCATGTCCTAGGTATTGTCTACTTTGTTTTACCTTCGCGGGGTTTCGCTTCATCTGTTATTCCGACAAGTGTAGTGCAGGTTTTGAGTACGGTATGACCATGGAATTTCTAAATTCTAAAACCTACCTACCTTGGACAATAATGTACCTAACTATACACTCGTAATACTATAATTTCTGAAATTCAATCTTGGGTGCATTTAATTTTAGAGAATATTCTTCAAAGGTCATTTGGCTCACTATATTTACTAGTTAAATAATTTTGCGGTCTCAAATGATATTTTGAGATGATCACAACTCAACAAATTAACAAAAGGGTAAATTCTTATTGAATAAATTTTTATTGTTTATGCGTTTGACTATGATTGATCACTGTCATTATAATAGTATAATTGAAACAATAAATGTCCTTCCATAGATAAAACAGAAGTAATTCGTTGAGAAAAAAAGATTTATAGAAATTTATTAATAAAAGATTTCAGATATCGACTCGTTAGAATCGTATAAACTTAAAAGGTTTATGGATAGATTTATCTTGACTTATGACCAACTTGTCCAAGTTCTTAACAAACTTGTTTCATTTCATGACCATTTTATGTGAAGCTCTTAATACCTTTGATGAAACACTTACTTGTGATCGACATCTTTCCTGTATGAAGCCATCTACTTGGTCTTCATACCATCCACCTCCTAAGTACACCCCATCTCTTAATAGATGGCTACTAGATTGAAGATAGGAATTCAACATTGGCCAAAGTTTGATATTAGGGAAAGAAAGTTAGTTCACTAACTCACTTCTTAATTTCTTGTGATTTGGCAACATCTATAAGATCCACTTTCCACTTTCCACATTTGGTGAATACACTTTCCCCCGTTAGAATGTCCATAAGTAAAAAGCTCATCACTATAGCAAAAACCATATCTATAATGCATGCCCATGTGTTATGCTATTTGAATAAACTTGAATGTGGTTAAATAGGTTAATTCGCTTTAGTTTATTTTGGTTTGCAGGTTAAATAGATCAAGTTCAAATATATGGGCCAATCCAAACTTATCCATTTTGAATGGTAAGTTAAATGATTAATTCATTTAGTCAGTTTTTTAAATGAATAAAATCCAAACTTGCTGAAAACCAATTAAACAGGTCAATTCGGAAATCAAAACCCATTTATATACCTCTAATTACAATCCAAACATTATATAACTTGAAGTAATTATAGTTAATTTATGGGATACTTAAACTCACATATTGATTCATAGAAATAAAAACAAACCCTGTGACTATTTAACATTTGCAAAGGCTCTTGATTTTCGGACTAGCTTTTTAAAATAGCTATTTCAAAATTTGTGTAGAAGTGCTTGTCCATAAATTAACAGAATTTTGTGTAGACATGATTATTTTTTTAAATAAAAAAAGAAAATAAAAAGAGTTTATTTTTTAGATAGAGCGGAAAGAAAAAAAGACTATATGTAGAGAGAGACTTGGTGGTAAACAACCGTGATGGTGTAGAGAGAGACGGAAAGGAGGAGTTTGCGGTTGCCGATTACCGTGGAGGGGTGGTGACGAGCAGTATACTTGCTTTGCTTATATGGCTTGCTTGTATTTCAAAATAATCGATAAAAATTGTTTCATATACTCTTTGGACGGGAAAATCAACAATGGTACTTATTTCGGCATTTTTTATGAAAACAACTAAATATATGAAATTACTATTTTCAACAATTTTTAGTTTTACAAAAAAACTTTTCCTGCTAATAAGTGGTTTTCGTTGAAACAAATGAAGCCAAAAGCTTTTTTGATCCAAAATGTATATTGATGAAACATTCATATTCTAGTCAATATTATTAATCAAATACATATATTTAATAAATTGTCAATATATTATTAAATATTGATTTTTTAGTTAACTTATTACTAAAATGTTTAAGTTTTGTTAAATAATAATATGTCATGAAACTATTTTGCATGATTTAGTTATGTTCATTTCTTGTTAGTTATTAATATCTGCATAATAGTTAGATAAAATTTAAATTTACATCTATCAAAAATAATTATAGGTTAACTACTCTTATTTAATCCATTTTATTTTATGTTTAGTGAAGTATTGATATACTGTTAAGCATTTATACTTAGTTAAAATATTGTAGATTTGTAAATTTGGGGTATGGGCAAATGGGTCGGACTAGTGGTTGCTCACCCCTGTAGAACTAATTATTTGTATTAGTTACATCATCTAATTAGACTTGATTTGATTTTGCTTGGAGAGTTTAAAATGGACGTAAGACATAACTCAGAATATATATTTTTTCCTTTAGCCACTACCTTAAGTGCCAAAGTCTCTTATGGACATTAGGCCTCTTACTCTGAATTAGCCAGCAATTATCTACCATTAGTCCCTATGTAGAAGCCCCTCTTTCGCACCTATATGGTTTCATTTCAAGCAAGGCTGTGTTTGATTCAATAATTTTTATGGTATTGAACTTGATAAAGATCTTATTTCATGTTTGGTTTAATAAATTTACTAAATTTTTATATAAAGATCTAATTAAATATTAGAAAAAATAATTATTTTTTAATATAAAATATGTATTAAGCATTATTTTTTATATTTATATCATCTTATTCTCTTTATCTAATCGGATCTTCGCAATAAAATGCTATCCTAATAAACATTAGTTAAGAGAAGTAACTTTGTCAAACTGGCCTTGATTTCCTTTCTTCCTAGGACCTTTCACATGAGGAGCTAGAGACAAGTGATTTCCTTTCTTCCTAGGACCTTTCACATGAGGAGCTAGAGACAAGTGAAGTGAATTGATATGTGAGCATTACATGTCGGTAAATACTATATTAATATATTAAGAAACATTTTTTTAAAAGTTTACAATTTTATCCATAAATTTTTTTACAAAATTCCTTAGCATTTTATGAAATGTTTTTATAGATCCCTAAATAATATTCAACCAATCAAAATTCAAAAAATAAATAAATAGATAAAACCCATCAAGGAACATCACTATGCAAGACGTGTTCATGCCAGGAAACCTTGTATTATGTTGAAGGAAAGTCTGAAGTCCTCCGGAAAGAAAAAAAGTCATTAGAGCTTATCCTTGGTTAAGTTCCACGTTAATCATCTTCAAATAGCTAACAAGGGGGGATTCGTTCTACCATCTAATATTACTAAAATAAAAAGTAAACGAGTCTACCTCGGTAGACCTACTGGAGTTTTCATATTCCCCTTTATGATCTTTATGAACTTCATCCATTCATTAAAAATCATTATATGGAAAACGAATCGTCCTTCTTATTTGAAGAGTATTATTCATATCATAGGCATATAATACCAACCTGTGCATTTACAAATGTTAAATAAACATTTTTATCTTCAGCATAAGAGATTATGTATAAGGATTCAAGTGCAATAAATCTAACTTAATGTGACATTTTTGGGAAGGGACGGACTAGTGAAAAAAATGGGCGGGTAGCATTTATTCACTCTATACAAGTTATAGAGAATCCTATTAAATAGCCAATATGAAAGAGTAATGTGACGATTGGAAATAGCTATTCATATCAATCTAGTACCTTCAACTAAACATCTTGTACTTTGTCGGTATATATTGAATTTTAATATTTTATAATTGTTAAATATGATAATAGCATGTAGAATATTTGTGCTAATTTATTTGCTCATTTAGTTCCACATCTTTCTGATACAAGATAATAATGGTTTTTTTTTTTTTTTATGTGTATGCGTAGCCATCTTACATGCTACTAGGTTTTATTGTATCTTCAAATTGGACTCATAACTTTAATAACCACAAGAAGGCATAGAAAGCTAATAACCAAATACCTTGAATTAGGTGTGGTAATTTAACAAGTCATGTTAATATTTTTATTCCTTATTGAATTTGTGGTAGTACCAAAATATATAAAATTGAATAAAGATTACATTTAATCAGTTTAAAATGTAATCGTATCTTTCGTATTATGTATTATGTTGTTTATCGTGCTTTTTTACTATAATGAGGTTTCCAATTATGTCATGTTATGTTTCTGTGCATTGTAAAAACACCGATAAGACTCATAGTTTAGAATTAGTTGAAAATTTTCTAATCTTAACTGATTGGTTAGTTCAGACTAATTTTAGGGTTCTATAGGTGAAAGTAGATCTCAAACCCAATTGTACCATACATCCCAAAGCATTAACTATTTGATTATATTAGTTTGACAAGTGCCTATTTGAAAACATAACTCATGTTATTAAATTGTAATGGAATGATTAACGGATAAAATTTGAGGGACCTTTTTAGTCGTTTTAATAAGGTGGAGGATTTGAATAGTAAAGTTAGAAGCAAAAGATTTCAAATAGAGAATGAGCAAAGTGTAAATAATTTGAACAGATTAGTTCAAAGGTGAATAATTCAAATAAAAAAATTAGCTAAACGTGGAAGCCTATGTTTGTAATTTTCTCTACATTCTATTACTTGTTACTGAGTAAAATGATTTTGATCTATCTATGATTGAAAAATATTTTTTATTTTTTGAATAAAGAATATTTTTTATTTTGTTGGTAATACATAATTCAGAGTGTTTCTTGTTTCTTATGGTATAAATGTTATATTATGTGAATTTACTAGTGGAATCTAATTAATGTTAGGAAAATTTCAAATGATGCAAATATATATATATATATATATATATAAATAGGCCTACTCAGTTGGCAAGGTCTAGGTTGGACTGCCTAGGGAAGCTTAGCCGACAAGTAAAAGGATGGACTTAAGGGGTAGAAGAATGGGCTTACTCGCCGTTTAAACTCTCAAAAAGGAAAAAACGAAAAAAAAAAAAGACATGTTACATAGCGATGAATTCATATATCCGTGTGGGCATGAGGTCAAGGATTCGTTTCACTACTGGAGTAATTATATTTTTTTGCATTTATTTTTTATGTAACCATTAGAAACTTTAATATTGAACTAATCATTAAAAAACAACTTTTACTTGAATGGTGAAAGTTTACAAAGTTTATTCTTATAACCTAGTGTGCTAATATCGATAATGATTTCTTAAAAAACACTTAAAAGTTTCGTCTGTATCAAGAATAAAAAAGTACCATTTGTATATTTGCGAATGAAACCCCTTTTGTAAATATAAAATGCACTATAGTTGTATTAGCAGGTGAATTTTTTAGGATAATTCTTTTATCAATTTAAATAAGAGAAATTTGGGGATCCATTTGTATTGTTCTATATCCATATGAAGGGCTCCGGAAGCAGCTTGAACATGAGTGAAGAAAGAAAGCCCTACCAGCCATAATTTACATAGGAATCTAAAAGGGTTCCACATAGTACATCGAAACATCGATGCATGTTGCTCTTTTATGTACTTGTTGGACTCAAGCTTCACATGTCATCAATGCATGATGAGGCATGCTCTTGCCCTAGGCCTAGGGTCCTGATTTTCACCATCCATGTTATCATGCATGTGCCCAAGGCAGGATACAATAACTTCTAGATCTCGAATGATCTTCGTGATATTTTGAACTTTTCTCCTGTTTTGAAAAGGATCCGAAAATGCAACATTAATAAGATCAAACTATTAATCATTTCACACGATCGCTGCTCCATAGCTTTATTTTATCCTTAATAGTTAATACAACACCTTTTAGGAGCTCCTATAAAAATCTAGGTTCATGCCAATTTAAGTTATTTTGGATTAGGTGTAGGAATGTAGTTGGGATGGATTCTGGCTATGGATATTCTTCGCCTAAAACTAATGTCAAATTTTTATGTATGGATAATCTCAACTTTCATTTTTTAAGCAATTTAGTGTCTATACTCTTTGAAAATTGCAACATTGTGTCTTCAAGACATTATTAATAGGTACTAAATTGTAAGTTTACAATTTCATAGAGACCTTATCTCACAACTTCTAAAAATTATATACATATATTGCAAAAATATAAATTATAGATACTAAATTGCTATATAAAAAATGAAAATTAAGAGGCTTCTACAGCATTTACACCTTTTATGGGGTTTTAAATTTTATTTTGAGACTATTAAAAAATATCTCGATATAGTATTTGTTGACGTCAATAGAGATCGTTTACATTAAAAATATTATAAACTTTTAGCCCAAAAGGAATAAAGAAGGATTATAATTTGACGTGTTAAATGTTCATTTGAAAGTGAAAAAAACAATCGAAAATAATCCATGATGCATGCACTTTAATTAAACTAGCGGAATTCTGCGTCATGTGTGAATTTTATGTTAAACATGATCTAAAGGGACATAAATCATCATAGATAATACCATAATTACAAGATCTTGACTAAACAAATTATCACATATAAAACATAAAGGTTACTTGATACGGAATTCATCATAATTATTAAAAGAAAGATAAACCCTAATGATTTTAGGTTTTAGATCAATACTTTTAATTAAAATTGATTTCTTTCTCTTAATATTTTCTTGATACCCTCAAATAACTAGATTAAATAGTATTTTTAATTTTACTAAACCCTAATTAGGAGGAGAAATGACTAATTTATATATAGAGTATAACTTTAAATTTGGCATATCCATTATATTATAGAATGGATGGCTTAAATTTATTTTACTATTAAATAGGATTCCTAATTAAATAGATGAACCTTAAATTAATAGGAAATATTAAATATTAGAATATATACAATCAACTTTTAGACTACAGTTCTAACATTTTAAAGTTAAAGTACATACATATTTATAAAATATAGTAGATTTACTTAAAATACTATTATAGTTAATATAGTATAGTTGTAAATATACTATTATTTGATTTAAACTATTGCTTGTTGGTGTTCTTTTTATGTATGTGTGTATATGAATTCTACATCCTTTTTATATAGTATATTTTTTTTAGAAAAAAAAAGGAAAAAATGTTGAAAATTATCTATAATTATATTTTAAATTATGCTAGTAAAGGTTGTAACTCTTGGTATTTTTTACATAAAGGACATACCTCTTGAATGTATAGTCGAGGAAAAAAAAAAAGAAAGAAAGAACAATGTTTTACGACAAAAAAATATTGGAAATATGAAAAAATATAAGTAATAAAACATAACGATTATAAACAGTCAAAAGTATTATCACGGAAAATATATAAATGAGAAAAGATTGCAAGATTATATATTATTATAATACAATTCTAATATAATGTGACTTTTGTTAGCGTTTCGACAATCTATAAAATATATTCTTCATTTTAAAGCAGTTGTTCATATTAATATTTTAGGACATTTTTCAACCTCATTCTTATTTTTTAAGGAACTAATTATGCTATCCATTTATTTTATTTTTAATTTATATTCTTTTAAATTTGAATTATCGAACAAATTATGAATTCAACAGTTTTAACATAAAGAAAGAAACAAATAATACAATAAAAAACAAAATCAATCTTATCAAAATAAAATATAATAATTTTTTAGATACCATCATTTTGTAACTTTATATGACTTAGTGAATTTATATGAGCCAGAGGCTAATATTAAACAATTTTAGAATACATATATAAAACAACACATGATTTATAAATATATAGCAATTATGAGGGCTCATATGAGTGCTAGATTATTAAAATATACTGATATGCGATTTGGTGATCTATGAGTAACTTCGATCTCTTACATATGAAACATCCAAACTTTACGGGTTTTTAAATTCTAATCGTTAATTTTGCCCCTTCTTGTGGTATAAAACCCACCTAGGAATTATCGCGTTTGGTCGAGGATTCCACTTATATCCCCAATTTCCATGTTAACATGTCTTGTCGCTAAGTCTGGGACCATGGTAGCCCCACCATTTAGCATCTTTGTATCGTGTCGTGGGTCCTAAAACAAAAAGGAATAATTATTACGTACATGAAACATTCTAGTTTATTAAGTTCAGCATTGACCTTTAGAAACTACTTTTTAATGGATAATTACTTAATTTATAAAACTTCAGATAATTTTAGATTAATTTTAAAATATATTTTATAGTATAAAGGTCTAAATTAAGGTCTTGATTTTATTTTTTAAAATTTTTTATTTTAGATACCTTTTAAATTGATTAAATTTTATTTTACTAATAAAGAATAAATATTTTATTAGTACTCTATATATTATGATATTTTTATATATAATTTAGTTTCTTAAATAATATATATTTTTATTTTAATTAATTCTTTAATTTTTTATTTTAAATATAATCCACCGTACATTCTAAAATGATCTAAAATACTACCCCGAAACCTTATCCCTTTTACCTAATATCTCTCACTACCGCAATCTTCAATTCTCTCTCTCTCTCTCTCTCGATTTACTCATTTTTCTCCTTCATCAGACCACTCTCAATCTCTCTCGCCCCCAATTTTTTTTGCCCTCGCTCTCGGCCCCATCATTCTCCTCTCATTCTCTCCTCTAAAACCCTCTTGTCAGGACACATATTCAGCCCCGGTCCCTTTCCCCACCGGACCATACCTCGCCCCTGACCATTTCTTTTTCTTGTCAGCGTCGAACAGCGACCCAAGCCACTCACCTCTCACTACCGCTCGCCCCTAAGACTCAATTCTCTTTCCATATTGGATTGCACGCCGGACCCCAACCCCAATTTCACTGCCCCTCAGTATTCTTCTTTAATTAAACTGCCACTTCCGCAGTTTAATTTTTTTTATTAATTATTTAACTATACTATTGTACGAAATATGTTTTCTATATTTTTATGTCTAATAAATTTATATTCCACATTGATTCGTATCCATTTTGTGTTTTCGTTTGGATGTTTTATCCCTTGACAGAGTATCATGTAGTATATTATTTTTTATTTATCTTTTTATTTTCTTAATTATTGTAAACAAGTAATTATTTTTCTAGCAAATAGATTTCTTATATAAATTAAATTATTTGATTTATTACATTATTATTTTATATAAAAAATTTTATTATAAATTATATCGCATATCGAATTATTGGATATATATATAATTATAGAGTTGGGTCACTATTTTTTATTGGATATGAAGTATGTTGATTGTTGTATCATATATATATATCATTTTAATTATCAGTTTAGTTATTTGCGATTCCACTCTTTTATGTTTTACCATAAAATTATTTTTGATAATCTTTTCATTACATTACTCCTGTTACAATTATTATTATTATTGTTATTAAGTATATAATAATAATTGTTAGTATGTCCGTTTCCGCTTTTGGTTATTTTTACATATTTCTATGGACTTAAGTATTATTTATTAATATACGTATCTTTTTATTACTTTAGCTCGTAAGCTTATACTTTAATATCATTATTATATATTTATCTTATATTCTCCTTTTATATATGATATTTTTACTATATAAATAATTAAGTAATAAGTCAAATTTTTTTACTCTATCATATTATGTGTATATGTCTGTTTATGAAATCAAATTTCTATTTCCTATTATATTTAGTATTAGGTCACTATTTTCTAGTTTGGTATTCACTATGTTAATACCAATATCATATTACGTATTTTAAGTGTTGATTTGGTTTACAATGATACTATTTTAATATGCTTATGCCTTATTATTAATATTGATGGTATTATAATTTAAGTATTTTTATTACAATAGTTATTATGATTATATAGTATATTATATTATTTATAAAGTATATTCGTTTTGGATTTTAATTATTAATATGTTATTTCTTACATATTTCTATAAATTATAATATTATCTGATTAAGTATATATTCTTTTATTACTATATTGATTAGTAAAATATTATATATTTTAACACCCTCATCATGTGTTTACTTTATATTTTCTTTTATATATATAATACCTTATGATTTAAAATAATTAAATAATATTATATAAATATATCAACTTTTGATTTATCATATTATATATTTATATTATCTTTAAGTTCTATTATTAATTTATGATTCGATTGAATTTTTTTTTAAACCTTAGGTTAACTTCTTAGTATAATTTAGTTGTCGAGTTCTTCAAAGTTAACATGTATATTTATTTTTCAAATAGATTCATAATAGTTGTCAGATTCCTTGTTGAGGTTTGAGCTTTTGATTCGAGGTTATGAATTTGAAGTTTTGTTAACTGTTGTGGAGCAATTCCAAGTATGTAGTACTTATTAGAACGATTGTGCTTGTTAGGACTTAGTAAACGAATTGAACTAATTTATATTTAGTCTAAATTAATTAATTGCTGGTTATGCTTAGCCCGTTCTCTTTAGTGGCCCGTAGTGACAAATCCCTAGAGGAGCAATGGTTGATTATATGTGAGGATTCTCTAGTGAACTAATATATAGCATGACATTGTTAAAAAATTAGGTTTTTGGACTCTGAACTTTGGACATAAAAAATTTAAAGGAAAACTTATACTATATTCACCTATGTATGTAGATAAAGATTGGGTATAGTGGGGTTATGAATACCTTTTTATTGTTTGTTGGATTAACGTAAAGATAATTAAAGTACCATTTGCTTATATTCTATTATATATGCATTTACTTATATGTGACTGATTGATCTTAGCATTCGTATGTGTTTTGTACACTTGTAATTGACTTTATCTAATTTATGAGGAGACTTCTATTGATGACATCTAGGAGAAGGAGGGTATTGAGTATTTTTATTATTATGATGATTAAGGTAAAGTTGAGTTTTGTTTTTGCTAGGGTTGAGTTATGTTATGTTGAGAGTCTCGTTTTATCCATTAGATGGACTCCTTTTTTGTGATACTATTTTTAGCTACTTTGATCTATCTTATGTCTTATAGATATGAGTCGATACACTTTTGAATTTTGTTGGATATTTTTGGTTTTATATGGATTATGAGTAGAGGTAGTTATTTACTCCTTTATGGTTTATATGTAACAATTGGTGATATATTTTTATTATGTTGTCGATTGGTGGACTTAGAAACCTTAACATATTCTGGACTAACTAGAATATATGGCATGTTATAATGCCCATTTAGGGTTTTGGGACGTTACAGTACTATTATACTTTATATAAATGTATTTAAGACATATAAGTATTAATAATATATATAATAGTCGAATAAGTTGTTTGTAAAATAACTGCATATATTTCGCACAGATTATATATATATATATAAACATTTTATCCATATTTATACAACATGTATACATAATAATAATCTTTTCTCGGGTGTAACTATAAGAGGTGTTTTGATGTCGCACTTGGTTCTCATATTGGTTGCTAAACTGTTGCATACATCAAGGAATCATCTTATTTGATGTAGATTCCTCTTTGACATGAATTCTACATAGTCATGTCCTTTTCTACAACATCTTGGAAGGTCATTTCCATCCTACAATTGCTAACCATCGAAAAGCTTAACTTCAAAGTTGTAAATTAGAACATTTCTAAGTAGTCATATCCATCCTAAAATTGCCAACCATTGAAAAGCTTAACTACAAAATTATAAATTAGAACATGTAATACTCAAAAGGCATCTTGACGGATAGATTCCATTTTGATTCCCATCACTATGACGTATTTATCCTTAACTATAACAATGTAACTTCTAATAATAATGGATAGAATACATTTTGAGCCTCACAACTTCTAAAACTATATACTTGATATCCTAACTCGTTAAAATTGGCTATCAATAAAATAAAGTAATAATAATGATAATAAAGAAAAAAAAAGACAGAGAATTTTCTTATAACAATATCTCATTGAATTCTATAGTAGATCTCACTATTCATCACCTAGAGTGGGTTACAAAACAACCTGTTTAAGAAACTCACTCAAATCATTTTGATCACATACCTATTCTTGGAATTAAGGCATTCAATAATCTATATATAAAGAATGGTAATGCTATCAATAAGAGGTAATTATAAAGATGATGAGCCTTTAGCTACTATTAGAATAATGTATAACGAAAGGAACACATGTAAAGTGTTGCACTCTTCTGGAATTGAAACTATATGAATATAGCTACTTTTTGTAGTTCTCATGCTAAAGAAATGAACATAATAGTAGAAAAGTATTTCTCATTCTTGAATTGATGAATAATGAACTGAGCAGCTCTTTTATATTCCACTAAGTCTATAACTAACTAACTAACTAACTAATATCTAACAGCTATTCTCATCAATTACAATTGGTAGTCCTAATTAGCATATAATTACACGTGTATAACTATAATATCACATCCCCCTCTCAAGTTAGAGCTTGTTGAGGGCCCAACTTGGCACAAAGCAAACCAAAATTGAGCTAAGGAAGGCAATTTGGTGAAGATATTAGGAAGTTGCATGGATGAGGAAATGTGATGTGGAGAAATAAAACCATGAGTAACGTGATCATGAATAAAATGAGCATCAACATCAATGTACTTTGTATGATTATGTGGATACGGATTATGAGCAACCAAAGTAGCTAATTTGTTGTCACAGAACAGAGAAATAGGCAAAACAACATTGTAAAGTATATAGGATGTCTAGAGCAACTCTTTCACAGTAGAACCTATACTTCTATACTCAGCCTTAGTAATAGAAATGCTAATGGTAGATTGTTTCTTAGATTTTCATGTAATGAGCGCATTGCTAATCAAAATGCAATATCTTGAGATAGAATGTCGATCAAAAGCAATTGAAGTCCAATCTGCATCAACATAAGCTTGTAGTTGCATAAAGCCTTGAGAAGGATAAAAAAGCCTTAAATTGGAAGATCCTTTTAAGATATTGAAGAACATGTTGAGCTGTCTGAAGATGTGGTTGACATGGTTAAGAAAGAAATTGGCTTAGCTTGTTCACAACAAAACTAATATCCAGACGAGTGATAGTTAGATACAAAAGTCAACCAACAAGATGCCTGTAAATTTGAGGATCAATAATTATATCTCTAATGTTTTTGTCAAGTTTAATATTAGCTGGCAAATCCAAAGAAGTAGCCTTGTACCCTATCATACTAGTGTCACGTAGTATGTTAAGAACAATTTTTCGTTGATTAAGTAATGAACTAATGGATACTTTGCAGATGTCTACACCCAAAAAGAACCATGCAAACCCCAAGTCTTTAATAATAAAGATACGATCAAGCTTCATTTTCAAATGACAAATAAGATCATCACAATTTCCAATAAATAACATGTTGTCTACATAAAGCAAGATAACAACAAATTTACCATTAGAAACGTAAGTAAACAACGAATGGTCATGAGTAGATTGTAAGAACCCTTTCTTGACTAAGAAGTGAGAAAGTTCAAGATTCCATTGATGTGAGATTTGTTTAAGCCTATATAAAGACCGTTTTAATCTACAAGCTTTGTTAGAACCTGCTTTAGAATATCCGGGAGGTGGCAAAATATAGATTTCTTCAATCAAGAAACCATGTAAGAAAGCATTATTGATATCGATTTGATAAATAGGCCAATTATATGCAATAGCTACAACTATAAAAATACACATAGTGCTTAATTTGGCTATTAGAGAGAAGGTATTATGATAATCAATCCCTTCCACCTAAGTATAACCCTTAGCTAATAGTTTAGCATTGAATCTTTCAATATTCCCATCAAGTTTATATTTAATTTTGTAAACCCATTTTAACCTAATGGCCTTTTTTTCAGGTGGCAAATTAGTAACATCCTAAGTATCATTCATATCCAATGCCTCTATTTCTTTATCTATAGCTTCTACCCATTCTTTTGTCTTAAAAGCTTAAGAATAAAAGAAGGGTTCTTAAATTGTTAAGACTTGTGCTAAGGAGGCTACATAGTTGGGTGGAAAGTGATGAAAGGTGTTAGAATCAAACAAAGGGTATAAAGTTGGTGAAGAAGTGATGTTTTAACTAGTATAATCAGCTGAGCTTACTTGCATGGATTGAACATAATCCTATAGCCAAGAGGGAGGTTTATGCTCACAAGTAAACTTTCTAAGAACATGATTAATGGGTAAAGAAGTTGAAATATCAGAACATAGATTGTGATTATAAGGAGAAGTGTCATGAAAAATGTGAGATTATATTTATACATGTGTAATTATATGTGGATTAGGATTATTAACTGTAATTAATTAGGATGGTTGTTAGACATTAGTTAGTTAGTTAGTTATAAACTTAGCAAAATATAAAAGGGCTCCTTGGTTTTTATTCATCAATTCAAAAATGAGGAATACTTTTCTACTATTCTATTCATTTCTTTAGCATGAGAATTGCAACCAGTAGCTATATTCATGGAGTTTCAATTTTGCACCTAATCTTAGCTTAATCAATCTACTCCATGCTAAGTAATTTATCATGAAACATAATGTTTCCAATTACTATTGCAGGCGTATCACATCCAGATAAGAACATAGGATCAGAACTTACGATAGTAGGTTGTTAATTATGATTCAAACTCCCTAATTCTATGCTCATCTTGATTTCTCAATCAATAATGGGGAAAAAAAACTAAGAAATGATTTAGATCATATCATTAGCTCTAATACCATGTGAAGTGTTGCACTTTCCTAGAATTGAAACTCCATGAATATAGCTACTGGTTACAGTTCTTGCATTGAAGAAATGAATAAAATAGCAGAAAAGTTATTCTCATTCTTGAATTAATGAATAACAAACAAAGCAGCCTTTTATATTTCGCTAAGTTTATAGCTAAATGACTAACTAACTAGTGTTTAACAGCCATCCTGATCAATTACAGTTGGCAGTCCTAATTAACATATAATTACATGAGTATAAATATAATCTCACAACACATTCGATACTTTTAGTTGTGCTATGAAGTGCCTAGATCACTTTTTTATATTGTTATTATTGGATGATGTTGGCTTAGAATCCATCATACTTAGGTGGGTCTTAATAAGGGTTAGACTATGAGACAATAAAGGGGGTGAATTACAACATATTTTAAACTAGATTGTAATCCACCATAAAATGAAGTGACATATATAAGCCACTAGTTACTAATTTTATGGTTTTCTTATGATTTTTCTTTCTATTTTTCTAATTTTTTTGTTCTTTTTTTTTAACAACATTTTATTCATTACTGTTATTTTGTTATTTTTGGAAGGTATAGTTACGAATATGTTTCCAAAAGCTAATAGAGGTAAGTGCATATTTATAAAGGGCAAAGTATTTGTTGGGCAAAACTATAGGGTTAAACTGTAATTTTATACAATTTCAAATTCAATTATTGATTTGATCGACCCTCTATTATTTAGTGAAATTAAATATTGTGCTACAACATCGGTACTATTTTATCACAACAATGGACATTAGATATGTGAAGTATCCACTTATCTTCTTCTTGGCCAATTACAGGGATGGAGTGTGGAATTGAACATATTACATCTCTATGGCAGATTATAAAAGATCCTATCATCATATTAAGTAACACACAGCATGGCATTCGTTTTGGACATGTCTTGATGTACTTATATCCATGCACATGTTTCTTTTCTAGGTACATTCGTTTTACCAAAAACGTTTCTTAATATTGTACAATATCGTTTATAATTTAATATATGTACTTATCAATATTTCCATGTTAATTTAAAATGTTTATGCCAACTAATTGTTTTTAAGTGATAATACAAGACATTGACAATGTCAATTCCTTGTTGTTAACTACCATTAGAAAATGGTGGTAGAAATAAAACAAAAAAACTACCGTTAGAAAATATTTTATAGAAAATGAGAAAATGCTTCCGCGTAAAGAACTATAATTTCTTTTCATTTTTTACAATCAATTCCTTAAATAGTTAATCATTATGGTAGGCTGATGGTCGCTCATGTTGCTTTTCATTTTCTTACTACTAGTTAATTCTATATTACTAAATAATTATTTATTATGCGATCCTAGTTTTTGCAGCTCTTATTGTTAAGCTAAATATTGCCACAAGATCATGATTACATATTAATAATCATTATTAATTAATTCTAGGTGCCTATATAGTGCTTATGTAGCATTATTATCATATATTATAAATAAAAATATATAGCCCATTAAGGCATATATTTAGCCTATTCATCTAATATCCTTTTCCGTTTACTAATTGTTCACTCAATTAATACTCATTCTATATTTCATTATATCGAGGGATAATTTCATAAGATGAGTAATGTGGGATAACAATTATAAATGTATGATTTAATTTCTTTACAAAGTAGTATAAAACTAACTTTTCAACTTTTTGTTTATCCTTTATCGCTTATGCAAATTCAAAGGTAAGATCTCAAATAAAAAGTAATTTACATCATTTATTGCCCTAAAACCACTATTTATCGCTATTTAGGGTGCTAGAGAGTGCTATGTACTTTCTATTTGAGGTTTTACCTTTTGATTTACATAAGTGGGGAGGAGAAACAAAAAGCTGAAAAGTTGGTTTTACAATGAAGAAAAGAATGATATATTTATAATTGTTATCCCATCTTACTCATTTTATAAACTTTATCCCATTATATAAGGAAATTAGAATGAACATTGGTTGAGTGAATCATTGGTAAAGGAAAAAGGATGTTAGATGAATAAGCTTAATATGTGTTTTGATAAGTCATATATTTTATTTATAATATATGATAATAATGTCACTTAGGTAGCATATAAATGCCACATTAGTGTGGAACTAATAATAATAATCAATAAATAATCACACTATAATAAATAATGCCATGTAGGTATGAAAATACCACATGGACACTTAGGGTGTTATTTAGACACCGATTCATCAATGTAGAATTAATAATAATAATTAGTATATAATTATAATAATAATAAATAGTGCGATAAAGGTATGAAAATACTATGTAAATAATGCCATGTAGGCATGAAAATACCACGTAGATGCTTAGGGTGTCTTTTAGACACCGATTCATCAATGTAGAATTAGTAATAATAATTAGTATATAATTATAATAATAATAAATAGTGCGATGAAGGCATGAAAATACTATGTAAATGCTAAATAAGCATGTTAATGTCACGTTATTACCTACATGGTTATTAAATAGTATAATTGTTTATGAATAGTTTCATTAGATAGTAAATTGATTATTTCAAAGTTTAGATAGTAAATTGTAAATTTAAGTAAAGTTCAAGCAGTGACTTTGATATTAACCATGCTATGAATATGTAATATATGTATGCATATGTCCATGAACCGAGAGATAAATATATTAATAAGAAAGCATTTGTTAGAACTGAGCATGACGAGTGCAACCGTTAATAAGAATATTACGTGTTATCAATTGCGAATAAAGTTCTCCCCACCCCACCCCACCCTGCTCCCCCAGGTATTGCGTTTCCATTAATAATTTGCAATTTGCATGTAACAACACAAAACCAACAAGTACATAGATGATGGCAAAAGCCATCGAGAACTCCATGACCATGGTGTTAATGACAAACTTAGTTATCACTAAGAAAATAGAAATGTATTGTTTCAATTTTCATAGTTTCAGTTCTTCTCAAATTAAAAGTTTAGGTTATACATAAATTCAAATAATTTTACAATATTATTAAGATGAAAATCCACTTCATTATAATTTTTATCTATAATTACACATAATAACATCTTAAAAGATTAAATTAAGGAAAACTACCATTAGCAAAAAAAAAAAAAAAAGAAAAGAAAGAAAGAAAAAAAAATATAGAAAAATTATGCGAATACAAATTTAGAGTGTCTAAATCCAAAACTTAAGAAAATTATCTTCAATGGGCTTGTAGCTAAGTGGTGTTGGCACTATAATGGTAAGTAGGTGCGACGGACTGTATTAGACATCACAATTTACATTAGGGCCTTAGAAGTTGTTTCTATGGAGATTTAGATGTATATCGAGCTTAAGATTATACTCTAACCATATGAGGATGCTTCTTATTTCTAACTTGTCTATAAAAGGATACTTTGCCATACTTTACGCTTCTTAAATACAATAAGAAAATTGAATTCAACCTAAACCACGAAAAACAATAAATTTAGAGGGGAAAAAAGAAATGAAGAATGGATGATTTATAGTTGAGAGAATACCCTTTATATACAAAAGACCTTCTCAAATAAAGAGTCAAGATTTAATCGTCTAAATGCTATAATATTCCATACTTACTCTTATTTACCTTCTTTAGCTTGTTTAACCTACTACAATAGATCAAATCATCCCTATTGAACCTCCATTGCCTAAGGTTTGTGGCTCTAAATAATCTATCCATAATATTTTGCATTTTTTAAAGAGATTATTTCTTAATATTGAAAATATGACCTAAATTTACATAGACATGGAAATGGATTGATTTAGTTGATGGTTGCACCTAAGTCAAATCATGAATATAATTTTGATTTCATTTTTTTAAATCCAATTCGATCATGCAGATCAAATAGTGAATTGGATCAAATGGAAACAAAAAAATAAGTATAAAGAGGAACCTTTGGTTAGTTCAATCTAACCTTTTGTTTTCTTTCAGTGATAGTAATTTCTACAAATGAAACTATCACAAATTAAACTTTGAATGAACGATGGACTGGATTGGATGTTAAATGAAAAAAAAAAAAAAAAAATTCTTTCCGGTTTGACTTAATTTGGTTTATTCCAACAACTACCTAAAAGACATAAAAGAAATCTAATCTTTTGGTTGCCTTATTTTATAGTAATATGTTGGATAGATTTTTTAATCCATTATTTGGTCTACATATTGGCCAAAGTTACTGAACAAAAAAGTTTGAGACACAGAATTAAAACTTAAAAATTTATAACATATATTTGATAATACAAAAATCCATTTTAATTATACAAAATAAAAATATCAATGAAATTCTCAAAATAGCCTTAGATCAAGTTTTCAAATTACAGTATAGAACTTTATTATGATTTATAATAATGAACAGTTTATTTCTTTTTTAATTTTTTAATTATTAAAATCGTGCCTAATTCAGTAACAATATGATATAAGAAAATTATACTATACTATTTTCTTTATTCCATATTATCCTATTTTCATTATAATATTCAATTTTATTAACCAAATACTACTGAATAATAAATTTCCATCTTATTTATGTTTGGAAATCAGAAAGTTAAATTCCTAAGTTTTATAATAATGAGAATAACATAACTGCTTTTTATCGAAGTTATTATTTCCATTGACTTCTTATCCGAAGATCTTTTATTAGTACAATTACAATTGACATTAGCTCTACCCTTATTATATGTTGTTATTTACGAGGACTTACCAGAGTTCATAATATTTTTACTAATATTCTCAAATGTACTTTCTCTCTGAAACTAACAGAACTGCCCATTGTAATTCCATTGATGAAGCAGCTGATGTTTTTGGGTATGTCGACTGTCCTTATGTGTTTATTATGAATACAAAGATCCATTCATTGATGGGTTTGCGGGGGTGATTATTGGTGTAGAGAAGGTGTTCGATGAAATGCCCGGGAAAGATTTTGTGCCATGGAATTCGAAACGAGCAGGTTCCACCAGTCGTGCTCGTGCGGTCTCTAATGTTAACTCTAACTCGGTTCTGATATTGTAGGATGGGAACAGCTTTTCTTCTTGTAGAGATTGTTGTAGCTAAGGATCAAATTGTAATGTGCTAAGAATATTCTTGTGTTTATATAAATGAAGGATAAACGATTCTTCTTGAGCAAATTCTTTCAGCTATCTGTCATGTGTCATCCAATTTCAACAATGAAATGTCAAACTTCAACAATCCTAGGAAACTATCTTAACGGATCCAACACTTATTTTCCGAATTTCGCAGTCGAAACTCTTTATTCAATCTGAAATATAATACAAATTGCAGCCTCAGTAATATATTTGCATTTGCACTTTTTTTTTACACATTTTACTTAGTATTATGCATGTTTTTTAAACTACAAGAATGACATATTTTATCGACTTATCAGAAAAAACAATTTCTTACTTAGCAAACTTCACATCCGGGTTCCTCATTGGTTTCAGCCACATTTCTGCCATTACTCTTGAGGAAAGGCTCCACAACACATCGTGCCCTGCTGATGGTGTCTGTTTAATCTTCTTCCCGGATTTGCCAAGTCCATAAGCAACCAGCCACTGCATTGCCGTAAGCCTCTGTTTCTCACTATCCCATGAGTTCCTCTTTTTTTCCCCCCTTAAGCCTCCAAGATGCATGCTCGTAACCTTATATCTGCATTCACCTTTGGCTATTTCCGCCCGTGTTGCATGAATAAGTGCTAACTCTGGGCCTCCAACAGCCTCATACCTCCGCAAAGGATCACGCAGCTGCACAATTACTGCCATAGTTATTGCTGCTGGCCCAGTTGAAATGTTATTAGACTTTAACCAATCGTCAAGTGGGACAGCAGATTCCAGGGGATAAGCATGGCCTTTCTCGTGCAATGGAGAAATGTCAAAAGGCGTTTCGTCCTCTGTCATATCTGCTTGGATCTTTAGAGCATCTATGGTCATGGCTTCGAGTTTCTGCATCGAAAATGCTAGGATTTCATCCACACTGAGTGTGTTCTCACTTACATTCCAAAGACCGGTAGCAATCCTCTCATTCCTTCCATTTGTCATTGCAGTTGCCATAGTTTTTACTGCAGCAACGGTGCGAGCGGCACTAGAGCTAGCGCCTTCCTTGTTTCTCCCTTGAACAATAGCTGAAGCAATACCTTCAAAAGCCACTTGTTCAGCTGTTTTACCCATCAGCTCATCCATAGGCATTGAGGATAGAAGTCGAGAGCTTAGTTCATCAAAACCAATCGCTGCCATTTTCTGGAACAACTCAAGCCCTTTAATTGTATTCCTTGATGGAAGAACCAGCGGTTTTGATAACTGCATTGCTAATTTTGGAGCGTCCTTTCTTGCTACTAGTGTATCAAGGGGATTCATGGCAGCTAAATAACCACCGTTCCTTGTTTGGACGACACAGCCTAAACCCTTCCCTAGATCTGGTAGGTAAACTTTAGAATCTGCTTCTGATGCATCCTCGCCCCCTTCAAGCTGAAGGGGAGGAATTTCCACATTGTTTAATTTGTAATTATTTGCCTCTTCATCCTCAAGCATTTGCAGAAACTCCCTTGTCACGTTTTCCTCCTCTGCATCCAGCCTTTGAGAATCCGCATCATCTTCTATTTTCAGAATCTTCTCGTCAGAAAACATGGATTCAAGTGCTTTAATTTGTTGGGCGATTGAATCAAGCTCAGTCAATCTTGACAGATGCACCTGATCATGAACAACTTCCTTCACGACCTCACTTGAAACAGACTTCTCTTCACCAGTTCCTTCGGATTCTACCACACTGACCTCTTCTTTGTCCTGTATTTCAACTCCTCTATCCACAACTTCAAAGTCGGGCATATCAAGGTCTTCCACTTTTGCCTCAGGTTTCTCAGACTTCTGGACTGATGAAGGAACTGAAGGAGCAGGTGCCGGCTCATCAAGATTCAGGTCATCCATTACTTGGGCATCTACAATTCCCCGAGCTTGTGCTGGAGTCCAAGCTTCAGAACGGCTTTGCAACCTGGGGCTGAGAATACTGAATGAGGTTTTGGACTGTTTACGCCCAAAGGAAGATGATGACAAGTTCTTAGACTTATCAGTTTTTGACCCTTCGGCTTGACTATAGATTCCAATTCCTCCATCTTTTTCCATAATCTGAAATCCCAATTTCAATACTAGCTCTCCTCCTTTGGCTTTTCCTGATAAACCGAAACTTGTGTCCCATTGCCGAATCCTTGTACCTTCACGACTTTTATCTATGGATTCCTGAATCAGTCCAGTCAAATCCACAGAACTTCTCCCGAAATCAAGCTCTTCAGCATCAACAGCAAATAAAAATATCCAAAAAGGACGAGGCTCAAATTTCATCTGCTTACCATTACCGGGAGTGCAATAGACACTGCACCTGACAAACAATGTCTCTTCAAAATCAGCAGCTCCCTGAGAGACTCTGGAAGGCATCGTATGAACTGCTCCATCCTTGGTTTCCTTCTTCCTCACGCAAACCGAAAGCCGAAGCCCGTTCATTGAAGCAGGAAGGCCTTGAGCAGCGACAACTTCAACAGAAAACAAACAGCTTAGTTTCTGCATTCGAATGTGTGAAAGAGCTCTTATTGGTTTCCAATTCCATATCCCTTTTTTCTCTGTCGAATCCGATACTTTCTCATCCAACTTCTTGACATTCCCCTGACTCCAAACCTTAACTCTACCTCGATCTCGATCCTGATCCTCATCATCATCCTCAAGTTTCGGTCTAGACCGCCAAGGAGACAAAGACATGCGTCTGGTCCTCGGTCTGGAGCTTGACCTCTCCACATATTTGGTGGGGGCAATCTCATCAGGGGCAGGAATTGAGGGTACCGAAGTTCTAGGAAGGGCTAAGGAAGCAGTCCGGCGATTAGTAGTAGCAGTGTGGGACTGGTATAGGGATTGGCTAAGTGCTTCAAGTTCCTCCAGGAGTTGAGTATTGGAATTTCTCCTAGCAGAGTAGTCTGCTGCCATGACTGAAATGGAAAAAGAAAGATGAGAAGAAGAGTAAGGATTTACAATAACAATAAACAATACAATTAGTTTAGATTGTAATTGACTCTGAAGAACTAGAAAGAGAAGATAAGAGGGATTTTATGTGGTTGGATGTTAATCTTTCCTGGTTTTGTTTGTATATGAATGAAATATTTGGTGAAGAAACTGCCAAGTGCTAGAGGTCCAGGAAATTTTCCATTGTTGTTTTAAGTAACGTGTGAAGGATAAGAGGAGAACGTGTGGTTCCCTGTGGGGTGTGAAGGTGTGTATGGTGGCTGTGAGAGGATAAGACAACAGTGAGGTCCCCTATAATTAATGGGCTTGTTTTCATTCGTTCACTTGCCATGGTTTTTAGATTTTACTCCCACCGTCCAGTTCCAACCTTTTGTTAAGTTACTTCCATATAGTCTGCGCGTACACTAGAAATCAGGAACACTGATACTTTCCTGGGACATCGAAGTTCGTTATTTATCTTATATATATATATATATTAATTAAAACACTTATCTTTCTATTTTTCATTGTAATCATCGTCAAAATATAATATTATTTTCGATTTGATTGAGTATCCTTAAAATTTAACTGATATTAGAATGGTCTGGTATGAGGTTGGAAAAGCTTCCTTAATTGTGTGACATTAATGATACAATAGCGATTGAACATATGCGGACATGGTTCAGAAAAAAACTATATTCGTATTCGTGGTATGTACAACGACCATTAAAAAGGAGGGGCAGAAAAGTGTTCTTCGACACATATATAAACGAAAAGATAATTGAGTTCTTGTAAATAATCTTTATATGAAAAATCGTAATCGTCGGAATTAGATAGGGTAATATTAAAACGAGTATTTTAATTATGAGCCTTTTTTTTGTTTAATATATGAAGTTTGCTAAGTTCATTGTAATATAGTTGGCCAAATATATATATAAAGTTTAAAATTGTTAAATGTTATAACTGAGTACTGCCAATAAAATTTTCTATCTTAAGTTTAAAATTATTAAATGCCATCTTTAATTGAACTTTTGTTTTTAATTTACCGCACTGTTATCTTTAAAAAATATTATTGTAGACATCCATTCCCAAATAAATAAAATGAGATAGTAAATATAATAAATAAAGTTGGACTTTCCAACTTTGAACTTTAAATATAAATTGTTGAAAGAAAAGACACTTAAATATGATTCTAACCCTGTGTTGAATACGAGGGAAAAATTTGGAAGTCGTAGACTTTGTTCACCAGCATTCCATTTTCGCCTGAGCGCCTTCATGAAATTGATCGAGGACCACCCACTTTGTTGTCTTTGTATTAAATTAGCATATTCCTCTACATATGTACTATACATGCTACACAAGTCCCTGTAGCTAGCCAGATACGGTGTTCCTTATTAAATGCAACTACTCAGTAATCGTCTAAACTTTCTTTTTCTTTTTCTTTTTTTCAGAGAAAATTATCTGAACTTACTTTAGGATTTTCTGCTCTTTTAGGTGAGTTTTTTAAAAAATTATTTATACATATATATATATTATATCTGGTATTTTGTAAAAAAAAAAAAAAACCAAATGTTATAATGCCTTAAACTTAAAATGTCATGGACCACCACATATCCCTAATCCTCTACTAATACTTCAAGCTTTAAAGCTACAACTAAAAGCCTCCAATTCATAAGTAAATTACACCCACTTACTTATTAAATGTTGAATCCAATTACAAACTAAAAACTTCACCTGTAAAGTAATAAATTCATCATAATAAAAGACATCAGTATTGTATCACAAACAATTATTACCTTGAAACTAAATCACAATTTCTAATATTGGTGATAATCTTCATAATAGTAATTACTAGTATAAACATAATTTTACTAATAGACATCTCCTCAATTTTCATAACCAGTATAACTTTCATAACCAACATAATAGTCATAACTAGCAAAATCTCAAAAACCATCACTTTGACCTGCAACTGTAGAAAAAAAAGGTTGAGCCAAAGTTAAGTACATAGGACACATATATGTGTGTGAATATATAGGAAAATCTACATGCTTTAAATGCAAAATAAATAAGTCACACAACATTTTACAATCTTTATTTTAGCTAGTCACACAACACAAAGTGAAGGTCCTCATGACTCCCTTGCACCACCACTTGTATCATTAACTTAGCATTTGATCATGCCTCTTTAGCCCCCTCTACAATAACTTAGATTTATCCTAGATCTTTTCTATGTGAGACTTTTCTGGAGACAAAATGTTGCATAAGTCATCAGGGTTGCCCCATAGACATCTATTACTTTGGGCCCTTTAGATGAGTCAAGCACAAGTATAAGCAGCAAGCAATGGTTGTTAAAGTTGAATATTTAATTAGCCAATTATATAAAGGATTAATGTCACGGTTTACACATTAACTTTGTCACTTTATAGTTATATACTTGAAATTTTGATTTATTTAATTATATACTTAATTGAAAATTTAATTATCACCTTATATACCTTAGTTAACTCATATTGATGATGATAATCCATTTAGTATGATAAGTCAATAGGGGTAGTTGCTTATGGCTACGACACTCTTATGGTCGTGCATGGCCACCTATCTGCGAGGGATCACGCAACCTTCTTATGGCTTTGGAGAGCCACTTTGTTGGTTGATCATGTTGATTGGACTAATGAAATGAATCGGAGTTAATTGAGGTGTAGATAGTGACAACTAAATCTTTAATTAGATAAGTTAAATTTTAGATGTATAATTGCAAAAAAATGACAAAGTTCAAGTGTAAACCATGACATTGACCATATAAGCTAATAACCATATACAATACCCAAGTGTCACGTATCTTGAACCACTAAAAGAACCCAATCGTAACTAGTTTTGAAAGGGTAATTTGTAAAGAAAACGAAGATAACACTACCTTGACAAGATTTTACAACCTCTTATGAGCTTTCTAAGAGTCCTAAATAAAAATTTTAGGTTGAAAACAACTAAACTAAGGTTAAGAAAGCAAAAGGAAACAACTATAAGAATCACGATTGCGAATCACACCCATGATTTTTTGATAATACAAAGCAACAAGGTCATGACTTAGAATTATAGTTGTGAACTTTGATCATGATTCTCCTTCTTTGCATAACAACATGATCTCATCTCAGATCATGGCTGTGAATTTTGATCATTGTCATGCCCTAAACCTAGTGTGCCTAAGAGCTTAGTTATTATTAGGACTTAACGTAGCAAATCTAAACTAAATGGGTCCTTCGAAATATCGAACAAAATAGAGGGAATTGGTTTACGGATGAACTGGAGTAACTGATGTGAAGCTGCTCGGAGGATATGATACATCAGCGAACACAATACGACTTGACACCTCATTGATATGACGCACAAGTTGATATCAAGGTCTACCTATCACTAATCCTGAGCTACTCGGTAAGATTAGATAAGAGTGTATGAAAATGGACTTGGAGAAGGTTATTTCATAAGAACAGAATACTCAATGTCTATTTTGTCAAGTTCTTTGCGGCTTACAAGGGAAAAAGAGACTATTTATAGTAAGTTCCTAAGGCAAAATTACAAATAAAGAACTTACAAGAAAGTATATAAAAAGGGCATCCCTAGTATATACAAAAAAGGTAAAAAGGACGAAAGACAAAAATGGAAAAGTAGCATCATGTCAAATGAGGTGGACAGGTGGCAGTGTAACATTAGTCTCATATGAAGATTCTCTAAACACAGCAGGTGAGATGGATTAAGATGTTGCGGCAACAAAGGGGCTGAGATGAGAAAAGGGTGACAAAAGAAGTGGTAACAGGCCAGCCAAGAGAAAACTACTTAGCCGGTAAGTGAGTCACTTGTCACTCATCACTTAGCAAGAAACTTTCGACAACAGTTGGTCGGATTACTCGGCACAGGGCCCTTAGTAAGGGAATAGTCAGCATTATTACAACCGAAAGTATAAATCAACGTATAACAATGCAGGGAGCTCAAGGAGTTCAGTTACCTTCCTTCTGTGTAAAGTTTCTTGTCATTAGCAAGTTTCTTTGGGTGAAGGATTGGAGGCCTCGAAGCTGTGCACGAGTAATGGGACCGATGGTCGGCAGTTCATCAATTCCCCAGAATTGCTAAAGATTTTCCCTCAAATCTTGGTCATCGTCATTATCGGGTACATAGGGAGTTGGATCGGCAACGTTGAATAAGGTAGACATGCTAAAATCTTCGGGTAGTTCAATCTCATAGGTGTTATCTTTAATGTGCCTCAAGATCCTGTAGGGTCTATCTGTTTTTGGAGATATTTTGTTTGTCCTTTTGTTAAAGAAGCCTTCCTTGCTAAAATGGACCCAAATTAGGTCCCCAAGGGTACAAACGACTTGTCTCCTTCAGCAGTTTCCCACTTCCTTTTGTCTAGCTATAGTTTTGGCCAATTGCTCGGCAATCTTCTGATGTAACTTATGGAACTCCTCGACATGCTGTAGGCCGGATTGGCTTTTCCCTTGTGTAATCGGTCTGTTAATTAAATCCAAGGGTAGGTTTGAGTTAAGTCCATCAACAACCTCAAATGGTGATGTTTCAGTTGAGTTGTGAGTTGAGCGATTGTATTCAAATTCAATGATGGACGGGTATAAATTTCAGTTACGAGAGTTCTTTCCAACAGTGGCATACAGGAGGTTGCCGATGGTTCTATTCACTACTTTAGTTTGGCCGTTTGTCTGGAGGTGACAAGAGGTATTGAAAGGGAGCTTAGTGCTGAGCTTCCTCCATAAGGTCTTCCAAAAGAAGCTTGTGAATTTTGAATCACGGTCGAACACAATATTCTTTGGCACTCTATGTAGTCGTACAATTTTCTGTAAAAAGAGATTAGCAATGAATAAAGTATCTTAGTTCTGTGGCAGGGAATGAAGTGGCCCATCTTGTTGAACTGATTGACCACTATTATGATTGAGTTGTGTCTTCTCGGCATGTGGGGAAGGTCGAGCATGAAATCCATGCTTAGATTGGTCTACGGTCGCTTTAGAATTGGTACATGTGTTTATTCTCTATAGGGATCTCTCCTCTCCTTTGCATATTTACATACCTCGCACCTCTCAAGTATTCGGTGCATATCCTTTATCATCCTAAGCTAGTAAAAATACTCTTTCAATATCTCAATCGTCCTCTTTTTCCCAAAATGGCTGGCTAGACCCTCAGCATGAGTTTCTCAAACAACTAGCTCCCTTGTAGAACTACTCGGTACGTAAATCTACTTACCTTTCATCAAGAAACCTTCGCTCAAGTAAAACCCTTCCGTAGCTCCTCTAGCATTGCACTGTACTGCACTTGGCTACTAAAGGTCCATAGCTAAGGCATTTAAAACATTTGATTTCTCTAGTTTTTCCTTCCTGAACTCTAACTTAGATTTCTTCGAATTTAAGGCTTCTTGGTTTTGCTCTTACCTCTTCTGTCATTCCCTGTTGGACTTAACCTAAGCTGTTCATGCATTGTCTTACTGACCTACTAATGTCGTGCAAAATACCCTATAAGTTGTTTAGCTTGTTAGAGGTTAGAACTCAATTCAACCTGTTCGAGGTGGAGGAGTAGGCGGACCAGTACTGAGAAGGATTAATTTGGTAGGCATAGGAGATTAGGAAGAAGAGGAGTATTTTGAAGAAGAGTGTGTACGGGTCCTTAAAGCATCCAACTATGTGAAGCTTTAAATTCCGAGTTTTAATAGATTTGGGAATGTCGATGAATACTTGGAGTAGAAAGAGAAGGTGGAACGTGTGTTTAATTACTATTAGTATGAGGATTATAAGAAGGTAAGAACTACTGCTATTGAGTTCTCCGGATATTCTGTCATGTGGTGAAAGAATTTTTAGGCCATGAGGAGGTGAGAGGGATAGCAAGAGATTGATACTTAGCCAGAGATGAAGAGAATACTTAGAAACAGATTTGTGCCTGAAACCAATCTTTAAGATACTTTCACTTAGCTTTAGGAGTTGAGACAAGGAGGCCGAACAGTTGATGAATATGTTCAAGAATTTCAAATGTTATAATACGTTGCGAAGTAGAGGAGCTACTACCCGAACAATCTCAAGATTCATTACTGGGTTAGGAGGAGACATTCAAGACATTGTAGAGCTCCAATGATTTGACACAATGGACAAAACTATTAGGATTGCCCAGTAAGTAGAAAGGCAAAGGAGGAGCTGACTAACGGCCAGGGTGTAGACTAGCCGACCTAGACAGATAAGTCATCGAGCTCAGTCGAGTATAGAGCTGAACAGAAAGATTGATGTTTGACCCAAGCAGAAAGGCCGACCTGATGGTGAAGTGTCGACCTGAACTTATGAGAAGGGGTAAGGGTCCGGCATGAAGACGAGCTAGATTAAGTGCTTTAAGTGTCAAGGGTTTGGACATGTCGCTGCTTAGTACTTAAACCGTAGGACAATGGTCATCAAGGGAGACATCCCGAACCTAAAAGTAAATAATATAATTGAAGAACTCGAGGAGGAAGAGGTCTTTGCCGAGAAAGAAAAACGTTGAAAAAGAGTTGATTGAGGAGGACGTGTTTACTTAGGACTTAGACAAGTTACTCATGGTTGTCTAATGCACTATGAACGTGGAACCCTCGCGAGAGGAGGAGCAGAGAGAGAATTTGTGCAATACCACCTATAAGGTGATGATTAGGTGTGCGCCTTTATTGTGGATAGTAGAAGCTGCGTCAATGTGGCATCAGCCGATCTTATTTCAAAACTGAAGTTGCCGACTGTTACACATTCGAGGCCATATAAGTTATACTGGTTGAGTGCGAAAGGAGCATTACATATCACTTGGAAAATACTTCTATCGATCACTATAGGGAATTACTCTGACCACATTTTCTGTAATGTACTGCCTATGTGCACTTCCCATGTATTGCTGGGTAGATCATGGCTGTTTGATAGGAAAGTTATACATGACGGCTATAGGAACACGTATATGTTCGAGAAGGATGATCGGAAGATCACGTTAAATCCAATGCCGCTGAGAAAAGTTAATAAGTTATAGATAAAACTTGGTCGTAGATCGAAGAAGGCTCTAGTGATGAGTAAAGATGAGCTTCAAGAGGCCATCAATGCTGATAAGCCGACCTTCTTGTTAGTCAAGCAACTATTGGAAATGAAGGAGCAGGGTGACTTACTTTAAGAAATCAAGGAGTTGCTAGATGAATATAACAACCTGTTTTTAGAACAATTACCTGAAGGGTTGCTCATAACTTGAGGCATAGAGTATTGCATTGATTTAGTACCTAGTGCTACATTATCAAATAACCTAGCTTATCGGATAAATCTCGAGCAGGCTTCTAAGCTTCAATGTCAAGTTAATGAGTTACTGGAGAGAAGCTATGTAAGAAAGAGTCTTAACTCTTGTGTTGTGCCTGCACTTTTAATGCGAAAGAAGGATGGAACCTAGCAAATGTGTGTAAATAGCCAAGTTGTGAACAAGATCACAATCAAATGCAAGTATTCGATCTTTAGGCTAGAAGACATGTTAGATGAACTCAATGGAGCCAAGATTTTCAGCAAGATTGATCTTAAATCTAGCTAACATCAAATCCGTATGAGGTTAGAAGATGAGTGGAAGACTACATTCAAGACTCGACATGGACTTTATGAATGGATGGTCATGCCTTTCGGCTTGTCAAATGCCCCGAGTACTTTTATGAGACTAATGAACCATGTGCTAAGACATCTCATAGGGAAGTGTGTCATGGTGTACTTTGATAACATCCTGGTTTACAGTGCTGACATGTTGAGTTACTGCGAACATCTTAAAGCAGTTCTAAATATCCTCCATGCCGAGAGACTATTTGATAATATAAAGAAATGTTGCTTTTGCTAGGCTAGGAGAAAGTGGTATTCTTGGGCTGTGTAGTCAGTGAAGGAGGCTTACGAGTCGATGATGGAAAGATCCAAGCAATTGTCGATTAGTCGACTCCTATTACTTATGTCGACATGAGAAGTTTCCATGAATTGGCTTCATTTTACAGAAGGTTCATTAGGAATTTCAACACTCTTGCCACACCGCTTACCGAGTTAACAAAGAAGGACATCGACTTTTGATGGGGAGAAAGGGAGGAGAGAAGTTTTTTCGAGATAAAAGAAAGATTGACTTTCGCCTCGGTGTTAGTGCTACTTGACTTCGACAAAATTTTTGAGTTGGAATGCGACGCGTTAAGTATTGGAATAGGCGCTGTCCTAATACAGGAAGACCAACCAATTGCCTTCTATAGTAAGAAGCTCCAAGGACCCCAGTTAAATTACTCCATATATGATAAAGAACTTTTGGCATTAATTTGAGCACCACAGGTATAGCGGTACTATTTACTACCGAGAGAATTTGTTATATATACTGACCATGAATCATTAGGGTACCTCCGAAGTTAGAGCAAGTTGTCGAAATGGCAAGCGAGATGGGTTGAATTCCTTGAAGTATTTAATTTTGTAATAAAATACAAGTAAGGAGCAGTATTCTGAGGATCTATACTTTGGACCTATACTTATACGGTGTATTGATAGAAGAACAATGGACGAGTATCGTGTAGAGGATGGCTACTTATTCCAAAGTGGGAAACTTTGCGTACTTACTTATTCCCTAAGGGAGTTGTTGATCAGGAAAGCTCATAATAGCAAACTCTCTGGATATTTTGGAAAAAGGAAGACTTATGAACTGTTGAATGGCTGATTCTTCTGGTTGAAAATAAAGAGAGATGTGCACCGAGTTATCCAAAGTTTTTCCATATGTAAAAAGGCCAAGTGTTGAGCCAAGCAAGGGAGAGCAATGCCCTTACCTGTTCTAACGAGGCCATGGATCGAATTGAGCATGGAATTTGTTTTTAAACTACCGTAAACTACCTGGGGTAAAGATTTTGTAATGGTTTTTGTGGATAAGTTCAGTAAGATGGCATACT
The DNA here is from genome assembly GCA_024138005.1 of Lumnitzera racemosa. NCBI lineage: Eukaryota > Viridiplantae > Streptophyta > Magnoliopsida > Myrtales > Combretaceae > Lumnitzera > Lumnitzera racemosa. The sequence continues at coordinate 110,555,041 of JAMXBC010000001.1, read as the reverse complement.
TTGTACCTTACACCAAGACTAATAACTTTTCGGCTATTGCTTCTCTTTTCTTACAAGAGATTATGCGAATTCATAGCTTGCCGAGGAATGTAGTCTTCGATAGAGACCCAAAGTTTTTGAGCTATTTTTGGAGAATCTTGTGGTGTCAGTTGGGGACCAAATTACTTTTCAACACCTTATGTCACCCCTAAACAAACGGCTAAATAAAGGTGGTAAATCGTACTTTGGGATCATTGCTTCGAGCTGCAGTGGGCAAGAACTTAGCTAATTGGGACGTCTGGTTGCTAGTGGTCACGTTTGTCTACAACTAAATAGTATATGATACCACTAAGCAGACTCCCTTCGAGGTGGTCTATGGATTCAATCCCGAGTTACCTCTTGACCACGCCCCTATACCAGTATTCGTACAAGAGGACCTTGATGCCTCAGCTAGAGCACAATCTCTTCAGCACATATACATTAAGATCACCAAGCACATTGACCAAGCTACTAGAAGAATGCGAAAGATAACTAAGGGTAGGATGGCTAAGCAATTCCAGCTAAGAGACTTAGTGTGGTTGCATCTTAGTAAGGAACAGCTCTCGGGTAAGAGGAAGAACAAATTATCCGCACAGGTTGAGGGACCCTTTAGAATTCTCTAGAAGATTATTGATAACATCTACAGGTTAAAGCTACTAAAGGATTATGGGGTTTTTGATACGCTTAATATTGTCGGCCTCAATCCATATTACCTTGATGAAGAACTGACCGAAGACCATTAGGATTTGATCCTAAATCCAAATCAACCTGGAGGAAATGATGGGAATCGAGATATTGGCCCTTTGACTTGTAACTGAGTCCGAGGATTGGAAGGCTTGATGAGATGAATTTTTCTACTCCAATCGACACTTACCAAAGCCGAGTACTTCCTTACCGAGGCTAAGTACTTCCTCGCTGAGTCACTCCTTAAGCCATACCGAATGTCGGCTAAGCTTTTGTAGATAGAATGCTGATAAATGGATGGTCGAGACAACATCCAATTCTCCCTTATGCTTGACCACTTACTCGGCATCACCCTTGCTGCCATGCCGAGAGAGAGACCTCGAGCTACATAATCCATCCCTGCTTAGATAAGTTAGCCGGTCATACTGTTTTGTCTGCATCTTCTAACAACCTCACCAATACAGCATCCTTACGTACATAGGACTACGTATAGAATCTTCCCTACTAATTATTGCTTTTGTAAATATTCATTTTTACCCTTTTATATTATTGTACATTACTACTTTAGGGTAACAACCATTTTGTCTTTTCCCTTTTAGGTAAGTTGCCATAAATTCTTAGATATAAATACCCTTTGTATTTGTAAGCTGCAGACAAACAAATTATTCTTAATATACTTGAATATTTTCCTTCCTTACATAGACATTCTGTTTACTCTCGGCATCACTCTTATCCTAACCCTTGAGCAAGGCTAAGTAGTGAGTAACCTCACTGGATTGATTCGTGCGTTATATCAAATTGTGTCGTAAGTCCTTGGAAGTTCTATTGGTGTATCATATCCTTTAGAGCTGTTTGTGGGTTTTGCCTACCTTTCATTCGTCATTCATTCTTTTCCCACTTTCTTCTATTAGTTCTTTCGAGCTTTCTACAAACTTAGACTCATCTAGTGACTTACCTTATTTGTTTTTGGTTATGGTTCGCAACACCATTGCTTGGAAGCGTCTCATTCAGTACTTAGTGGGAATTAACCTATAATATAACTTTTTAAAATAGCTATTAAAAATAGTTTTATAACTTAAATATTTGAGGAAAAGTCAAGTTTTATAAATAATAAGTAAAATGAAACCTTACATTTTTTAAAAATCTTAAGAATGATGTTGTTAACAAAAGATAAAGTGTCTACTAAAGTTTTACTAAAAAAAACATAGATTTGCAAAGCATGGAATAAATCTCATTAGTTGATAACTAGGGGTCACCTGAGGAGACCCTATTAGTTTTCCTAGAGGTTAATAAAGTATGAATCAAATAGAAGTCTAGTCGAGTAGTTTTGAATCTCGCTCCTTGACCTTATTCCCTAATCTTCTTAGACTTGAAGTAGTATTGGTAAATCTACTGGAAAACTTGCAAAATAACTATAGGAGAATGAGCGACGACTTGCTCGGTAAATGGGACGGAGATACTAGTGCTTTTTGACACCAAGCAACCAAGGTTTTCAAGCAAGTTTAATTAAATGCAATGCATGATCAAGCAGATGCCATTGTACGATGTTGACTGGTCATCGTGAGATCAGAGAAATTTTGCTCACTCTAATCAGGGTTTCAAGGAGTTTAATGGCACACACTCAAGAATTTGGTCAGGTTTGTGCAATGAAGAACGCAATTTGCTCAAGACTACCTTTAAACCATGAACCCCAACTTGCCCACAACCCCCTTTCTTATTAGTTGGTTTGACTTAGGATGAGAAAATGACCATTTCTATTATCCTCAATAAAGTGGTCTAAGTTTGGCCTACACTTCCTAGTTGTTTTCCCTTAGTAAGTTGCAATGCAAGTTTGATTAGTAATTAAGCCAAGTTTATGTTATATTACTTTTGGGGCGATTAAGTAAATTCAAATAGTTCAAAGCATGTAATATCATGAAACAATCAACACATCAATCTAGCATTTAAATAGCACAATAGTATCCCAGTACATACACTACATGCATACAAGCAACTAACTTACAACCACAAATAAGACATATACTAAGGTCTCCTAGTATTATTAAACAATTCTTCAAAGTGTGATGAAACACTGATCTCACTTACTTGGATATTGATGCTCATTCTCTTCGTGCATCGCTCTGTTCTTCCTTTATTATTCCTAAATTTAATATGCCATCTTTAGTTTCCATCCAATATATAACGTGTGTGTTCATTGTGGACATTTAAGGATATTTTCAATTGTGTTAGGTAAGTTTTGTAAGATATTTATTAGATATTAACTAAGTAGGGTATATTCTGACCTGATACAAGTTGTTGCCCAGTAGTTTTTGACCAAATTTTTAGCTTCATAAATTCTTACAAGTAATAGAAAGGTGACTTTCTGATCTACTCTCTCACTCCTAGTGATCTAATATTTAATACAAATTGTCTTCAAACTTCCATTTGCTCTTATATTTTGCATTTTCTATCAAACTACTTTTTAACTAAGGTTCTAACTTAGGTTCTGACCTAGTCTTGTAGTATGGGCTATTGTTCAAGTGGCTTTGGACTCATATTCTAACTCTGATAAAGGTATAGAAATCACATACAAATTACTGGCTAATTTACTATCGAACTCTTAGTATGGTTATGGATATCCAATATCGGATAATATTCTAACCTAATTTTTGACAAAGTTTATGACCCTCAGTTTAAAATTAGATTCTTGTTTAAGAAGTTCCTGACTTACAATTTATCTTAAGGAATAGGGTAGAGTCTAAATATAAGTTAACTTTTGGTATAAATTTAATTTTCTTAGTATACTCTACATATTCATATTAGATTACATTTCGACTTACTTTTTGACGCTGCTATTACTAATGTATCTAACTAATTCACATATACTTCACTTGCCTTACATTTTTAGAAATATAAACTCTGCATAAACACTTATTATCAATTAATACTTCAATCATCTACTTCTCTTTTTCATCATACTATTCATTAGTATACTAAATATTTGAAAAATCTAACCTTAAATCACTAAATACCCACTTTTACTTAAAAATCATCCTTCCCAAATTCATATTAAACCACTTTTAGTTGTTGCATGTAGATAAATATAGATTACAATATCAATTTTATAAAGACTTGATTAAGCTCGTTGTAAAGCAATTTGTCCAGCGCATTATTTTGGAAGATTATAAAATTCATCGACTTAGTTTTGAAAATCTAACCATATAACATCAAAGCTCAATATATTAAGAGAATAACTATAAAATTTCAAGTCAAAACTACATGAATTGGTCTTTCAAAAACTCAATTGAAAATTGTTGCATGAGATGTTTTTCTTAAGAATCCTATATCTATACTCAAAATTTTGAAAATTTGATTGAAGAGTTGAATTTCGCATGTAAAAATATATAGGGAAGCCAAATTTTAAATTTTTTTAGAATTCATTTACTATTTTTCCCTAATTTTTTATAAAGATTGAAAAGATCGGTGACTTACTAGAAGTCTAAGCTCCAGCCACTATAAAAGAGGGGGAGGTTATTAGCCAGGCTAGGCATCGACCACTCCTTTAGGTCACCACCTTATTTTATTTCTAGTTGATAATTTTCCTTAAGATCTCGCAAATCATCTCTTTTGTGCACTATTTTTCCTTAATTTTGTTCTCATTTTCTCTCTGTGTTTTCTCACTCCAAAATTTTCTTTAAACTTACAAATGCCTAAACTTTGTCCTGGAAGATGGTTGCAATTTTTTATAACTCGGGTTGCTTTTGATTTTTCCATTCTTATTCAACACGTGGAAAAGTTTAGTTTAGGTATCTATGCAAGATGTTCCAAAATTTTCAATTCTTTAGCCATCACCATGGTTTACTATGACAAAAGGAGGGTTTCCTTTATTGTTTTATAATTTTTTAACAAATTTTTTAAAAATTTATTAATTATTTAGTAGATTTCACCTAATTTCAAGTATTTTTAATAATTACGAATATATATTTATACAATAATTATACCCAATGTATATATATATATCTGTTATATATTATTTTATGTATAAAATTAATTGTATTACTCTTATAATTTATCTCTAAGTGTTAGTTAATTTTCAAGACTAATTCGCATATTATCGATAACATAATAATATAGTAAATTTATGTGATTTTGGTTATATTTTTAATATTTTATTATATTTTCAAATTTCAAGCCTGTAAAAAACTCATTGACTAATATCATGAAGTCCATTGTAAGTTTCTAACTGAATCAAGTTACCTTTCTAAATGCCTTAAATCAACTACCGAGCTTAGTCACATAAGTACGGGTCTCTTAGCCATAATCCTCTAAGCTACTCATTTTCTTCTACTCTACGTGTAACTTCATTCCCAACACATCAGTAAGGATTATAGTTAAGATCATGCCCATAATTTTGGACGTGATTTTATTACTTCAAAATTCTTTTTGCTTTTTCATTCAGAACACATCCTCCAACTCTTGACCCAGTTTCCCAAATTCAATCTCACTCCAGTAACACCATAATCCTTTGTTTACTTATCAAAACTTGCATCAAGCATCTCAATGATACATTTAAATCCATGAATTTTATGAAAGATAAAAGATGCGAAGGAAATAATGTGTTACCTTAAAACTTGAAGAAACCCTAGAGTGAACCTTTGTGTTCTCTTAATCAAATTAATATCCAAAATCTTAAAAATCAAAATTGTACTCTTGACATTCAATCCAATGTTAATAATCCACAATTGACAAGACACTTACCAACAAATTCTTCTAGGGTTGTGACAAGTCTTGTGATTTTACTCTTTACCATCTTGTGATTTTACTCTTTACCAACAACTTCTTCTTGCACTACCAATAGAATCACAATTAGACTTGTGTTTTTTAATAAGAACCGATAAAGTCTTATGGAATTCAAGCCTTACTTTTAAGGTTTGCTGAGTTTGCTAAAGAGGAGTCTAACTTTGTAATATAAAGGAGTCTAAACGAGTCTTTCGAATATGAAAGGGTATGTTTTTGTGTAAAGACTAAGGTAGGACTTTTGTGTACTACCAAAATTGCCCTTTGTTAACTTTTGTTAGTTACCTTATCACCCTTCAATACAAATCCATTTTATCAATATGTTCTTATTTTATTATTCCTTATTTTATTTTATCCTAAGTGTTACAAATGTTGTAATGGAAATGTTGGTTATTTTCAATTAATGGTGGCAACAAAAGATAAAGAGTTGTGCAATAGCGCAATTTGATGAATAGAGCTCAATTGTTATTTGGTTTATAAAAAGTACATATACAAAATAATTAGGGTTTGTAACCATGATATAATGAAATGATTAATGCGTCTTTATTTATAAAGGTTATACAAATTGTTAAGGTTTTATGTACTCCGTGGAAACACATGGTCAAATCAATTGAATATTTTGAGAGAAGTAAATTCTACTATAAAATAAAGAGTACAATAAATATTGGAATGAAGATGGGTTTATGAGCTAATGAAAAACTAAAAATTCTACCTCCTTTTATAGGTGACCAAAAAACATCTTAACTACTAATTGAAATTATGGTTTATATTTAAAGAGAAAATCGACCAATAATTTTAGTGGTTAAAATATGAAGAACTTGAGTAATCTATTTAACAATCTCCACCTTGATTCGAATTCAATAAGTTGCTTATCGCTATCCTGAAGGACGATTAAGTGCTATAAAGACCATGTAATCTAAATAATGTTAAAACTTGGTATTGGAAGCGGTTTAGTAAGCGTAGTTGCTGGATTCTCGGATGTGTGAACCTTTTTCACTATAGCTTTGCCAATAGTAACAATATCTCTATAAAATGATGTCTTACATCAATATGTTTGCTCTTGTCGTGATAACGACTATTTTTTTTGTTAAATGGATAGTACTTTGGCTATCACAAAATAAAACAAGAACTTCCTATCTTAGATCAAGTTCATTAACTAAATCTTAAAGCCAAAGAGTTTCTATTACACCCTCTATCGTTGCAACATATTTTGCTTCAGTTGTAGACAATGTAGTATTGGGCTAAATATAGCTTTCCAATTGATAACACCGTTACAGAGAGTAAAGATATAACTATAAAGAGAACTTCTTTAATCCAAATCACTAGCATGATTTGAATAAACATAACCTTCAACATCATTTGCTATAGCTTTGTTTCTGTTAAATACCAAATCAATATAAAAAGGACCTTTTAAATATTGAAAAATTCATTTCATAGTACTTCAATGATCCTTACCAAGATTATGCATATATTGACTCACTATACTGAAGATATATGCTAAATCAAATATAGTGCATATCATAGCATACATAAGGTTACCAATTGCACTCACATAAAGAACGTATGACATACACTTCGTCTCTTCCTCCATTTGTGCGCAAAGGTTTGAGGATAACTTGAAATGTGTAGCAAGTGGAGTAGAAACTAGTTTGCAGTTACTCATATTAAACCTATCAAGTACTTTGTTAAGATCTATATTATTAAAGAGAAATAGATAGTTTGGTGTCTTTTTTTAATTTGCCCAAAGTACCTATGAAAACATTATTATTTCTACATCTGTTATATGAAATGTTATAAGAATATATGCAATTATAATATTTCATTAAGGTTATAAATGTCAATAACTTTGAAAATTGCTATTTTTATATATAATATCTTTTACAATTATTACTATTATAACTATATTTATGGTGTCATTATCTAACTATATCATTCCATAGTTTCTTTTCATTTCATTTTTTTCCCCAAACTTTCTCTTCATTTTCTAATCTCCATTTCTCAATATATTTCCTTTGCCTCTACTACATTTTAAATAATAAAATCTTTTTTATATCTTTCTCGTTTCTACCTTTTATCACAATTTGAATTTCTCCATTTTTTTCCCTCTACAAACCTTAACCTTGTCTCTATTTTTTTTCTTCCCTTTTCCTTTTATTACTAGAAAAGGACAATCTATTTTAATGACTTATGTAGGTAACTTGGATAAGTAATTGATAAGGTATTGTTTGATCCTACTTGGTCACATTTTTTCATTATTATTATTCATAGAATTGATATTTTGTACACCACTCTTCAACTTATTTGAATTATTCAACACACTTTTTACTCTTTGTCATTTTCGCTTATATATGTTTATCTTTAATCTTTTCTTAGTAGATGAAACAAAATTTTCATATCAATTTTGTGTATTTTCTTATAATTGTCTTGTACAAAATCACTTAATTTATATCTTTCTCGATTTCTCATACCTTAGTTTTTCTAATTCTTTACAAAATCTAGACCAAAAAGTTTCCGATTAGGTTAGCAAAATCATTTAATTTATGTATATTGCTTAATTTCTTTATTCAATGAAAAATTTAAAATTTTTATTCATCTAATTTATTTTTTGTTAATCAATAAGCTTATTGAATTTTTATTTTCTTTTTTATTTTATATTATGATTAATTTGGAGAAAATCAATTTGCAGTTTAAGAATATGATCGGTTTAAGGTATGTTAACATATATTTCATTCCTTCTGCCTCCATTTCCTCTTTAATAATACTTTATATTGATGATGTAGTTTATATAAGTAAACTTATTGATTCTTCATTCTCTTTTTATTTGAGATCATAATTGTGTTTTCTTGTATATTATTATCTAATCATGTAGGTTATATAAAGAATGAAAACTTGGTATTTAAACTTTTTATTTTAGTTTTGACCTAAAAAAAATATCCTTTTTTTTAGCTCATGCAAAACAAGAAGGTAAAAGGATATGTAATTTCCTTTTTCCCTTTTTTTAAGGAAATTTTTAGTGATTTATCAAATGAAAATATTTTCTAAATCAATTAAAATTAAATAGGATATAGTGGGGAAGTTGGTCCCTTATAAGAAGTTTATATTTTCAGACTTTTATATTCACTAATCACCACCAAAAAAAAAAACTAAAGAAAAAATATACGAGGATCTATGTTATGAATGATGGAAAATAGACGATTGAATTTCCACTAGAAAAAAAAAAGAAAAGAAAAGGGATGATTAAAGCATTTAAATAGAGTTTTAATTAGTTATTATTATGATAGTGATAGACTGGTAGTAATAAGTATTAAGTTAAATGCACTCTTATGAAGGATATATATACTTGAATTGACATCTAATTATGTTATTACAGAAAATGGAAGACAAGAAAGGATAAACAAAAGACGTCCAAGGTATCCGGAAGAGTATGTGTAAAGAATTAAGCATACTATAACAAGTAGCATGGGAAGTTATTTAGACAATTAGTTTTACTAGTTGTTGTGCAAACAATTACAGATTTTAAAACTATTAACCAAAGAAACAAAATTTCAATTCACAGTTGGAAACTAACTATTAGGAATTGAGATACGTATAAATAAAAAAGAGAGAGTAGGAGTTAGGTATCAAAACCCTAAATAGCGAAACATTCTTGCAGTAGAGCTTCTCTAGTGCTTGAAGTCTAGGGTTCATCAATAAAGAACTCATTTGCCATTCCATTTATTCCTTTGTTTATTCATATCTTGCACATAAAGGAAAAAAAAAGTTAAATATCATACATAATATTAGAGAAATTAATAGATTAGATATCAAGACATAATAGATCTATGAATATCTTTTTTAGGTCATCGTTGTACTGAGCGATTTTGCAAAACCTAATTATTATACTTAGAGAGAAAATTAACAGGTATGAAATCAGAAAAGAAAAGAGAAGAGAGAGAGATGTACCTATTTTTTGACCAAAAAATCTAGAGTTCGAATATTTTGTAAGTCTCATGTGGGAGTCAAGAAGGAGTGAGACATAGTGTTTTAAGGAAAAAAAAATTGTTTCAAGTAAAAAAAAATTGTTTTGAGTTGGCCTGGGTTGACCCATAGTCAGCTTAACAATTGATGCTTTCATTATTCATTGATTGTTAGTCAAAGATTGTATTTAAGAAATGGTAAACAATACAAGAGGGATAACTGGTTTACAAGAAGATATTCAGGAGCATGACGCTAAGTTTGAATCTTTAGAATCAAGAATGGATAATATGGAGCAAATGATGGCTGAAATGAATGAAAATTTCAAAAACTTTATCCAAACTTTTCAACTTTCAGAAAAGAATCAGAAAAATCCAAGGGTAAATGAGGATTCTTCATCATTTTCATCCTACGATGATCAGGAGTCATATCAATACTGTCGATCGATAAAATTAGATTTACCAAAGTTTTTCGGACAAGATCATGAATCCTAGCTCTTTAAGGTAAGTTAATCTTTTGAGTTTCATGAAGTCCCACCATCTCAACAATTGAAAATGGCTTCTTTTGCTATGGAAAATGAAGCTATATAGTGGTTATAATGGTTAAGAAAGAATGATTTGTTAACTACTTGGTTAGTATTTGAGAAAGCAGTTAAAATAAGGTTTGGACCTTCAATTTTTAAGATTATTAGGGCAAATTGTCCAAATTGGTGTAGGAAAGATCAATCTTGGTATATCAAATTGAGTTTGAAAGCTTACTCAATTATATTTCTAGATTGTCTAAGAGTTTCATTCAAAGTTGTTTTGTATCCGACTTGGAAGCTAACTTACAGGTAAAGGTGATTTTAGCTAGACCATCATCATATTTGGAAGCTGTCCATTTAGCTAAATTGTATGAGTCAAAGCTACAAAGACTTATCAATAAATCATTTTCTTTAACAAAATCTCAGTACCAATCATCTTTTTCAAACCCACCTTTTCAAATAAAAATTCTAACCTATCTTTCATTTCAATCCAGCTAATGTACACAAAACAACATTTAGGACACATTAGGGACACTATGAATTCTTGGTAATGCTTTTTGCATTGTTGAATGTACTCACATCATTCTAATCAATAATAAATAACATTTTTAGGCCACATCTCAAAAAATTCATTATAGTATTTGTTGTTGGTGAATTTTGAGAGTTGAAGATATCCTGCAAAGCTAAGAAAAATGCTTGATACCAGGGCCAGTTCGGTGCGGCCACTCTGATGCTTAAGTCAGTAAGTAGGAATGAGAAAAGTAAAGTTAAGAGGTTAAGAGTTATCGGATATTTCTTATAGAGTTTTTTTCCTATATTTATAGGAGATTGTCATATCTAAAGGAGCAGTTATTGGAATAACTGTCGATACATGTGGAAGTTTTTTTATTAGACACTTTGCTTGAAATATAAGGAGAGCAAGTAGTTATGTAATATAACTATGCTTGTAATAATTGTTTGCGCCATGAACTTGAATTCAAATTAGCGATGAATCTGTGTTACTCGGTGTAATGCCGAGAATGTTGATTACTTGTTGAGGTGTTAAGAATATAGATTGTGAGGCCTATCGGCAACCGAATGGACGGGTAAGATGGGTGGATGAAAATTAACTATCAACAGTATTCTTTGATGATATTCTGAATTTTCTGATATATAGTAGGAACATAGAAGAATACATGGTGCATTTGGAAAAAGCCTTTGAATGTTTGAGGAAGCATGTTTTTTACCTCAAAACGAACAAGTGTTCTTTTGCCAAAGATAGTATTGACTATCTTGGCCATATAGTTTCGAAAGATGGAGTGCAACCAAATTTAGAGAAAGTGGCAGTAATAAAGAACTGGCATTAGCCTACATTAGTAAAGTAGTAGAGAGGATTTTTTAACATCACTAGTTATTATAGATGCTTTGTGAAAGATTATGCTAAGATAGCTTTTACTTTAAAAAATTTATTAAGGAAACATGGTTTTGATTAGAGTAATGAAGCAACATAAGCTTTTCTCAAGTTAAAGGAGTTACTGACGTCTACACAAATATTAGCTCTTCTAGATTTTTTGAAAACATTCATTATAGAAATAAATGCATTAGGAATGGGATTAGGTGTGGTTTTGCATCAAGGCAAAAATCCTATTGCATATTTCAATAAGAAATTTAGCCTAAGGATGTAAAAAGCAAGTGCTTTTGTAAGAGAGTTATTAGTAGTGGTGGAAGTAGTGCGAAAATGGAGACAATATCTCTTAGGGAGGCATTTCATCATTAAAATAGATTGAAAGAGTCTCAAAGAATTACTTACTAAAGTAATTCAAACTTTAGAGCAACAACAACATCTGGTGAAATTAATGGGGTACGATTATGAGATACAATACAAATTGGGCCCAGATAATAAAGTAGTGGATACTTTTTCCAGGAGATTTGAAGAACAATTTCAACTGTTGACCTTGTCAATTCCTTCTTTTGATTCAATTAATAAACTAAAGAGGGAATTAGAGCACAATGATGAATGGATCACATTGAGGGATAAATGTTGTGGAAGGGACTTACTAGAGTTACCTTTATCTTACAAAGATGGATTACTCTATTTAGGCAACAAGATTTTCATTCCCTCAAAATTATCAATCATTCTTACTTTATTGATGGAATTTCATGCTACACCGATAGGAGGACATGTAGGAATACTTATAACTTTTAAGCATTTAAGTATTGCATTCTATTGTAAAGGAATGAGGAGAGATGTATAAGAATTTGTGAAGTGTTGTCATGTTTGCTAACAGATTAAGTATTTGACAACATCTCTGACTAGTTTATTACAACTACTTCATATACCACAACAAATTTTTGATGATGTTTCAATGAATTTTATTACTGGTTTACCATTATCCAAAGGGTATTCAGTAATATTGGTTGTTGTGGATAGACGTACTAAAAACTACCATTTAAGACCCTTAACTGCTAATTACATAGCTACATCAGTGGCAAATTTATTTGTTGAATTGGTAGTGAAACTTCATGTATTTCTGAACACAATTATCTCTGATAAAGATAGTGTATTTTTGAGTAAATTTTGGATGGAGCTTTTTAAGCTCAGTGGAACACAGTTGAATATGAGCTTAGCATACCATCCTTAAATAGAAGTTTTGAATAGGATTGTAGAGTATTACTTGAGGGCCTTTGTAATGGAGTCACCAAAGCTATAGCCTAAGTATTTACATTGGGCATAATTTTCACTTAATACAAGTTTTCATACTAGTTTCAAGTCACTCCTTTTAAGGTAGTGTATGGAAGGGATCTAATGTGTCTTCGAGGTTGGACATACAAAGAAGTACCATGATGAAGCGAACTAAAAGAAACAAAAAAAAAAAAAAGCTAGCGAAGTCTAGGGAGTTATTGAATGGATATGATGCATCACTTGATCCTATTTGGCCTATAATCTGTCATATGTGACTCACTAGTCCGAACTGAAGGGTCGCTCGCTACCACTCTTTGTTAAAAGGAAGAAATAAGAGTTAAAGGATAATAAGAACACTAAGGTTACTTGAAGGAAATGTAAATAATTTCTGTGTTAATGATTGATTCTTTGTGTACAAACAAGTGGGGGTTTATGTACCCATCAACTAAGGTTACCTTATATGTATGAAAAGACAAAAGGATATTCTTACAATTAGGTTACATAATATGTACTAAAAAGGGGTAAAAGAAATAAAGAATATTCAGTACAAAAAAGTAAGAATCCTTTTGGAATGTTGTGTCAAAAGACATGTGTGGCTTGGTGGTCGATATTAGAAATATGGTACAAAGTAGGCAAGGAAGAGAAAAGAGAGCTTGCAGTCAAGGGATAGATCAGGTTTGGGGCCAGTCAATCCCGCTGCAAGGTAGTCAGCTTGAGCTAGGGTTGGATCTTTGTGGTTAGCTCGGGAGCTCAGCTCGAATAGCCTTAAAGCTATCTTCTTGGATATGTTGCCAAAGCACAATTGCTAGCTAGGAGTAGGTTTAGCACCCGTAAGGGTTTGACAGTCAGGTCGGTAGGAGATTAGTTTAGAATAAGAATCCTCATCTTAGATATGGTTTCGAGCTAGTATTTTTTAAGTGAGTCCTTGGAGTCTTCTAGTTCGACTATGTGTGATCGATCTAGGAGGCTGATTCCTATTAGGATCCTCTTCAAATTCCCAACTATATCAGAGGGTTTTCATTAGTGGAGGCAATGGATCAAGAACTATAGGACCAAGATAATGCGTTGTTTATTTTAAAAGACAACTTGGCCAGAGCACAACAGAGAATGAAAAATTTTATTGACCAAAAGATATCTAATATAGAGTTGATAGTAGGAGATTGGGCTTATGTTAACTTGCAGCCTTATAGACAGACTTCCTTAGCTAATTAATTGTCCTATAAACTATTTAGAAGATTTTTTTTGTCTTTTAAAGTACTGGAATGCATAGGACCAATAGCTTAAAGACTCAATTTACCAAAACAATCTAAAATTCATCTTATATTTCATATTTCTCTTTTGAAGAAAGCTAAGGGTAAATAGGATGAACCTAGACTACTACTAGCTTTGGCTTTAGACAATCAACCAGTAATCCAACCCACAACTATTCTAGATGTACGGGAGCTTTTAAGACAAGGGAGTAAAGTTACATAACTTTTGGTCTAATGGGAGTCACTTTTTCCAAAGGATTTTACTTGGGTTAATTTACAAGATTTCATTATGGATTATCCTGAATTTGATCTTAAGGACAAGGCCAATGTCCGAAGAGGGGAGAAATCTATAAAGATAGAAAATGGAAGATAACCAAGGATAAATAGAAGACGTCTAAGGTATTTGGACAAGTATGTGTGAAGATTTAAGCATACTATAACAAGCAGCATAAGGAGTTATAGAGACAATTAGTTTTATAAGTTGTTGTACAAATAGTTACAGATTGTAAAACTATTAATCAAAGAAACAAACTTTTCAATTCACAATTGTAAATAAACTATTAGGAACTGAGATACATATAAATAGAAAAAGAGAGTAAGAGTTAGGTATCAAAACCTTAAACAGTGAAGCATTCATGTAGTGGAGCTTCTCTGGCACTCGAAGTCTAAGGTTCATCAGTAAAGAACTCATTTACCATTCCATCTATTCCTTCGTTCATTCATATCGCACATATAAAGAATAAACATGTTAGATATCATACATAATATTAGAGAAATTAATAAAATAGATGTTAGGACATAGATTGTAATATCACCTTCTCAGATCTATGAATTTCTTTTTCAAATCATTATTGTACTGAGCGATTTTGCAAGCCTTAGTTATTGTACAAAGAGAGAAAATTAATAGTATGAAATTAGAAAAGAAAAGAGAAGAGAGAGAGATGTACCTATTTTTTGACCGAACAATCTAAAGTTTGGATATTTTGTAAGTCTCACATGGGAGTCAAGAAGGAGTGATACGCAGTGTTTTGGGGAAAAAAAATATTTGTTTCAAGTGGGCCTAGGCGTAAGCTTCCAAAATTGAGTTTAGGATATCCGAGTCTAGATTTAGGGCTTTTAGGAAAATTTATCCAATTGAGCCCAAACTTTACGACTAGAATAAAAAAATTAGTTGAGATATTATAGTGAAGTTAGATTTTAGAAATAATGACCCAAAATCCCAATTTTGCCATTAGAAGTAGGAATATTTAATATAGCACTAAAACATTCAAAATTTCTAAAATCGAACTTAGGTTTCAACGAGAACTTAGAGATAAGTTAATTGAGCTATAAAATGAAATAATATAGTATAGTTTATTATATAAAAATACATGTAATTTTATGAGTATTACCTAGTGTAAATAATAATTGTACCCGTAAATTAACCCTAAATTATGTAATTATATATCTATTGTGTTGAATTCATGAAATTAATTTTAGAACATATCCTAAAAATAAAAGATATGTTAGAAACTTAATTATATGAGTAAAGTTATATATTTCACATGTTATTTACATAGGGTATATACTTATATATTAATTAAATAACTAATTCTAATATATAATATCTATATTTAAGTAATTATTTAATAAAATAAAAAAAATTGACCAAATGCATTGAAGATTGTTGGATAAGGATGCGTGGCAAGAGATAGGATTAAAATGCTGATTCAAAAGAGAGATTCTTAATATTTGGGCACCTCATGCTTAGGAAAACAAAAAGAAATTTAAAAGAAAAATATAAAATAATTAAATAAAAAATTATCTAATCGACTTGGAGGCACTATAAAAGGTCAATACCTTCAGATATGTAAATTTTAGCAGTTTGGAATCAGAAATACTTAGAGAAAAAAATTAGAAAAAATCATAGAAAATAAAAAGAAATTTAGAAAAAAACAGGGGAAAAGTCGTGATAAGGTAAAACAATAACCTAAAGTGGTTCTGCTATGGAGCTCGACCAGACAACACCAATCACCACCGCGCTTAGGCCGTCTGACAACCACTCAACTGTCGTTGACCACTGGAGTGCCCAAGAACACTAAGGTTAATTTCTTACCTTATTTTTCAATAATTTTTAAAAAGTTAGTAAATCCACCCAGAAAATTATGAAAAAAAAATTACTTAGGTTATTTTAAACATGCTTTCATGTGATATTTTTATTTTTGAAAAATTCATAATATTTAATATACTTTATTAAGAAATATATTGTTCACCCGAATTGATATTTGTAAAATAAATGTACTAAATAATGTTGTTTCTAACTAAAAATTTTTGTGTAGGATGTGCATGATATATAGATAATTGCTATATATCCCAAATTTTGATTGGAATAATTTTAATATTTATTGCATTTTTAGGCCTAAAAATTGCTCGAAAATAGGCTAAAATTATGAATTTAATAGGAAATTATGAAATTAATTGATGAAATAGACATGTACTGATCTATAATAAATAGTAATAGTATTGAGTCAGATTGAAATTAATTTGGTGCTAAAAGAATCATAATTAGACAATTTATGATAATTTAGGGGTAAAATCATCAATATGAAAATAAAGGCAATAGGTTGGAAACTTAAAACCAAGTGATAAATGAATTCCCTATATTTTTAGGAGTCTATAGAAATTTTCGAGGAATTATTTGGTAACCCAAACTATTTATTACTAATTTATTAAGTAAAATAGCTTAATTTATAAGTCGGGGTGTATTTGTAACATTAATAAGCTAAAATGAATTAAATAGTTAAATAAAAACTATATATAGGATTGCTGATCAAATTGGATAAAATGGATATTTTTATTATATTTATTAATATTTTCTGATCAGGACATACTTTAGGTATATTAGAATTGGATAATACTTATATTGTAACAATATATGGATAAATTAGATAAAATACAATTTAATAACGTAAATTATGTATAATACGATCATATTTATATAATTATTTATAACTGTATTAAAAACTCAAACTACCTGTTAAAAGCTGTTTCTAGAAACAAGATCGTAAAATGTATTGTTAGGTCCATATGAACCCAATGATACTAATTTTGTTAAAATCGAATATCCTTAAGTAATTTAACCTATAACTTTATCATATTTAAGGATGTACACATTTTGGTAACTTTACTGGAATTAAAACGTGAATTAATAATTTAAAAGTACGTTTCGATATGATTGAAACGATATATAATACGTAATAGAATATATGATATATAGTATAAAAAATTAATAACTTAATTCGATATATAGCGATAACATAACTATATATTATGAAAATAATATATATATATATATATAACCATTTTAGATTAAACCCTAATGTTTTTGTA
Organism: Lumnitzera racemosa; assembly: GCA_024138005.1. Taxonomy (NCBI): domain Eukaryota; kingdom Viridiplantae; phylum Streptophyta; class Magnoliopsida; order Myrtales; family Combretaceae; genus Lumnitzera; species Lumnitzera racemosa. Next base: position 110,537,805 of record JAMXBC010000001.1, on the reverse strand, counting down.
ATTATTATGAAAATTGAATTTGGGTCTTTTGTGTAATTAGGACCTTCCAATACAAAAACGGTTGACGATTGAGTTAGCAATAGCAAACGTCTAAACAAGTAAGTTGGGATTGTGGCTTCACCGCTTATTTGGATACTATTTAAAGTATCCAAAGACTCATGAGTACTTCTGGTTAAGTTGTGCGCCTTATGTGAACTGTGTCTACTATAGTAGCTGTGAGGTCAGCTTCTATCTTAGATTAGTTTACACGGCAGGACTGTTATGACTCTTCCTGTTCAGGGTGTGACACTGGGTCAACCCATAGTCAGCTTAACAAATTACTCATGAAATAAAGATCATTATGGTCCTTGAAGGTAAATATACTTTTCTTCTTGTAATGATCCATGATCTATGGATGTTTAGATAATGTTTTAGTAATTGGTTAATTACACTTAAGGTCCCCGTGTTTTCGTTTTTCTTAAGATGCTTATGTTTTGAAAAAGGGAGAAACCCTAATGTTCATTAGCACTTAGCCTGTAAATTCAACTGTCACCACTTTAATTTGACTTTAATTGGAAATCTACTTGACAACATACATACTTTGAAATCATACTGCTTCGTATAATTCTGAGTTGGTTTCATTTTTCAGCTGATATCGAACTAAAATAGTACAGAGCTGGAAGAAGAAAATATTAAATGGGAAGTTGGGTAATGAAAAAATTGAGTTCAAATGGAAGGTTCGAGATATTGGGGGTTCAGGGTTCAGATTTGTGTAATATCGTAATGAAAGACGTAGGAACTCTTGAATTCATCATTACTTCAACATTGCTAATTTCTTTTCTTGTACATATTAGCACCACCCTAAGCATCCAAAATAGGTACCCTATGCATCATACAGTTAATATAGATGCATCAATTTACCTGAGACAATCTAATGCTATCATCTTGCTAAGCAATGCAATCAAACTTTGATGCAGTTGAAAGACACTTTTTTTTTTCTTAATACTTTGGCCATATGATTCATTGGTCCTAGGCAAAGCATACTCTACACAAAGATGCAGAGAACCATATACAAAGATATATTCTTCATCTTTATATTCCTTACATTTTAGCATTAAACGCCTGCCAAAATAGTTGTTTCTTGTTTTTATAATTTAAGAATGCAAAACATGAGAATTGTTTTAGCTTGTTAGGTTTTCTCAGGGTTAATCTTAAGGATTGGTAGAGTGGCTTTAGATCTTAATAGGATTAATTCTATTGAAAGAGACATTCAACATATAAATTGGAATTAGTAATTTTAATTTTTCATTTTGGCAATGTGAGTTTAACAAAGAGGGGTTGAGGTTTAATTGTTAAATTCCTCTATTTTATGTTTTTCTCTGTTTTTTAAATAATAATAATTAAAAAAAAACTAACAATGCATCTAACAGACATTAGGTTTTCCCTTTTGCTAAACTTAATTACTTTAAATGTTAAAAATAAAAATGCATGCACCTAAAGTGGAAAAGGTTGAAAACACAGATAGCCTACGTATAATTTTCCCTTTAGTATTTGAATATAGAATGTCAATAGTTTGGTTATTTTAAGTATTTTTACATTTTGTGTCATGCAATATTTTATATCATCTATGGTATTTAGGGATTTTATCTTTAGAGATAACTATTATTAATTCTTCATTTGCAGGTTCTCTTATATGCACTTATAGGATCTATTTTAGTAGGGGGACTCTTAATAGAAATGAAGATCATTACTATTGTTTGTCATCTAAACTTTGCCAAAGATAATTACTAGGATCTATATTTGTTTTGTTATATCTTTTTGTTATACATAATTCAATATGTATTCCAAAAGCTATTTATTAATTATTACATTTGTATTTGCTTCAATTTGTTTCCAAATTTAATGTTTATAATTTTTATGTCTATTACATAAATTTTACAATGTTTTACTAACGTAGGTTATATTTACATGTATATGAAAGATTTCTCCTTTGATAGTTTATTTTGAGCTTCTTTATGTTGTGAGCAATTTTGACTAACAATTGCAAAACTTACTCATCCATATTACCTTACATTAATATGTATTTACTACTAATTAATAAGAATTAATGTGAATTTACTATAGTTGGACCAATTATATTAATATACACCATTATAGTTTCAATGATTATTTTATTTTAATTTATGTTGTCATTTTTCATTTATATACAAATATAATTATTACTATATATTAATGTGTATTTACTATGATTAATTGTATCTTCTTTAATGTGTATTTGCACATACGGTGTTTGTTAGTATTTCTTTTGTGATAAAAATAGTTTACCAGCTTAATGGTCTCTATGAATCTCCATACCAATAAGTTTCTTAGCTATACCGAGTTCTTTTATTTCAAACTCACCACCGAGTTGGGTTTCCAACTTTCTAATTAAAGACTTGTTATTTACTGCAATCAACATCAAGTAACAAGTATATGAAAGACCTGTTTGGAAATTTTCTAAAACAAACACAGTCATAAAAGTGACTTCTAGAATATTCTTGATCAATCATAAAGGAATCAAATCTTTTGTTTCACTATTTAGGAATTGTCATAAAACCATATAATGATTTCTTCAATCAATAGACAAGATACTCTTTACCAAGAACAACAAATCCCTCGGGTTGCTCTATTTAAGTTTCTTCTTTCATTTCTCCATATAGAAAATCTGTCTTAATATCAAGTTGCTCCAATTCCAAATCAAACAAAGTAATAATGGCAAGCAAATCACGAATGGAGGTATGACAAATAATAAGTGAGAAAATCTCATTAAAGTTAATACCTTCATTTTCTTTAAAACCTTTAACAACTAACTATACTTTGCATCCAGGATTTCAACTTAGCAAATGGGTTTTTCTTATTATAAACCCATTTACATCTCAATGGTCACTTACCCTTAGGAAGCTCAATTAAATCCCATGTAACATTCTTCTAAAGACTGTTTTTTTTTTTTATTTATTTATAGCTACTAGCCATTTTAAAGAACCAACATAAGAAATAGTTTCTGTATAGTTGGTAGGATCAACACCATCTCTTATGCTGCAAACAAAGCATAAGTAGTTAAATTATCATCATTAATATATCTAGTTAGCCTTTTAATTTATCTTCGTAGTCTATTAGTATTATCTTCACAATCACAATCACAATCACAATCACAATCACAATCATTACTGTGAACATCAATACTAAATTCATTAGTGAAGGAAGATGGAAGATCAACATTAGGAATTGCAAATTTCAATTCCAACTCTACCTTCTCATTAGTACACTGCAGATTACTTATATTAGTATAAGAAAGTATAGAAGTCTGATTTCTAGAAGATAATGATGCATCTTCATTAAAAGTCACATCTTTACTAAGAATGATCTTTTATGACTTAGAATCAAAACACCACAAATGATATCCTTTAAACTTTTATGCATAAACAATAAATATGCACTTAATAATTTTTAGAGCTAATTTTCTATCATTAACATGTGCATATGCAAGACATCTGAAAATGCTCAAATAATCAATAGGATTACTTAACCAAATTTCTTCTGAAATTTTGAAATCAAGTGATAAATGAGTCCAAATAACATGTAGTTTCCCAAAATTCATGCGAATTCCATAATCGAGCATTTGAAAGCATGTAGTGAGCTTCTTAAGTAGAATTCTGTTCATTTGTTCTGAAACACCACTTCACTAAGGTTTACCTAGAGTAGTTTTATGTTGAGCAATACCATGATTCGTACAGAACTTATTAAAGTCACCCTCATATAACTCTAACTCATTATTTGTTCTAAGTGTCTCGACTATTTTAAGTAAGGAAAGCCTCATTTTTATGTCTTAAAAAATAAACCCATACCTTATAAGAAAAATCATCAATAATGGTTACCATATAGCGACGTCCTCCATGAGAGGGAACTTTAAAAGGACCCTAAAGACTAAAGTGAATATAATCAAGGATATCTTTTATACGATGAGTTGTGGTAGAGAAACTAACTCTTTTCTATTTCAAAAAAATGTAGTGTTCATAAAACTTCAACTTACCTATACCGTAGCAAGGAGACCTTGCTTGCTTAGGAGTTGTATGTATTTTTCACTCATATGGCTTAAGTGCATATGTCATAATTTGGTAACATCAATATTAGACAATGAAAAAGATGCGGTTGTTAAACCTATCCCAATAGAGCCTTGTAAGACATATAAACTATTAATTCGGTTAGCATTCATCAAAACAAGAGAACATTTTGATACCTTCAAATCAGGAATGTAGAGAACATTAGTCAAATAACTAATAACACTATTATCAGTCTTGATTTGAATAGTACTTATTATAGCAACCTTGCATTAGGCATTTTTACTCATTAAGACAACAATGGTGTCAACAAGTTCAAAAAGTAGTAAGCAAATCCTCGTAAGGACACACATGAAAAGTGCATCTAAAATTAAGAATCCATGTAGCTTTACTCCTTTTATTTGAAGTGACAACGGATAATAGAATATCACTATTAGAATTAGTTTCAATATCAATAGCCTCAACAGATTGTAGAGGTTTCCTTCTACCCTCCTGAGCCGCTTGTGAGATCGATCCATTCGACTAGGTGTGAAGTTCAAGTCAAGTTCATAGAATCTTTTTGATATGGTATCCTTATCCTCATGTAAACAATAGGAGCGATGAGAACATGAAGCTAAAGCAATGAGATCAGCTTCCGTGGCATGTGAGTGGAAGAGGTCTTCCCTTGAGACCTAAAACAATTAGAAATATTATACTCTAATTTCTTACAATAGTGACAAGTTTTGTTGGATTTCTATCCTGTAGATTTAGATTTGAACTTTTTCTTAGTGGTACTTCCTCTTTCTAGAGTTCTTCATCTAATACTTAAACCTTCACCGTTGTCCTTAGATTAAACTTCAAGATCAAATTTTTATAGGGACAGTAAATTGGATTTAACATCTTTAAAGGATAAAGTATCATTATTATATAACATGATTTCTTTGAAGTATTTGTTAGTGGAAGGTAAGGAGACTATCAACAAAACTGCTTTATCTTCATTTTCAATCCTAGTATCAATATTTTCCAAATTCATAATAATAAAATTAAACTCATCAAGATGAGATTGAATAGGGGCACTTACAGCTATATGAATTATATATAAACACTCCTTAAAACGAAGCCTGTTTACAAGGCTCTTTGTTATATATAAAGATTCTAATTTTAGCCATAATCCTACAGTGGTAGTTTCTTTGGCTACTTCACGAAGAACCTCCTCAGATAAGCAAAGTTGGATTGCTGGAAGTACCTTGTCATCCAACTTATCCCATTGCTCATTAGTCATGGAAGTTGGTTTCTTCGACCTCCCATCTTAAGCTTTCTTTAATCTTTTCTAGGTAAGAATGACCTTCACTTGGACTCACCAAGTTAAAAAACTAATCTTGCCATCAAACTTCTTGATATTAGACATCTTAAATTCTTGATTGAATAACCTAGCTCTAATACCATTTATTTAGGTTTTATGCACTATGCGAAAGCACAAGGTCAAAGCAATTGAATAATTTAAGAGGAGCAAATAAATAAAGGCAAGATAATTCTACTATAAAAGAAAGCATACAACAAATATTGGAATGAAGATTGGCTATTGAGCTAATGAAAAACTAAAAGTTCAATCTCCTTTTATAGGTAGCAAAAAAACATTTTAACTACTATTTAAAATTATCATTTACATTTAAAGAGAAAATTGACCACTAGTTTTAGTGGTTAAAATATGAAGAATTCAAGCCATCTATTTAACACAAATACAATAATAAGCCTAATTATAATATAATGGAATGATTGATGTGTCTTTGTATATTAAGGTTTCCCATGGTGCATTTTTAAGCACAAATATGGATAGACCCTTCGCCTTTGTTGAACAGATGTCTTTGGATGTGTATAATGCAAGACAAAATATTGATACAAGGCAACATGAAAATTAGAACCAATTGATATAATGTGATTAAAAGGGATAAAGGTACAATACGTGCCTATACCTTTGGATTTGAGTAGTTTATTATCTAAACTTTTGTTTTTTTTTTTGTTTTTACAATTTATTACCTAACAAGATTTGAGTAGTTTATTATCTAAACTTTTGTTTTTTTTTTGTTTTTACAATTTATTACCTAACAAAGGCACTTAGTAAATCGTTTTTGTAAAGTATAGGCGTTAAATTATAAAATAATGAAAATTCAAGTATTGAACTACCAAAATCTTAAAGTATATGTATTTGTTGTACTTTTATCCCTATCTGAAACAATATAATAGTAGTGGAAATCAAATCCAACATTAATCTATTAACAACCACAAATAACTAAAATGAAAAAAGAAACCTAAAATAGCAATAAATTAATCTTGCTCCTTTGCTTAAACATCAAAATCTAGAAAATATGAAATCAAAATTTGAATTCCTTTATTTCTAATTATGCCAAGAACTTACCCACATAGAATAATGATGAATTAAAGGAATGAAAAAAGCATGAGATAACCAAAGGGATAGCTTAATGGCTTCATACCGATTAGATCCATGATGGAGTCACACCAACAAATAACAATGAAGTGACACCATCAAGAAGAAGACATTATATTTGAGAGAATCACTTGTAATTAATTGTAATTCATTTATTCATTCTTATATAATCCAATGCAAAAATTATTTATTTGTAGACTTACAATACCTTGATCAAATTAGGCAATAAAACATTAAAGAAAATAAGAGACGACCTTAATAAGTAAACTAAAACAAAAGGCAATTGAATTAGTAAAAAAAAAAAAGAATAAGTATGGATGAACTGTACATAATAGACTAAGTCAATGACTAACTAACTTATTGAGTTGACCAATTTGTTAATCTAATGGACCATGTTGTAGTTCCAACTGATCAAGTCATATAGTTCTTCCTTTAGTCGACCATATTGTAAGTAAGTCAACCAAGTTTGGTCCTTATTACATCTAGTTAGCTAAGTTAAAGCTCTAATCCACTAATCTTGAGTTTTTTTTTTTTTTTTTTTGGTTTCTAGTGACTCCAAGTTGATATTGGTTGTAAAAAACTAATAAATACTCAAAATAAAAAGAAAAAAAACTAATATAGAATAGCCTAAGTGAAAGTTAAAAACAAATCTATTAATCAAAATTATCATGTCATATGGGTAGATGGTGTTAATTTGAATTCCTTTGCATAGGTCGAATGTGGTCCTCATCATCTCTCCTTGGCTTAAGAAGACTCTGCTACGATAGATTCAAATTGATATACCTCTCATAAAGATATGAATCAATTCTTTGAAGTGCAATTTTCATTGCTATAGGCATCTACATGCTTACTATAAGGAATAAGATGTGCCATCTTAAAAAAACGATCTACAACCATAAAGATCAAACCGTGTAATCTAGGTGTTATTGGTAAACGTAACACAAAGCTTATACTAATATCTTGCCAATGAGAGTATGGAACATATTAGGTCATGTCAAGACCTGTATTTGTATTACCTTTTCCTAGAACGTTGACAAGTATGATATTAGTTTACAACTCTAGTTACAATCCTCTTAGTACTAAGCTAGCGAAACCTACCTTCATGACTATGGTTCCTAAAGTGACCAATTGTACCTCTAATATACGATTCATAAATTCAAAATCCTTCAAAGAAGTTTTTAAAATTTATAATTTATCACCTCCAAATGAGCAACCATCCTTAAGGACATTGTTAATATGAAAGTCCAATTGACTATCAAAATGTGAAGTATAGAATCTCCTTATCTCAAAATGACTCATATATTGATCCTTAGTCTTTCTAAATCAACAATCTCTATAGTTAAAGCACTTATGAAAAAATGCATGCAATTCAAGGTATTAGTAAGTTTATTCTCAACTTAAACTTTGTATTACAAAATAAATATGTACCCTTATAAAAATTTAAACCTACTTTGCATGTCTAGCTGTGAGTTTCTTTTATCAATTGAGATACTTAAGAGCTTAATGAACATTGTACAACACAAATTCATTAGATGACAAATAATGTCTCTAATGATTGATCTCGAGCAATTTGCTTTAATACGATTTGATAAGGACAATTTGACAGTAGAGCAAAAACAGTAGACAAAGAAATGCAAGGCTTCGAGAAAACTATGAAAAACAATTAGAAAATGTAACTAAATAATAATCTCATCAATAATGCTAAAAATTTACTACAAAATAAAATAGAATATTGCATCTTTTTAATAAAGAACAATATAAATCTAGAAAAGATAAATTTGGTAGTGTTATATCATCGAGTTTTGTACACTTCACACCATGATGAGTTATTTGAAAACCTCATACCAATAAGTTCTTAGTGGAGTCACACTATTAAGGAGGAAGAAAGACATCATAAATAATTTTATTTAATATCAAGTCATCATCCATTTGTGTTTAATTCAATACAAAAATTTATCATCTATATTTTAGGAATACTATGACTATACTAGGGAATAAGAGATGATGCTGAAAAGTAAGTTAAAATAAAAAGTAACTAAACTAATGCAAACCAAATTCTAGATGAAATTGTGCATAACAAGCGAAGTTGGTCAACCAAGTGGCTCATTTGGTCAAGCAAGTTCTCTATCGAATATACCTTAGGGCACATCGAGGAGATCATGTCATTTAGGTAGTTAATTAGGTATTCTAATTGCTCCATTTACAAAAATAGATCTCATGGAATATTTCAATAGAAAATTATAGGTAAATAAAATAAAGAGTGACACGATATAAATTTAATTTTATTATACAATTTTTCTAATGAGTTTTCTTTCTTAAATATAGGATTTTTTTTTTTAGTTATCAAAATTGTGAAAGTTTTTTCTTTTTATATTTATAAATCATTAGATAATTAATTGTTCAATAATCTGTACAATATAATTGATTTTTCATGATATTCATTATAAAAAATAAAGTTAGTACATGAAGCAATATTATTATTATTATTTGTTAATATTATATGCCATAAAATCGAAATGTTTATAACATTAAATTTTATAATTATAATTTATTATATAACCATCAATAAATAAAAATATCATCTTGGGAGAATGTTATTTAATTAACTTTTTTTTAATATGTCTTATTATGAGAAGTCACAAGTTAAAAAAAATAAGAAAATCAAAATCACTCCATGTGAGTTGAAGCTAGGTGGGATCACTCTTTTTCATTTCATGTCAACTTCACCTTTCAAGTAAATGTTAACTTTTTGTGGTTATGCAATAATCAATTCATTATGAAAGTTTATATAATGGTCACATAAGAACAAACTTAACTTTTTATCACCAGCTTTAAAAAAGTAAAATGACTAATAAAATTAGAAATCTTAATCTTTGAGTGTACTAAAAATATGTTCCACTTAACTTTGTCTAACATTAGTAAATATCTTACTCTTGAAAATATAAATACAATAATTCTTTTTTCTCTTTATGTAATAAGTTTTACTTAATTAATTTTTTTTGGACTAGGATACATTGACCAAGGAGGAAGTTCTTGAAGACAATCTTGGCTTTGTTGCAATATATGAGTAAACTTATTGAATTAAGCCATCATTTATCAGATTACATTACAGTAAGTGATATTAGAGTTGCAAACTAGAAAAATAAACAAATAAACAAAACCATTGATGTAACAAAATGACTAATTTACCCTTGTGCATTAAGTTTATACAAATACAATAATAATTGTACATCGTTGATTATAAATAGGATATAAGACAATCCCCTTAGAAATAAAGTTTCTTTTGCTTCTTTTTTTTTTCTCTTTGATTCATTAAAGCTTAAGAACACAAGAATATAAGGTAATAACTAACGACTAAATGTCTATATATCTATATATATTAAGCCAATAATCTCCTATAGACTCTAAATTTATGTATTATTTCTTATAATTTTTTTTATTTTTATCACATTTTGGCATGCTAAAAATATAAATTCAAGTATTGCAATTTTTTTCTTATATAGTGTAATGCCCCGCTTTTTAGGTGTTTGCTTAAAATTTTTTCTCAAACTCTTGGTACTTGAAGAAGGTTTGTTATTGCTATCGTTGAGTTAAGGATAAGATAGAACTTATATTCAACTTGCTTTTTTGTTCTATTAACAATTCCTTTTGAATCATTTCTCATTTAATATAGCAAACAACAACAAAAGTTTTTCTATATTAGTAAGCCGTACTTAGAGTATCATAGTTACAGACTTCTTATACGACATAGTATCTCTTTTACAGATACATGTTTTTAGACTACCACAACTATACTAAACCTTAGGTGGAAGTATAACACCCACTGCTTTCCTAAAAAGCTATTTTCATGTACTCAAGCCATATCGTGTAGTTAATAACTTCTCTCAAAGGCTCATTTTTAGCTAGAGTTTTCGAAGTCTCCTTGTCATACTAGTATATTCTTCTATCTATTCGTCTGTAACCTGATGATAAATGAAACTTATCTCCTCTGCTACTGTGAGCTGAGTGAGAGTGGATAGATATACAATAATATTCATAACAAAACAAGCATATCATTCAAGTAGTTAGTCTAATTACGTTATCTTATAGTTTTCTAGCCAAACAATGCAAATGCAATAAGAGTGTGCCATGCTCATACATATGACATACATTGATACTGATATCTTAGATTAGCCTATCAATGCATTCGATTTGGTTAACTTAAACTGGGAATTTGGATAAAATATCCAGGAACCTAGCAAACATTTCAGCTTAACAATAACCACATAGAGTGGTTGGAAAAATCCAACATATAGCTGGCCCAGCAAATACAATGCAATCTTTATATGTTCAAAAACCTAGCGTTTACAAATCAAGTAGTTCACTTGATAAACTTAGATTTTCACATGGAAACTGACCTAGCAATATCTCAATTTTTAGAAAACTTAACTCTTAAGTCCTTTTCGTGCCATGTTATGATTGCATTAGATCACATGCCTAGCAAAACCCAATAAATCTAAGCAGACTTATTCATAGGAGTGTACAAGTAGGTTTTGACCTATGGGTTGGCTTATTTAACCTACTTTTTAAATGTGTTTGAGTTAAGATATTTTATCCTGTTCAAAAGTGGGCCAAATGAGCTTTTAATTTGCAGGCTAAAGAGGCCGGTTTTGGTTGGCCCGTTTAATATATTTATGCCTTTGGTCCATAGGATTGCTCATTTAACTTGCTTTTTAAATGAGTTTGAGTCGAGGTTTTTTTTACTGTTTAAAAAGTAAGCCAAATAAGCCTATTTAACTTGTGGCCCAAAGTGGGTCGGGCTGAGTTAGCCCATTTAACCCACTTGCACACCTCTACTTATTCATTACTTGTTTTCCAACCTTCACTTTGTAGTTTTATTAGTTCTAGGATCTCGGTATTAGGTTTACTTAGGTGAACACCTTAAGAGATAGAGTTAGCCCCTAGATTCTTCTTTGAGATAACACAAACCCCAGTAAATGTCACATATGCATTCATCAACACCAATATAACAACCAAGTTTAATATCATGTCATTATTTAATCAGCAACAATGATAACAGATAGCTTCATTTGGTTCATCAAACAACATATCAACTTGCAATCAATGTTTAGTCAAGCCAAAACATCACAAAGCACACAAAGTTAGGAGTAAACATAAGTTTACTGGAGTAAACATAAGTTTACTCAAGCACACACAAATATCCACTTACCTGGCTAGCAGTATATTCCTAATCTTACTCATTAACATAAGCTTCCTCTTCTATAAATTCACCTAGCAAGAGTAAGTACTTCTAAGGTCAATTATAGGTCATAAGTATATATACATATACTAGTTAAATACTCACTTATTGGTAATTAGTTCGTTATAAGTTGATTCCAATTTAATCTCTGAGTTTGATTCTGAGTTAGCTTTTAAAATAACTTCTTATTACATTATTCTCTTTTGTAAATCATATTTTCTTGATCAATTAATGATTTTTAGGAGTTACCGGAAACTGCCAAATCTTCTGAGTTAGGTTATGAACAATTCTATAGTGGTTTTCTTTAAAAAAAAAAAAAATCCTCTAAGTTATTATGTAAGCTACTTAGGGTTCATTTCCAAGTTAAACCCCTTATCACTATATCCTCAGAGCTATCCTCTGACTTTGTTAGCCATTGGATTTTTAATAAAATTGTCTTCTGGCTAACCTATTACTTTCCTTGTTTTTACATTTTACTTATTATTTTGGCTTTTGACTTACCATTTGAGTATCAATCTAGTGAAAATTTCATTACAAGAATCCTCTGAATTATCCTCGATCTTTAATCAATGTTCTATAAGTAGCTGATTTACCAACTTTCTTCCAAGTTACAATTGTGGAATCAAATTTAAACATCAAATAAAACTGTAAACTAGCTCTCTTCAGTTTCATTACTTCTTAACTCTTCATTTATTACATCACAATTCATCAACTGTTTTAACTTTACTAAATTAATCAAATACTAACTTCACTAATTAGAGCCAATTCACCATTTTTCATAACTTCTCACTTTATCAATCAAGCCAACTACTCCAGAATAGTACAAACACTTCATTAACTAATCTAACTCATAATGCAAGTATGATTATTAAGAAAATAGGTTATTTTTCCACTGAAAACACAATTTAATACCTAACTTAGGGCTCAAAAATCATATAAAAATTTATGAAATAGTTTTGGAGGAAATTTCTTCATAGCAATTCAATATTAATATAGGAGAATTTACAGAAAAATTTTGAAGGCAAAACTACGTTGTTAGGCTTATTTATTTCAATATCGAAAATTGTCCAATTTTTATGATTTCTTAAGGACATATTTGATAACTACCACATTTATACAAAATGATATTTTTTCTAAATTTTATACACAAAAATATGTAGGAATAATTTTTTTCATAATTTTTTGGGAACTTTTTATATTTTTACAAAATTGAACTAGAAATAGACCATACAAAAAAATGAATCTCCGGCTACCAGTGGTGGTTGCCACCTTATTGGCACAGCTAGGCTTGGGCCACTCCTTGTGGTGGTGAGGTCAGTTCATGCCCAGCAAATCCTTGTACCCATGAACTACCAAACTATCTAATTTGCACACCGATTTTGCTATTTTTTTCTAATTTCCTTCTTTGATCTTTTTAACTCACTCCAATTTTTCCTAAATCCCGATTTGTATGTATGATTTTCTAGAGAGGAGTTTTGGATTTTTCAAAGCTTAGTTGATGGAGAATGAATTTTCCTTTCTCTCTCTTCATGCCTTCCCCCCCCTAAAAACTATACTTAAGCTTACATTATCTTTTGATATAATTTTTAAACAGTAGTCTTAAAGTCCTCCATACACCCCAAAATCTTATCGCAATTGTTTTGATTATTTGTATGGGTTTTTATTAATTTACTATAATACTCCTTTAAGCTTAAAATATACATAATTAGGTATTTAATTAATTACGGGTATATAATTACACGTAATAATTATACACAGGGTATATACATGTATTCTATATATTATTTCGTGTCATGTAATATTTTTATTATATATATAAAGTATCTCTAAGGTTTCATAATTATTTGGAACTTTAATTTCAAGTTTTCAATAATTACCAATTGTACCCATTAAAAATAATTTTCATTGAAATTAAATATTATAAAAACTTTATTTTGAGAAATTGATATTATTAAGGCTATTTTTCTAACTTTTATGAACTTATATTAAAATTTGGTTAGATTTGAACAAAATTATTCAAAGGCCTTAATTTATGTCAATAACAAATAGTTTGGGTATGATCATTTGACTTAACTTATTTCGTAAACTTCTCTTAATAACTTTACTTTATTACTTACCTTTTCTATTCTTCTTACAACACAAGTGTAGTAGTAAGTGGTTCGCTACTCTTAGTCTCGGGTACAATGCTAGGATTTGTGTTATTTTGAAAAGAATCTAGGGATTAACTTTATCTTTTAAGATATTCACCTAAGTGAACTTGATACCGAGATCTTAAAGTTGACAAAACTACAAAGTAAAGGCTGGGTAATAAATGATGAACAAGTTTGCTTAAATTGGTTGGGTTTTACTAGGCATGTGATCTAATACATTCATAATATGGTACGAAAAAGACTTGTAGGTCAAGTTTTCTAAAAACTAAGATATTGCTAGGTTGGTTTCCATATGATAAGCTAGGATTATCAAGTGAACTACTTGATTTGTAAAAGCTTGGTTTTTGAGCATATAAAGATTGCATTGTATTCACTGTGCTAGCTATATGTTGGATTTTCCAACCACTTTATGTGACTATTGCTAAGCTAAAATAGTTGCTAGGTTTCTAGATTTATTATTTAGATGTTCGGTTTAAGTCGACCGAATCGGATGAGTTGTTAGGTGGGCTAAGATATCGGTATCGATACATATCATGTGCATGAGCATAGTATACTCTTGTCACATTTGCATTGTTTGGTTAAGTAACTATCAGATGACGTAATTGGACTAACTACTTGAATGTTATGCCCGTTTTGTTATGCTTGTTGTTGTATATTTGTCCACTCTCAGTCAGCTCGCAATTTTAGTTGCACCCTAATTCTCATTCCAATCTCTCTCAACATACTTCTCATTGATTACTGCTAATCTCCTTGAGCTTCTCAAATTATATATCATTTAATTCTACAAATAATGCAGTAGCATAACTAACAATTTATTATTACTTAACTCTAACAAGAGTATGATAAGCAATTGTTTAAACTTAATTATTATCATCTAAATATGTGATAAAATCATGAGAACTAAGCTTACCTTTTACCACTAAAATTCATCAAGCACTCCTATATCCAAAACATTACCATCTTAACCACTTCTAACAGTAACACTGGGAATTAAATTCGTGGAAGGGGAAGTATCACAACTCTAAGGGAAACCTAGTAGATTACCTAAAATTCTCATATCATGTGTGCACTCATGATACGAAAGTTGCCTTATAAGTTAGATATTGTAAGATTTTAAATAATTAATTACTACGGCTTTCTGATTTTTAATTTATTAACTTCTTATAAAATATAAATAACTGTGGATATCTAATATTTTATAGTCCCTCAGAACCATAGAGAATTAGTAACTCTTACCAAATAATAAGATAAGGTAAGACAACCTTATAAATCACAAGAATTACTAAATTATATAAAACCTTCACATATAAATACTTTTACAAAGAATATTTCTTTACTAGTTATACAGTTCTCAACTAACTCTAACATGATCAAACATATCTTTAGTTTGCACTCTACTCTTAAGATTATCCAAAATCTTGCTTAAGGGAACTTACAAAAGAAACTATAGAGGAATAAGCAAACCATAGCTCAATGAGTTACTACGATCGTTCTAGTAAGTTATCAAACATTATTAATACATAAGCAATCTATCTACACACGAGATGAATGCAAGCAACACATCCATAGGAATCTAGAATTATGGAAGGTATAGATTTACGTTGTTTATACGTCGATTATCCCCTGTACTTGCTCGTATGGGGCACTTCACCTTAACCGCATAAGGCTGCTTGGGGGCATTGTCCCTTTAAATAACACTTGATTTTTACCCTAATTGAAAAAGAAATACCAATCCAAATAAGTGGACCCCAACTAAAGTCATCCACCATCAACATATCATATCTAAGGTCCCTTGGGCATAATAAAGCGAGTTCTCTCGCTATCAAAGTGTATCTTAGGCTCAACAGGTACAAATATACAAGTCCTCTCACTATCAAAATCTATCCAAGGCCCTACAAGCACAAATATGCAAGTTCTCTCGCAATCAATTGGAGATACCATACTAACTTTGCCTTAATGATAAAAATATCATTCACAAGCATTATGAGCCCTCATAGAAATCACATAAGAATCTGTTTAAAATTGGGAATACGTTTTCTAAAATACTTTTCTCAAAAATCTATAAAGCTAGCACTCTTCATCATTATACCGGTTAAGTTACAGACATACGACAAACATAACTGGTTATATTGGTCAAATATTTATATTTACTAGTTTAAAAAGGTAACCATACGGATGATAGCATATAAAACAATCAGTCATTGAACAGACAATCAGTATTAACCAACAAATTACATACAAACATCAAATAGCAAGCAGTTTATTAGAACTTCCTCACCTAAATTAATGCTTATTCTCCAAGCTTTTGGAATTCACAAAACTCAACAATTGGGTATTTAAAAGATAATAAGATTTATAAGTATTTAGAAAAAGTTAGGCATCTTAGTTAACTAAATGTTTATTGTAGTTTGCCTAATTTCCCACTATAACTCAAGTATGACTTAAACATGATTTAACTTACTTATTGAGGTAATCTATTTGTAATCTATGGTATTTCATGTATTTGGTTATTTATTTCTCCTCATTATTTTTTTATAGGGTCAATTAACATAGTTATTCTACTTCTTTTTCTCGGTTTATCTTAAATTTTTAGTCATGTATAACTTTTTCATTTTAACTCTAATTTTTATGATTTTATAGTTGATTTTTATTGTTTTCGGATATACTTTCACGTAATAGTATCCATTTTAGATGTTGAAATCCATATTTTTCATTGTGGGCCTAAAATATTACGAATTTAGTTATTTTAGCCCGAATAATTTTATTTATTGATTTTGAGCTTTTCTTTATTATTTTATGATTTAATTAATTTCTAATTTATATATTTTTGAATCCATTTTCTATTAATTTCACTACTTTCTCATTTTAAGCTTATTTTACTAATTATGCTAATTTTTTATTATAATAATTTCCTATTTAATTAATTATTATTATTTTCTAATTACTTTCCTAATTTGCAATTTAACTGAAAATTTATGAAAGTTGCTGACATGGCATTTTCTCATTAATCCACTTGGCACATTTGAAAAATTTTCCAATTTTTCGTATTCTTCTAATTTTGTAATATTAATATATATATACATATATATATTATTATTATTTATTAAATATTATATACAGGCTTTAGTTTCTCCTTTATGGGTTTCAACCCACTTATTTTTCTATATGTATATAATTATTTGTTATGTTATTTTCAGTAATTATAACATAATTATTCATGTGCTTGTATTTTAGATATATACATGTATTTATATCTATACTATACTAATACTATACATATATTTATACATGTACATATACATATGGACACGTATTCGTACTTTTACTATACTACTATTATACATACTTTTATACACATGTATACGTATATTTATGCTTTCTTAAGCTATTTTTTAAGGAAATTTAATATAATACATATATAAATACCTATATAATTTTTGGTTTACTCATATATATGCATAATACTTAATTTACCTTATGCATATGTTTATGTACGAATTATGGTATCATGTATATAGGTGTATATGTATGTATATATATATATATTCCTATCTTATTTTCTTGTTTTTTTTTTTACATGTATGTATATGTACTATGTATATTTATGTTATAAACGTATATGTATATACATATATATACATATACATGATTAAGTCTATGTAATACTTCTATATATATGGGTATGTATCAATATGTCTAAGTATATATATATACATGTAATTAAAATTCTAAAAGAAATAAGATTATATACATAAAATCCATTAGATATGCGTAAGATTCCTATGACAACATACTAAGATACATGGCAATAGATCAAGTATGAAAATACACAAAAATATACAAGAAAATACATAAAACTTAATTTACATAAGAAAACTAATATTAATATAATACTAGATAATATACTTACTTGTTCTTAAGAATAAGTGGTGGAGAAATTCCCTTTTTATGCTCCCTTTGATGTTGTTAAAATGTGAAGTAGATAGCGTCAATGAGAGTGGGATGGTAGGTAGAAGAAGAGGGAGATAATTAGGAGAAGAAGATGAGGAAAAGAGAGAGAGAAATGTTAGTTTAATTGGGAGGAAAAAAATAGACTAATTATATGTATTAATTTGTGAAAAGGAAAGAGAGTTGGAGAGGGTTCTAGAGTCTACATGTAGCTCATGGCAATTGGAGAAGAAAAGAAAAGGAAAAGAAGGAAGAAATAAATGCTTAAAAATGACATTTTGACTTTTGGTCAAAATAAAAAATAATAATATTTCATGTACATATAATAATTATAATTTGAAAGAGAAAAAGGAAACAAAAATTAAAAAGGTAAATATAAAAAAATTAAAAATTAAATAGATAAAATAAATTTTTAGATTTTTCTTGAAATATTTCTAACCCTATGAATAATATTAATAATAATATATATTATAATGATAAATAAAATTATAAACATAAAATTAATATTTATTATATAATACATAAACAACAAATAAGTAATGTTGAGTTCAAATAATTAAATTTATATAACATTAATTTATTTATATATATATAAAGTTACTAACAATTATGAAATAAGATAAAATTATCAATCTTGTAAATTAATTTAGTACTCTTACGTTTATTAGCATTTAAACGTTATCTTTAATTGTTGTTAGTGATTTTACGCTATTAAGCTTATCGATTGATAATTATACCCAATTAGATTTTTATTATTATAAAAATAAATTTGTACGTTTATAAGCTTAAAATTTTAGTTTTAAGATTTTTATCATATTCAAGTTTAATCTTTAGTATTTATATGCATATAGGGTTTGGAGTTTTTATATGCGATTAGGGTTTCAATCAATATATTACAATTTTTCTTTTTTGTTTTAGGTTTTGAAATTGAACTTTTAATTAGTTTTAAATTTGTTAGTTCTATTGACTTAAGATAATTATCTACAATACTCAAGTTCAACTTTATACTTAAAATGCTAAATTTACGGGGTTTACAGAAAGTCTACATTAACAAGTAGGTTTGGGAATATATCACTAATTATGTAAGTGGATATTTATGTATACTTGAGTAGACTTATGTCTCCTCCTAACTTTGTGTGCTCTATGATGTTTTCGCTTGGTTAAACTTGATTGCAAGTTAATGTGTTGTTTGATAAACTACGTGGAGCTACCAGTTATAATTGTTGCTGATTGAATAGTGTCATGATATTAAACTTGGTTGTTATGTTAGTACTAATGAATGCATATAAGATCGTATGTAATGTAAATCTATAACGAGTAATAAGTAAATGCTAACCTAACTTATGTCATGTGTACCTTTGGGTTTTAAATCTTTAACTTGTTTATGTTTAGTGATGAATTGTCTATGAATTGTAAGGTTTAATTATGGAAATTGTCTCGAGATGGAATGAATGAGTGCTATTCTATGTTAGGATGAAATTATATAAAATTTGTAGATATATTAGGTGAATCATCATGTATATGATTGGTGATTGGGAGTACTAAAGGATGAGTAGAAATTTGTATTATTATTTATGACATTTAATCTCAATAAAACATATTTTTACTGGATACGATTAGTAATTATCGAAAACTTGAAAATTAAAGTTTCGAGTGATTACGAAACTTTAGAGATAAATCATAAATGTAATGAAAATATTACGACATAAAATAATATATAGAACATATATATATATACCCTACATTTAATTATTATGCATTTATATGTGCACTTGAAACTAATTAAAATACCTAATAAATTACCTTTTAAGCTGAAATAAACTTAGGAAATTGTAAAAAAAATCAATAAAAATTAGGAAAACACTAGGGAACAGCTGAATCTCCTATCTTCGTTGTAGCTTCATCGTGGACAGCTGTTAGGAGTTGGGGATAAAAATTACATACAATATTTAAGCTTAGAAATTTGAAGAGGGAGAAAGAAAAATGCGTTTTCCTCACCAAACCAATTGAGGAAATAAAAAAAAAACCCTCTCCAACACGTTTATGTAAAGTAAAGTTTAGAAAAAATTAGAGTAGTTTAAAATGATAAAGAATGAGATCATGGAAAATATACAAAATTAAGGAGCAAAATTAGGTATACAAGGTATATGGGCATAGGCTATTGTTGGAAACAAAAGGCTGCCACCACAAGAGGCAACAACTACTGCATAGATGTGCCAACAAGGTGGCAGCCACCACTTGTGGCCGGAGCTCCATTTTCCAATTAGATTAATTTCTAGTTCGATTTTGTAAAAATATAAAAAACTACCTATAAAATTATGAAAAAAAATTATTCCAACATATTTTTGTGTATAGAATATAGGAAAAATATCATTTTTTATAAATTTAGTGGTGGAAATATATGTCCTTAAGAAATTGGAAAAATCGAACAATTTTCGATATTGAAATAAATAAAACTAACAACGTAGTTTCACCTTCGAATTTTTTTTATAAATTACCCTATATTAATATTGAATTTCTATAAAGAGATTTCTTGTCAAACTATTTTCTAAATTTTTATGTAATTTTTTAGCCCTATATTAGGTATTAAATTGTGTTTTTAGTGAAAAAAATAACCTATTTTCTCAATAATCTTACTAGGATACTGAGTTTGATTAAATATTGAAGTATGATTACTGTTCTGGAGTGGTTGAGTTGATTGATAAAGCGAGAAGTTATGGAAAATGATGAATTGGCCTTAATTAGTAAATTTAGTATTTGACTAATTTAGTGAACTTAGAACAATTGATGAATTGTGATGTACTGAATGAAGAGTTAAGAAGCAATGAAATTGAAGAAGGCTGGTTCAGAGTGTTACTTGATGCTTAAATTTGATTCCACAATTGTAACTTGGAAGAAAGTTGGTAAATAAGTTACTTATAAGACATTGATTAAAGGTAAAGGACTATGGTCATGAAATTTGCACTAAATTGATACTTATCAAGCTTGATTTTTCACTCTCTTGGTTCTTTTTATAAAATTAGGTCTTCTCTAAGCCGACCAGTATTAAACCTTTACCCGTTTAATACTGGCCCTCAATTAGGGTTAAAAGGTAACCATTTTTCAATTTGAAAAGATTTGAAGTCACCACTCGACTGGAGTCGAGAAAAGGGATTAAGTTATAACAAACTGATAACCAACTGGGTAGATTGGTTATAACTTAGCTACCGGTCTATCAATTTAAAAAAATCAAGTTATAAAATGGCTTTTTTTAAAACCAGAGAAGCTCAATCCGAGGGTTAAGACTTTTAAACCCTTGCGGATGCCATTGATTTTCCAAAATTAACTTTAATCTTAAAAAAACACCCTTTTTTATTTTATAAGATAAAACTCAATTTAACTATTATAATGGGACAAATGAAATAATCTAAACTAAAAAGGGAAAATTTGGTTTTCTTCATTTTTATCGTCACTCTGTAGGTGCCTACATATTCGCTATTTGGGATTAGATGTACGTAGTTCTTTTTTGTAAAACTTTAGTGGATTGGTTTTGTTTTAATTTGAAAACAATCGAGTTTACATTTTATTCTGTTTTAATTTGTTGAAGGAAATTCCTCAAAATGTCCTAATTGGTTTTTTAATTTTTGGAAACTTTAAAATGGTCCTAATTTGGAAAGAGGTATATTTATTTTCATTTATTTTTAGAAAATCAATTTTTCTAAGTAAAAAAAGAAATAATAATTTATTTATTTACTTATTTTATTTATTTCTTCTTTTTTATAGTTTTATTTTATCACTTAATCTATTTATCACTTATTACTTATTATATCTTACTTATTTAAACTAATAAAATAAAACCAAATTACTCTTTTTTTTTCTTTTTTCTTTTCCCCCTTTTTTTTCTCCTCTTCTTTTTCTTCTTTTTCTCTTTTCTTTCTATTATTATTATTTTCTATTACATTTAAATAAAACAAATAAACAAAATAAAACAACAAATAAAATATATAAAAAATTAAAAAAAAAACTTCAGATGGATTCAAATGTACGGGTCAGATCAAGTTAGGTTAGGCTTCTACAGTAGTAGTATCGCAAAGGTGGTTCTGATTGGTTAGAGCTCCCAATTGATTAGGAAATGGGATTTTCGTGATTTTCTAATTAGGTTTAAGGGGGGTAGGTTCAATGTCTTAGTGTTTGGTGGTGGTTGAGAAGGTTGTCGGAGGTGGTGGTTGGTGTTGGAGCTCAGGTGGCACTGGAAGGAGTTGCTGGTCGTGAACGATCGATTGAGGCATGGTTTTTGGAGTGTGGGGAGTTCGGTCATAGGAGTAGTTTGGGCCGAGGGTGACTAAAGGTGGTGGTTCAAGGGGGAAGGGGGGGAGGAGGTGAGCTTTGGTAGTTAGGGTTTAAGGGTGGAGGTTTGGTTGAGTGGCTAGGGGCTACGGCAGCGGTCAAAAGAGGTTACGTTTGGGAGCTGATGGAGTAGGGGTCACGATCGTGGTGGTGGTCAAGCTTAGAGTTCGCTAAAGAGAGAAACCCGAGAAGAAAGAGATTGGTAGAGAGAGGAAGTGATTGGAAATGGATAGAGAGAGTGTGGGAGTTCGTTTTGTTGGTTGTGTGTCTTCATGTGTACTCCTCGAAGCTCCTTTTATACTCCAATTGTTCCCAGAAAACATGGAAAGCTCGGATTGGATTAATAAAGAATGCTTAGAAAAATAGTTTTTCTTTTGATTTTTGGAGCTCAAATTGAATGCTCCTTTGACTGTATTTAGACATGTTTTTTTGTACTGATTCACAATAAGCTATGTCTATTCTACAATTTCGCTATTGATTTGGTGAAATTGCAACGAGAAAGGGTCCAAAAATTGTGTTGAAGTAGGTGGTCCGAAGTGGAAAGCACTGGAAATTTAGAGAAAGGCAAGGGAAATAGAGGGAAAGAGAGGAAAATAAAGGGGAAAGGAAAGAAGGGGAGGGGAAAGTGGGCTGACGTAGCTCTCACGTGGCGCCATGTCAGCTGTGCCAGCCAACCCTAGCTTGCCACGTAGCAGTTGAATTGGAACATTACGTAGATGCCATGTAGCCTCATGTTAGCAGGGCCATCAAATCCGAGGATGCTACGTGTCAGGACACGTGGTACAATCAGATCCTGACACGTAGCAATCCCTAATGTGATTGAAAACCAAAAAATAAGAAAAAGGCTTCCCTACCTTTGCCAAGTTTCAAACTCAAGACCTCATGTTCAATACTATTGCTATGTCCATATACTTAACCGTCAGGTCGTTAGCTTGTGCCTTATTCATATGTGCATGACTCGGTCAGCATGGGCTAGATTTAAATCTAAGCCTAGGTTCAACGGTCCAACTTCTATCCCTAAATTAAATAAAAAATCTACTCTAACAAAATGTTATTTTCTAAAATCTTTTATTTTTTTTTTCAATTTTGTAACTTTTCAAAATTTTTATGTACTTTTCCGAATTTTTCCATTTTTTGTATTATTATTATTATTATTATTATTATTATTATTATTATTATTTTCTAAATTTCCTATCTTTTGCATTTTTTCCTATTTTCCTATTTTTTCTATGTTTTCTTAGAACTCTTAATTTTTTGGGGTATTTTTTTTTTAATTTTCCATTTTTTGAGCTTTTCTAATTTAGTTACTTATAACTTAAACTATAAAATAAAAAGAAGGCGAGGGTGGGGTGGGGGGAGGGAGTGGTGGGCAAAAATTAGGTGTCTACAATACTTAAAGGGTAGGTCAAAAGTAAAAATGATGAGTCAAACGTAAAAACAAGGGAAACAGAAGGTTGGTCAAAGGATGATTTTATTAAAATTCCTATAGCTAACAAAGTTAGAGAATAGCTTAAAGGAAATTGTAATAAGGGGTTTAACTTAGAGATGCCTAAAAGTTGTCTCAAAGGATAGAATTGATGTAACAAATGAACCCTGAGTAGCTCAGATAGTCACTCAAAGGATTTTTTTATAAAGAAAACTACTATAGAATCACTTAGATACTAACTTAAAAGATTTGGTAGTTTTAGGTAACTTATAAAAATCATTTATTGATCAAGAAATTATGGTCTTCAAAAGTGGATAATATGATAAGAAGTTGTTTTAGAAGCTAACTTAGAATCAAACTTAGAGACTAAATCGAAACTTGCTTATAACGAACTAATTACCAATAAACAAGTATTTAACTAATATATGTATATATATACTCATGACTTGTAATTGACCTTAAAAATACTTACTCTTGCTAGGTGGATTTGTGGAAGAGGAAGCCTACGTTAACAAGTAAAATTGGGAATGTACCACTAGTTAAGTAAGTGGATATTTGTGTGTGCTTAAGTAGACTTATGTTTACTCTTAAATTTGTATGCTTTGTGATGTTTTGGCTTAGCTAAACATTGATTGCAAGTTGACGTGCTGTTTGATGTACAACATGGAGCTACCTATTATAATTGTTGCTGATTGAATAGTGACATAGCATTAAG
Organism: Lumnitzera racemosa; assembly: GCA_024138005.1. Taxonomy (NCBI): domain Eukaryota; kingdom Viridiplantae; phylum Streptophyta; class Magnoliopsida; order Myrtales; family Combretaceae; genus Lumnitzera; species Lumnitzera racemosa. Next base: position 110,513,500 of record JAMXBC010000001.1, on the reverse strand, counting down.
CTTGGTTGTTATGTTGATGCTAATGAATGCATATGTGACATTTTCTAGGATTAGTGTTATCTTGGAAAAGAATTTAGGGATTAGTTCTATCTTTTAAGGTGTTCACCTAAGTGAACTTGATACTAAGATCCTAGAGTTGACAAAACTACAAAGTAAAATCCGAGTAATTAGTGACGAATAAGTTTGCTTGGATTTGTTGGGTTTGGCTAAGCATGGGATCTAATGTATTCATAGTATGGTACGACACAAAATGGACCTATGAGTTAAGTTTTCTAAAATGCAAGATATTTTTAGGTCAATTTCCATATGAAAAGCTAAGTTTATCAAGTAAACTACTTGATTTGTAAAATCTAGGTTTTTGAGTATATAGAGATTGCATTGTATCTATTGGGCCAACTATATGCAGGATTTTTCCAACTACTTTATGTGTTGGTTCAATTTGGACAAAATTGTCTAAAGGCCCTAAATCATTCTAAATGCCTTAATTCGCATCGATATCGAATAGTTCGAGTATGGTTATTTTACTTAACCTATTTTATTAACTTCTCTTAATGGCTTTTCTTTATTATGTACCTTTTCTATACTTCCTACATCAAATGGTCCATTGCTCTAAGTCTTAGGTAGTAGGTCAAAGATCGAGTATCGCATTCTAGCCTCCTTACAAAAAGTTTTGTCTTAGAAACTTTCACAATCTAAGACTATTGTGTTAAAATCTAAAACCACGCTTCTGCTAGGCAACTTTGATTTTCATATCACATCATAATCATAAACTCTTGTTAAAGTCATAACTTCAATATTCTTCATTCTTTATGTTATATAAGTGCTTATATCTAAGTCTATACCTTTGTTATTCCCTTTTATGCTATAGGGGTTCGAGTAGCAATATTAATTTAACTCTACAAAATCTCTAATACTTCACACGCTACGAAGATCTTCTGCCCAACTTTTTGAGCCTTACGCTGGTAGTTTAAGAACTATAGTTTATCTTTGGCTTCAATTTTCTATACATTCGTAACTTAACATAATTGCTAAAGGTACGGCTCCTTTGCATTTGTGTTACTTTCTACACCTTAATGTCTTATCATAGGTAAACTAATCTTCATTTCTATAACTTTAATACGTTTGGCTCTAAACATCTCTTGCCTTAGCTTCTAGAGTATCCCGCATTCCTACCAAAGCTAATAGCCTTTGCTTCCATCTCTATTCCATTTGACTTCTTATAAACTAAATATGTCTTCCTTTCTCATTCTACATAACCTCATACATAAGTTTAGCACCATTGTTCCTGATTAGTACAATGTTCAGATTTAACACTTAGAGTTTAGGGTTCATACACCTAGCTACATGGAGCCTACTCATTTAAGTTTTCATGCTCTCCTATTCAGATTATCTAGCTCATAAGTTCATTATGTTAATTCCTTTGAATCAACTCTTGAATACTTATCTAATATAGGATTTTAACTAACTAATGTCATGACCTACTTTTTGAGTTAGGTTCTGACTTTGTTATTTTGTTCCCATATCATTAGATTACTTCTTTTCAAACTAAACCAGTCTTATAACTTTATGAGTCGAGAATGTCCTCTTGGTAAAGTTATTTTTAGAATTCCCAACAAGATAGCTTTTAACGTATTCTCTATGCTATCAGTCATTATAATACACTTAATGTTTTTAGGAAGAACATTAGTTATGAAGCTCATTAGATTGATTTGTTACTATATAAATTGTTTTCAAATTGACAAGCTTTTGAAGTTTGATACCATTTTAACTTAATCTTACTTCTTGTACTTTCTAACCTAGGTTCTAAGTTCATATATTTGTTTGTTTTTCAGGTTAAGGTACTTTTTGAGGTAGGTTCTTAGTCTTACTAAGTTTAAATTATTATATCAAAACACATTCTAACACATCCTCTAATCTCCAAATTAATCGAGGTTTCACCTTTAAGTTCTTTCTAGTTGAGTTTTTTACCATCTAATACAAATCTCATTTCTTTTGTTTACTCAGGTTTAGTCTTAACAATATTATTTTTCAATTGTAACTTCTAACCAGTCTCTCTCCTCACGCATAGTTCTCTACATATCATGATTATATCATATCCAGGGACTTGATAAGTGTAAATTACTTTACACTTTTAAAGCATGTTTAGGTATATAATTAATTGTAAATGTGATTTAATTCTTTATATTAGGTACTTAATTGAATAAAATAATGATTTTATGTAAATCATGAGCAAAGGGAGGAAGTATACACCAGAAGAATAACTTTCAAGTTAGTTATGTCCGTGAAGGAGAAAAAATAAGTATAGAAGCATCAATCACGGGTATGATAATAAAGCAATGAAGAATCCACCTTAGTCATGCTCCTAATCATGGCTGTGATCAAGGGAAGTTTTCTCAATCCCCCTATCAATCACGGCCGTGATTGACTAACAAAAGGATGATCATGACAATGGTCATGAGCATGATGAGATTTAATAATGCGACGAGGAGTTCAAGGCCTCAATAACAGCCATGATTGGTAAAGAATAATTCTTTTTGAGACTATCACGCCTCGAGTCACGGGCGTGATAGGAAGGGGCACAACTGTTCTTTTCAATCTTTTTAAGCGAAACAGTACATGGGAAATGTCAAGTGGGATTGTGAAGGGATAAATTCGAGTCTTTTGATGGGAAGAATATAAAAAGTTACTGCAACTTGTGGAGGAGATAATTCTTGGAAATTATCAAATTTTAAGAGTAGACATCATTAAAAACAATGCATCACTTACCTATACACATCTATATTTTTACCCATCCTTATACTAGTTTGTATCCTGTATTATTTCCCAAGTATGTACTGTATTTTTCCCAGAATCACTCGAGAGAGACGACGGGAATTCGTTGTTAGTGTAATCATCAAACTTCTTTAGTGGAATAAAAAGGGGGTTTTACTTTAACTATTCCATGTTCTATTTTTGTTTAATTATGTTTCCTATTAGTTTTTGTCGTTGTTTTATCATATGTGAGTAATTCGTTAGGGCTTACTTTATCAATTTGTATGATTGAGTGCTTGAAAAAAGTAATTTCCTGACGTTGTTAATTCTGATGAATGACATTTAATGAATCTAAGTATGGTGTAGTACACAACATTGGCTTAAGAAGGATTTCAATAGAATATGTCGAGAGACAAATCTATTGAATAGATCTAGTTCATTGGAACAACTTACTCTTGATAATAAAGATATTATTAGGAAAGTTGTTGTATCCTTAGGGAAATTGATACATTAAATTGACATTAATGCAATCTTAGTTAGCTGTTAATTAGGGAGAGATTTCAATATACACAATTAAGATCAGAAGTAAGTAGTTCCGACAAGAATGCTCATACACTGTAATTTCCCGTAGTTAACAAGTATTAGGATGAAAAGTATTTTGGTAAGATTATACTAAATGATGTGCAAGCTTGCATGTTAAGTGTATTTTTGTAATTGTTCTTGTAATCATTGTATTAATCACTCTAGATTGTAGATTAATGTAGTTTAGTTAACATTTAGAATCTTAATAAACGATCACTTGATGAAATTAACTACTAAATAATAGGAAAAATTATTAAGTACAAGTGTTTGAGTCATATTCCTAATGGAGACGACCCTATACTCATTCGTGCTATAAAACGATAGGTATACTTGCTTGTCGAACCGAGTAAGGGATAGAATATAGGTTTATAAATTATAAAACTCAAAAGCTCTGTTTAAAGTCGATCAATAGAATAGATGTTGTAATGTCTTAATAGTCGATGGCTTGTAAAAGACTACTTGTATTTTTTTTTGTTAACTTTTTAGTTCGGTCAACTTAGATATGTAGAATTGATAAACTCCATTAAAAACATAAGTTTTTATACAAAAAAAGATTTTATACTTGAGTTAACTCGAAAGAGTTACCTAAAATCGTAGACTCGTAAAATTACATAGGTAAAATCAAGATTTTGATAACTATGTTTTTAAGTAAGTTGTCATACTTTATGGCTCATTTTCAAATTATACTCTGATACCACCCTATAATGCCTCACATTCTAGATGTCTATTTAAAAAATTTTCTCAAACTCTTGGTATCTAAAGATGGTTTGTTACTACTACCCTTGAGTTAAGGATAAGGCAGAACATGTATTCAACCTGCTCTTGTTTTATAAACAATTACTTCCGAATCATTTCTCATTTAATATGATAAACAACAACGGAAACTTTCACATTAGCAAGCTGTACTCTGAGTATCACAATTATACACTTCTATACAACATAGTAGCTCTTTTACAAATGCACTTATTTAGATTACTACGACTATACTAAACCTTTAGTGAAGTAACATCCATTGCTTTCTTGAGAAGCTATATTTATGTACTCAAGCTGTATCGTATAGTCAATGACTACTCTCAAGAGCCCATCTTTAGTTAAAATTTTTGTAGTTTCCTTATCACTTCGATTCTTCTATCTATTCATCTGTAACTTGAGGATAAGAGAAACTTATGCCCTCAAGTATTATGAGTTGAGTAAGAGTTAATAGACATACAATAATAATCATAGCAAAATAGGCATAACATTTAAGTAGTTAGTTCAATTATGTTATCTTATAGTTTCCAGGCCAAACAATGCAAATGTAACAAGAGTGTGTCATGCTCATGCATGTGACATGCATCGATACTAATATCCTAGCTTACCTTAGTAACTCTTCTGGTTCGGTCGACTCAAATCGAGCATTTAGATAACATATTTAGGAACCTAGCAAACATTTTAACCTAGCAATAACCACATAGAGTAATTGGAAAAATCCAGAAGATAACTAACCAGCAGATACAATGCAATCTCTATATGCTCGAAAACCCAACTTTTACAAATTAAATAGTTCACCTAATAAACCTAGCTTTTTATATGGAAACTGACCTAATAATATCTCAGTTTTTAGAAAACTTCACCCATAAGTTCTTTTTGTGTCGTATCATGAATGCATTAGATCTTACGCCTAGCAAAACCTAACCAATTCAAGCAAACTTATTCATTATTTGTTATCTAGCCTTTACTTTGTAATTTTGTCAATTTTAAGATTTTGATATTAGGTTTACTTAAGTGAACACCTTAGCAGATAGAGTTAATCCCTAAATTCTTTTCCAACATAATACAAACCCTAGCAAATGTCACATATGCATTTATCAACATTAGCATAACAACTAAGTTTAATAGCATGTCACTATTCGATTAGTAAAATCATAACAAATAGCTCCATATGGTTCATCGAACAACACATAAACTTACAATTAATGCTTAGCCAAGCTAAAACATTACAGAGCAAATAAAGTTATAAGTAGACATTAGTATACTCAAGCACACATAAATATCCACTTATCTGTCAAGTGGTCTATTCCCAATTTTACTTGCTAACATAAGCTTCCTTTTCCATGAATTCACCTAGCAAGCGTAAATACTTCTAAGGTCAATAACAGGTCATGAGTACAGGTCATGAGTATATATATATACTCATGGTATATATACTCATGACCTGTTATTGACTTTAGAATACACACACACACACACATACATGCTAGTTAAATACTCTCTTGTTGGTAATTAGTTCGTTATAAGCCGGTTTTGATTTAGTTTCTGAGTTTGATTCTAAGTTAGCTTTTGAAACAGCTTCTTATTGGAATATTCTCTAACCACTTTTACAAATCATAATTTCCTGACCAATCAATGATTTTTATAAGTTACTTAAAACTGCCAAATCCTTTGAGTTAGGTTCTAAGCGATTCTATAGTAGTTTTCTTTAATAAAAAATCCTTTGAGTTACTATATGAGCTACTTAAGGTTCATTTGTTACACTAATTCTATCCTCTAAAATAGCCTTTAAGCTTCTCTAAGTTAAACCTCTTATTACAATATTCTCTGACATATCCTTTAACTCTGTTAGTTATAGGATTTTTAATGAAATAATCTTTTGACTAATGTAAGCCCTAAAGCTAAGCCAAGTGACAGTAGGATTAAACTTAGAACACAAGGTTTAGGGCGATCGGTTAATGGATTTGATCAAACCCAATTTATAAACTATTGAGAGAAATATTAATAAAAATGACCCCGTAAACTTGAATTTAAGAAAATAAGTAATAAAATAGGAGACTGTAAAATTTTCAAATTTTAAGTATAATAAATACTAATTACTGAAAAGGCGAAAAGTATAATCTAATAACTAATAAATTACTAAAGATAGATTATATGTATACTAAAAATTTTAAAATGACAAAAATAATAATTATGAATGTTTACATGCACCCCATATGTATTTACGTGAAGATAAAAATACGCGAAATTACCTAAATTGGCCAAAAACTAAGTAATTATAAATTAATTAAAGAAAATTATAAATTAATTATGAAAGAAATCAGAAGAGGATAGAATGATCCAAATCAGGTTATGGCAGGTCAAGATCTATAAAATAGAAATTAACCAATTAAAATTAGACAACACAAAAGCCAAAAATCAAGGAAATTGGGCAAAGTCATGTCTAATTAATGCATAATAATTACAAAAATCGTCTATAAATAAGGAAAAAAATTTCCAGAACTCATTTGGATAGTTTAGCATTAGAGAAAAATAGGAAACCTAAAAAATTCGAGAGAAAATCTAGAAAAAAAAAAAGGAAAGGAAACTGTGTAGATTCGGGTAGTGAGAGAAACTTACACCTCACTACCACCTGGGACCGAGCCACCACCACAACACCACTCTAGCCTCACCGTCTAGGTCGGCCGACAATCTTGGACCGGGTTTGGATGGCCAGAAAGCTTCAAACCGGTTAGTCTCTTAAATTTCTCGATTTTGAATAATTTTGTAAAATTAGTTATTTTGCCCAAAAAATTATGAAACTTGTTATTTTGAGGTTTTATTATATGTAGATTTAGGGAAAAATAGTGATTTAGTTTAATTACATATGAAAAATATAGGATTCTTAACAAATTGTTCAAAACCGAGCATGATTAGAACGGAAAATAAATAGGCTTAAGAGTGTAGTTTGGAGCTCAATTTTTTTCTATAGGATGATCATGTGATATAGAACAGTGCTATGAAGCCATTTTTTTAAAATTAATTTTTGAAATTTTTAAGTTAATTTTTAGCCCTAAAATGATGGGAAAATTGAGTGATTTTGGGTTAATTAGGTAATTAAGATACTAATTACTGATTTAAATAGTAATTAGATGTTTAGGGATGTTAATCTCTGATATGGAACCCTAATCCTAGCCTTTGGAGTATTAACTATGGTTAATTTAGGAAATTAGATAGTTAATATAAGAAATTAGTAACATGTGAAATTGAAAATTAATAAATCTAACAAATTAGGATTATTTAGATAATATTATAATAGAAATCAGAAAAATAATAAATCTAAAATAATATTTAATTTTAGGTAAATGTTTCAAAATGTAAGATTTTCTCACATCGGGAATAAATTCGATACCCCAATTAGGGTTAGCGTGTATCGAATCGTTTAGAATACTAAATTAAGGCTTAATAGGATATTTAGACACTCGAGCTTAATGTGTTTAATGTCACATTAGGATTCAAGCATATTTAAGGCTTAAGAATCAAAATTTAAAATCTAATTTAGGATTCGAATCCCGAAATAGAGAACAACGAATCATTAGTACGTAATAGGTATATACGAAAAAAAATGAGTTAAAATATAACTTCGAATATGAATCCATAGAGTATAAGTACTAGAAAGACCTATTTGTATTATAGGACACCTAGAGACAAATCAGCTTGCGACTAAGGGATCGAGCAATTCCAAGTAAGTTAGGTTATTGCTTATTGTAATAGAGTACTAGTTTTATGTACTCGGAGACTTAGGCTTGTATATGATTGTAATTGTAAGTAGTTTACGCATATGTTTGATGTATCTGAATTCGTACTGAATTTGTAATGTAAGTGATTTTGTGATTGATTGAATTGGTTTGAAATTATTTGAACACCCTAAATGAAATTTAATCTTATTTGACCCTAATAACCGAAAATGTCATGCATTGCAACTTGTTAGGGGATCATAGGATTCTCCAACCAAATACCGACCCCTTCGAAAGGGATAATGCAGGATTGCAAAATGGTCCCTTCTTCATCTTTAGTCGAACTAAGTGACAGGAGAGGAGGTTGCAGCGAGGGTAAAGTCAATGGTTTGAAGGTAGTTGCGGGAGGAGCGAGGTCTCCATTACACAAGCCTGGGTTTGGTTGTGAGCTGCTGCATAACATGGAAACTCCTCAACCCGGATTGGAGTGGGTGAAATTTCTCTGATTTCACAACGGACCGAACTACGTTGTGCGATGACACTTGATTGTTGCATTGCATGAAAATAATTGCTTGATAACCCTGTTTGTGCTTGTATACATTCATGAGTCTCCAATTCAACTTACCGAACTGTAGTTGCTTATACCCTTATAAATTTTTTTGCAGATTCTGATTTCTGAACACTTCAAGTACTATGCCGCCCTACAATTACCCAGAGGTTAGTCCATTTGAAGCCAGGGGTGTGAGGATCAAGTTATGTAGTATAATGTGTAACTAAAGTGACCTTATAATTAAGGATGAAAGACTGATAGTGATTATGTAATCTAGTGAACTGTTGTGTTTATGTAAAACTTCCTAAGAAGCTCTGTGGACTTATATATCATTATACATGTTTATTAGAAATTTGTGCTATTTATCATAATTGTAGTTCAACTTTTACTCAGACTGTTTACTTCAAAGAGAGGAGTCGTCGACGCCTTGTGTAGATCATGTCTATGATAGGCAATGTGAGGCTAGTTACTATCATAAAATGGTTTACACGGTGGGACTGTTGCGACTCCGCGACTTTGCGACTTCGGAGTGTAACAGTTCTCGGTTGGTATCAGAGCGTAGTTTTAGTAAACTCGCTTTGAAGCGTCATACTTTAAAAGAAATAGGCATTATAGAAATATTGAGAGTGGGTAATATTAAGTGGGTGCTAAAAGATTGTATAACATAAGTAACCATAATTTTTAACATAGGAGATATTAATTGGTTTAATTATAATTACAGGGTCGAAGGGGAGAACTAATCCATAGTTGGATACAGTTCGGATGGAATGGAGACATATCCCCTATTAATTATAGGGTTAGATTACAGCGATTATTGATGGAATTAGCTGATTGAAACATCTTTAGGACAGTTGATGAGATCATTGATAAGTTTCATGATCAGATGTGCTATAACTGGAAGGATGAGTGGGTATGGATGGAGATGAGTTTAGGACCTCAGTATAATAGATATACTGCCATAGCAGCTTTTGAGCAGAGGTGGTTGGAGACAGAGGGAATTATAACCCTGATGATGCCTTTACGGTATTTTCCTGCTAGGTTGGAGGATGGGAGACCATATTCAACTGATATTGGATACATCCCTGCTAACATTCCATACATTCCTAGACAGTACCCACCAAGGATTATTGATTGGTTTCCTCAGTTTCCAGAGCCTGCTGGGGAAGGTATAGAGATACCATTGAATTGCCAAATTTATACAAAATGATATTTTTCCTAATTTCTATATATGAAAATATGTAGGAATAATTTTTTCATAATTTTTGGGAACTTTTTATATTTTTACAAAATTAAACTAGAAATGAACTTTACCAGAAAATGGAGCTTTAACCACCGGTGGTGAGTGCCACTTTGTCGGCACAACTGGCCGTAGGTTACTCCTTATGGTGGTAGGGTCAATTCATGTCAGTAACTCCTTATACCTTTAAACCATCGAACTACTCAATTCGCACATTGATTTTACTATTTTCCCTTAATTTCCTTCTTTGATCCTTTTAACTTACTCTAATTTTTCCTAGATCACTACTTGCTTATCTAAGTTGTTGGATATTGCTTATGTATTTTTCCAAATTGGTAAGGTGTAGAAAATGAATTTCTTTCTCTCTCATCACATTTCCAAGCTTAAATATATGTTTCTTTTGCATGTAATTTTATCCCCAACTCTTAACAACAGTCCATAATGAAGCCACAATCAAGATAGGAGATTCTTAATTGTTCCCAAGTGTTTTCATAATTTTTATTTTACAATTTCCTATGCTTATTTCGACTTAAAATGTAATTTGTCAGGTATTTTAATTAGTTTCAGGTACATATATATGCATAATAATTACATGTGGGTATATATACATATGTTCTATATATTATTTTGTATCATATAATATTTTTATTATATATATAATTTATCTCTAAAGTTTCATAATAACTTGAAACTCTAATTTTCAAGTTTTTGATAATTATTAATTGTACTTGATAAAAGTACGTTTTATTGAGATTAAAAATTATAAATACTTTATTTAGAGAAATTGATATTATTAAGGCTATTTGTCTAACTTTTATGAACTTATATTAAAATTTGGTTCAATTTAGACAAAATTATCCGAAGCCCTTAAATCATACGGAACACCTTACATTAAATAGTTTGCTGCTCTAATTTTCGAGTAGTAGATTGAAGACTAAGTCTCACATTCTTATAATGACCTGATCGGAACTCCCTTCACCAAGGTATTGTCTCCTTTAGTACAGAATACCACATGGTTTTATCCTTTGATATAGTAGCTTCTTAAGAGGACACTCATCTTAAAATTGACCTAATTCTAGAATGCTTAGCTTTGAAGCTCTGACATGCTACAAATCATTACACCAAAAGGTACATTGATTATTAGAATTTCATCACATAGTTCTAAAGGGGTACTATAGTTCACCTCCCTTAAAAAATTGGCGTCCTTGTCAGTTTCATTACACAAGTTTAAGACCACCACCAAGCAAGAACTATCCTCTTTCAACTATTGGAGTACTTTAATACCACTTATAACGACTTGGCTGGAACTCCTTCTACTGAGGTATTGTCCTCTTTAGTATAGAACTTCATACGGTTTTATCTCTTAGTGCAATAGCTTTCTAAAAGGTCACCTATCTTGAGATTGACTTAACTTAAGCACTCTTAATTTTGGAGCTCTAATATGCTTTAAGCTGCTACACTAAAAACACCTCTATAATTAGAGTTCCATTACACAACTTTTAAAGGGTACTATATATAATTTTAAAGCATGAACAGTTGCAATATATGAATAATTTACTTCATTAAAATAGAATTAGCAAATTTAATATCAAATTTGAATCTTATAAAGTATTCATTTGTTATTTTTAATGCAAGGAATATATGTATATAGTTTGAATCAATAACTTCATTATATATATTGTTATCTATATCTAATCTATCTATATTATTAAGTAAATACATTTTACATTAAGCCTTACACCTTGATAAAAATTATTAAAATAATTTAATTATAATTGAATCCGTTCAATTTCATTAATGTTATCATTTCAACCATAGTTGTCAAAATCATATTTTATTCATACGATTCTACGAGTTTATAATTTTAGGAGACTCGTTTGAGTTAACTCATGTATAAAATTGTTTTCATGTAGAAAATTACGTTTTTTATTAAATTTACATATAGACTCGGTAGATTAAGTTTATCGATTTTACGTATTTAGGTTGAATGGACTACAAAATGAAAAAATACAATTAAGTTTTTACAAGCCATCAACTATTATAGCTTACATCATCTTCCCTATCTAATTTTAATTTTTTTTCCTCTTTCTCTCTCTCTTATTCATTTATTTTATATCTATAGTCTCTATCTAGGTTTTAATTCCAATAGCAAAGATTACAAAATATATATATATATATTATATATTATACAATTTAGTTTATACCATAAATAGCTTGAAATGAATTGAGATTTTTTTTTAATTCATTATTTTAAAAAAATGAAAAATTTTTATTTTTAACTATATTTGTCATTCTTTCATACATGTTAAATTATATATTATCAAGAATCTTTTTATAAAAAAAGAAATTGATTTCTTCATTTTTTATTTTTATCATATATTTTAAGTTTTGAATAATTACTTTAAGTATATCCTAGTTTTTAAAAGTTATTTTATAAAAATTGTCGAAACTTACATTTTTATGCTTCAATTTCACGTTTTGATTATACCGATTCTCTAGCAATTCTAAGTAAAATCGTCAGTTTAACAACCTTATTCAACCATTCTACATCTACCAATATAAATTATACAATTACATTGTATGGACATAATTCAAAACATCCAATATATTTTTTAAATTTGATCTCCACTTTATATGTCCAAGATTTTCTTATTTTCTGAATATTCTAAATTTAATAGTATTTATTTTTGAACATGCATGGCATAAGCATCACTTACTAATATTAGCAAAGAGAACAAGTACTTTGAGCATTTAGATTTTCTCTGTTTCGTTTTATATAAGAGTAGTTTTCAAAAATATTAAAAATTAGAAAAGACATTTAGTCTATTTAGATCCAACATCCACTAGTTTTACCGTTGATAATGATATATATAATGTAAGATTTTTTTCCAACACTATAATAATTAAGTAAGTTTGTTTCTGTAACTGTCTTAACCTGACTACAAGTCGATACAATATGTGGAAATTGGATCCACCACTTCCTATAAGTTTAACAAGAGGAAACAAATATATATATATATATATATATATAATAATAATAACAAAGAGAAAACCAACACTATATTACGATATAAAGCTACAAATCTAACTGACTTTATGCATCCGATCTATCAAATCGAAAGGCTCGTCCAATAAATGAAAGGGGGAAAAAAAAGAAAAAAAAGAAAAAGAGAGAGAGGACATTTCAACATCGTTTGTTCTCTCCATGCATATAAGTACTCGTAGGGGTCTAATTTCATAAACATTTCATATGTTGAACTTGCCCAAGAAGAAGAAAAGAAAGAAATGTCTAATACCGATGAGCAAATGAGTCATGAAACCAATGAAGAGCAAAAAGAAAGCAACACTGGAAGGTTTGCCTTCGGAGAGTACACGGATTTGGAAGACCATAAACGTCAAGGTCATGGCACTGAGGGCCACCTCCAACCCAAGCCCAACCAAGGAGGAGGGCCCACTCCGAGTCCAAAGCTGCTGCCGCTGATTCTGCACATCATCAAGGGATCCCAGGATGATGGTTCCTAAACTGTATGATTAATATCTGAGAGTGTAAAAAAGTTCCATTTTTAAGTCTTTAACATATGGTTTTGGGACATCTGTTAGTGGAGCCCCATTAAAGAAGCTTTGCAGCTCTACCTGAAAATATTAATTTCCATGTGGTTTGTTTTAATTTCTTGATATATGTTTTATTTATAGACATTGGTGTTACATTTTCTTCATAAGTTGGCCTTTTTTGAAGGTTCATATACCTGATGGGCTTCAAACATGCAATTGGGCTCAAAGCAATCAAAAAAATCTCGATTCATCTTCGTCTATATGTAGTTTCTCGAGAACGTCATTGAGATCAATTATGTTTTCAAAGTCTAAAGTACAGTAAAGCGGAACATTAGTCAATATAAATTTATCGAATTAAATAAGAAGCACGAAATTTATATGCTTGATCCTCATATATTAGATCTTATCAATCATATGCTTTTTGGTTGTTGTGTAGACTCAAAAATGGTGATTAACACGTACCTAATTTATACATTTGTTTCGAGCATTTCACTATGATATGTGAGAGAATTAATTATTTTCCTAACCTTCATCACGTACATATGGATATATCGATATTATTTAAGGGCAAATGGAAATTTTGGTGTAATATAAAACGTTGAATTAATTCTTTCTCTTTAAAATAAAAGATGTTTTTATGTATTAACCATAATTTGAATTTCAAACATACTTTTGATATAATTTGATAATTCAAAATTAAAAAAAAAATAGAACGTGTCTTTCTCTAAATGATGATAAATTAAAGATTCTAACTTTTATTATATGATTATTTTATATTTTGTAAAGGGACGAATATTATTAATGATAATATCTTGAAATTCGAATGCCAATAATGTAAAGTTCAAGGATAAACTAGTTTAACTCGCTATCATATTCTTTATCATATCCCAACGAATAGGATTTTTTAGTCGGTGTAGAATCCCAAAGTTTTGCTTTCATGCAATCCACGAGGTGACTAGACCAGAAAAATAGTGAAATTGCTGGATAGCTTGGATTGATGTCAAATTTCTTGCAGTCACATTCCTCTAATAGCATGTGACCATACATGAAGATAGATCGAATCTATATGCCACCACATATTCTCGACTATCAAGAACATTGTGCACGAATTATTGTAAATGCTATCGAAATTATTGTCAAAAATTCAACTTGTTATTTATTTATTATTAAATTTAGTATTCAATTAAAACTTTTATATCATTGTTATTGTTTAATGCGTATATATGAATACACATATATGAATACGTGTAGAACTGTACAAACAGAACAAGTTACATGAATTAACCTACTTAACTTGCAAAAAAAAGTGAGTTGAACTAAAAAAATTTTACCTGCTTAAATGCAGGCTGGTTTATTATTGAACAGGTTGGCTGTTGACCCACAAAGAAGAAAAGGAAAAAAACATATATTTTACTTTTCATTAGAAGCTACTTCACTTGATCATATTTCACTAAATGGGAGTACCTCGGACTACATGTTGTTATTAATATTTTCTATCTCTAAGTTTTATGAACTAATAACATCATAAATTCTCAAATATAAAAAGTATATTTGATTTATATTGTTGACACTTAACAAAGGTCAAAATTCAGAAACACGATATTGTATATGATTATTCAAAAGCCATCAAAGAATTTTATATGAGAATCAATGATGACTAAAAAACAATAGCAATTATGTGTTATTATAATAAAAAATTAGAAACATATATAACTGTTTTATTATTTTTTTATAAAAACTTTAAAAATGTTAGAATAGAAAAAATAAATTAAATCAAGATAAAAATATATTAAAATATACTATTTACTTTTAGTAGGTTTATTTTAAAATATTAAATTTTGCATAACAAAAATTTTAGTGTATTAGTAGGTTGGCCATTTAACCTACTAAATTATGCAAATACGTTTAATATTGCAGGTTTGTGAGTTGGCCCGCTTAATCCTTATTGGGCAAATTGGGATGAAAATTCTAACTCGCATATTAAGCGAGCGGCAGGACAAAATGGCTCACTTAACTCGCTTGCACAGCTCTAAATACGTGTCACATTTTTGTTGATAGCTAAACTAAGCATATAGTGAAGATGATTCAAAAAATTTCAAGTAGGTAACAAATTTGACAAATTAAAAGTTTAGATAATAAATTATTTTTTTACTAAAGCTCAAGTGATATTAGATTTTGTCCCTATATAAAGATCAAGATTGTTGTGTATGTAATTAGCATTTATTAACTTAAAATTTTCGTCTCATCTTGCTACCAACTATACATACATGAGCACGTGTCATATTTTAGTTGGTGATGAACTAACCATGTAGTGAAGATGATTCGAAAAAATTTTAAGCATGTAACAAATTTGACAAATTAAAAATTTAGATAATAAATTGAATTTTTGACCAAAGTTTAATTAATATTAGATATTGTCCTTTATATAGATCGAGATTATTATGTATGTAGTTAGCATTTATTGACTTGAAATCATTTAAGGAAATTTGAGGGATAAGGGAATGTATTGTTTCATCAAGGTGGTTCTAAGATTAAGTAATAGGTTAAGATAAATAAAAGTGACTTAAGACTACCACATCTAAACAAAATATGATTCATCCTAATCTTGGCCCAGCTAGGACCTATTAGTTCAAGGGCTTGGCTTTCCATGAAACGGGATTGGCTAGCCTAAGTTAGTTTTGGGTTGAGCTTCTAAGCCCATTGATTCCACAGGCCAACTCAATAGCCCGTGAACCTGTTAAACCTATTTTTTTTTTCCTTCCTTTGTTTAGTTAAAATATGTATAAAATAATTCAAATAATTATGTTTTTTTAATATTATCTTCCATTGTGTAATTTTCTTTCACATAATTCCCAAACCCACATCGCTAACTTAATTAAAATACTTACGAAAAACAATTTCTAAATAAGCCCATTATTGGAAACACATTTGGGAAACTAAAAAACGTACATTAAAGGTTTGTTGAGGAGATTACATGCATTACGTTGCACGTTACAGTAAAAAACAAGATAAGCCACATTGATACACATAGTTGACAATATTACAAGTTAAAAAAATACATGGTTAAAAGCAATGGCAATGATTAGGAAGAGAACGGAGTAAATGTAAGCCCAAATTAGACAATAACATGGAGACTTCGTTTTTTCTTATGCATTTCCAATAGTTGCTGGTGGCAAAACCATGCATTTGTTGCTTTATACTCAGATGGGTGATACTATTGCATGTGTCTTTTTAAATTCTTTTTTGTCCATCCAGTCCGATTGCTTGCATTTCTCACATTCCTTGCATTTCTCGCCTTCCTTGCATTCAGGTTTAGGGATGCCCGGCACATTTTCATCTACATCTATATCATCTTTCAAATGACCCATCTCCATATGATAGCTCCCTCCTTCTAGTTGCTAAACGCTTTCTTGGATGGTTGGTGCTTCGTTTACCTTGAGTTTGTCTCCCCCTTCTTTTATAGTAGCGTATTTTTCCATGGGCATGGTTTCTTCCTCCATGTAACCAAATATGTTGATCTCTTTAGGTTTCATTCGCATCTTCTTGGGGGATGAACTTAAACCAATAGGATAGAAAAATTGATCCAATTTTTGGAAGTGAATACAGGCAATTGCATGACAATCTTTTTTTGTCACGTAATGGGAGGTATGAGTTCTTAATGTGTGAAATGTGGAACGAAGTTGAGTATTAATAGTATGAAGTTTGTATTGTTGGCTTTTGTTGTTCACTTGTTTATTTTGAAATACATTTATTCGTGTCCTTTTTTTCCCATACCTTATATCAACTCTTCTATTCTTATCTCCTCATCTTTATCTCTTTCTCTTCTTTTATCTTTTCTTTCTTTCTATCTTTTCCCTATTTTGCCTTTCTCTCTTTCTCTTACAAGGTCTTTTAATAAAGTTGTTCTCGCAACACATCATAATGATACATAATGAATTTCCCATAAGCAACAAGTAGCGCGAAGAAATTTTTGTATACTAACATAAAAACAAGTAGTTCGTATTTATGAGACTACATAATCTTTACATATGGCTGCTATTATAAATTAAAAAAGTAAAGTTATACTTTTCTTTTAAAATTAGATTTTGTAACAATCACATGTATACGAAAGCAACCTAAACATGAAATGTAAGAAATTATAATAGTAAATATGTATTGTCAATGAAATTCTTTATTTTTTTAATAGATTTTAAGTTCATGTTACAAGAGCGGTTGTGTATATGTTTGCTAGTCAGAATCAGCCTGTCGTAATTTGGTAATTAATTTTATTTTATTTTTAAAACTTTAGTGTTTTGGCCAATTTAATATTTCCAAAAAAGCATTCATTTTGCATCATTAGCCACTATATTTGGTTTGTAATAAAACAATATATAACACCTAAGTTTTCTTTTAGTAGCCTAGATTTTTGAAAATCTATTGGATATGGATTTGACCTAATTTTTTAGAAAGTATCAGTTAGTTTCTTTTTTTTTCTTTTTTTTTTTTTTGCAAAAATCATTTTTCTAAGTGCTAAAATATTTTAAAAAGAAAACGGAAGTAAGTCGTCTTCCTCAGTTGATGTTCTCATTGGCTCGTGTCCTTTGTTCACCACTTTCCACCAATCTTCATTGCAGGCGGTAGCTTCTACATTACCATCGCTTATTGATGCGTGACAGTTGTCAAGAATTAGGCTAGCCATGTTAAAAACACAGTCTGCAGTAACCGTTGATGCTAGAGTAACGAGGACCTATCATGCCATGCAAGAGAGTATGGGGTATGTATTTCTTTGCAACTTATACCATTTTAGGTTGTTAAACTCCTAAATTTTGATGTTATCCTCTAGCACTAAATTGGTGTTAAGATAATACTGTAGTTAAGTTCACTACCCTCCTAACCAGTGTCTCTTCAACTTCCACCATTTTAGATTGTTGAACTCCTAAATACTAATGTTATCCTCGAGCAGAAAATTGGTGTTAAGATAGTGCTATAATTCGATTCACTACCCTCTTGACCAATGTCACTTAAACTTCCACCATTCTAGGATATTGAATTCCGAATACTGATATTATCCCTAAGCTCGAAATTGGTGTTAAGATAGTACTGTAGTTTGGTTTGCTACTCTCCTGATTGGTATCTCTTCAGTTTCTAAGCTAATAATTTTTCTCCTTTAAAGGAGTAGCGATGTTTCATCAGGGGTGGCGATGGAGTAACAACAGCCTATTATCGTACATATAGGTGAATTGTTGAAATAGCTCACTCATTTCCTCGGTTACTCAATGAAGTTCGTCACCTACACTTACATTGTACAAATCTTGTGTATTTAATAGGTTATCAATTATCTGATAGTAGATATTAAGATAATTCTAAAGCACATCCACTTTACAATACGAGTCTAAAATTGTCACAATAAGATAAATAGAAGGGATTTCCCTATTGAGCAGCCATTTCTACTGCATAACTTTGTAGAATCATGTCACCATGCATATCTTGAAGAACCGCAATTATATTGACGACCTCCATAATAAAGTAATGCATGCTAGGCATGTAAACTTATGAAAAAGTGTTAGTGGTATCATAGAAAACTTTAAGTTCTTGTAACAGCTTATTACATACATCTCAATTCCTTATGTAAATCTCTACTTCTGGTATCTTGTGCATCAGAATTTACACAACAAATCTTTATAGTTGACCGTGCTTTGTAACATTTCGTACATAGAATTCCAATGGTGTTTGACGTCTTTTTGTAATTGTTTTAACTGCTAAACTTGTTTGTGTCATTGTATACTCAAGAGCCTCCATCCCCTTTTTAACACACAGATTTAATATGTGAAGTGTACACCTTATGTGAAAAAACATACCCCCTACGTAGGGTAAGGTTAGCATAGATTTTTACCTTCTTTTTTTTTAATAGATGTAGTGTTGGCACTAGTATTATTAAAACCTATGTAGAAAATTTTTCTTAATTAGTTATACTCTTCAAGAATAATAGTTATTATTCTACATATTACTTGTGCCATATTTCTTTTGTTAACACTCTCAGAGCCAAAAGTCTTTTATTAAGTTGTCATTTGTTATCTATCTAGTCGCACATAACACCCATGTGAGAATTTTCTTGCCATCTATCGATCCATATATTTGTATAAATAGATAATTGTTGTTTAAGGAGTCGAACATTATTTGAGCTTCTACTCACCTTTATGATACAACTGCTAGTTGGCCTTCCACATGGTCTTAGTGTCAAAGGTACGTAATTTTAGATTCAATGACTCTTGTTCATATCACATTTGAAACTTACACTTATCTAAGTTGAGAGAAAGGTACACGTTCACAATGTGTTGTGTAAGGGCTATCTTTTGCCTTTTTAAGTCATATCAGAATACTGCAAACTTCTAGGACATGCCATTTGTTGCTAAGATTTGTTGATGCCATCCTTTAATGGAATCTTTCGTTATAGGTTCCTTATCAGCATACCATAGCCATCCCCCTTCTTTCATGCATAGCTTAAGGATTTGTAGTCGTGCCATTCTCATTAATAATTTTAGTGAAATGTTTAATAAAAATTTCTTCGCGCTACAGCTCCTCAACTTCATCTCCAGCTATATTAGTAGTTTCCTCACTCTTTTCTACGTCATCTCACTGGTACAAAGTTTGTTGCTCAAAATCGAGAGGAACCATTGGAGAGTCTAATAAATCCTAAATTCATTCATTAGTGAAGTCGTGGCAGACACTGTAGTCATTGATTGTCAATGAACTGCTCATTATGGGGATTTTACGCTTTTCCCTTTGAATCCTTCTACTAGAGGATGATCTACGAAAAAAGTGATCCATTTGTATATTTTGCTTACTTATGAAATCTGAAAACACAAAGTAAAGAGAAAAGTTGTGCACATACAATTCTACATAAACAAGAAAAAAAATGTAACCATTGCGTTGAGTGGAAATTATCATTGGTAAGAGAAATTTTTTCAATGGAGTTAATGTTACGCTCCAAAGCGGCAAAGTCGTAATAGCCCCGCCATGTAAACCATTGTAAGATACAAGTTAGCCTTACAATCGCTATATTAGACCTGATCTACATAAGGCGTCTACGACTAACCCGCTTTGAAGTAAACAGTTTGTAATTTAAATAAATCATTTACCTAAGAAAGTGAGAATATATATATATACACTATAATTCAACTATTACATTATTAAAAATGAAAAATTCTAAAATAAAAGCTTAGACCTTAAGAATATATGTTTGTTCTTCAAATATTTTTCCTCACTCTCCAGGATCCAGCAGTTGCTAGCTTCAGAGTAGTTGTATACAGCTTCTTAGCTAGTACCTGCATGACGTTTATAGGGATGTGTGCAACCACGACTTAGTAAGTTAGGATGGAGAACTTAAAACTATACCATAAACGACCAAATCCTGGCTTGTGCAATGGAGACCTCGCTCCTCCTGTGACCACCTTCGAACCATTGATTTCACCCTCACCGCAACCTCCTCTCTTGTCACTTAGTTCGACTAAGGATGAAGAAAGGACCATTATGCAATCCTGCGCTATCCCTTTCGAAGGGTTCGGTATTTGGCCGGAAAGTCCTAAGTTCCCCTAATGGGTTGCCATGTAGATCCGATTATGATTATAGGTTGTATATTTGATTAGGTCCAGTTTAAGGTGATCAATCATTTCATACAAATCATACAATTCAAGCCAAAACAACATATAGAATTATAGTATCACTCATAATCAAGTACATGCACACAACCAACTATCTAACAAGCACAACCAAGCGTAATCTCAAGCCTCCAAAATACAGCAAAGGATTAATCCCAACTTACCCGGACTCCTCGTTCACTCATTCGAGATCCAACTCGCTCAGGCCATCGCCGATCATCCCTATAACACAAACGTGGTTTCATTTTTTCAAATAACTATTATAGGTTCGTTTCATCCTATAATGCTTATTGTTATGTTTTGTTTAGGGTTTAAAATACTTAATTATCTAGGTTTTAATTCTTTTACAATTATTCTAGGTTTGGGGTTAGGTTTGGGTTCAGTTTCCGCATCGATTTCTAAATTAGATTCTAGTTCGATTTCTATGTACTATTTTATACCTGAACTCTAGAAACTTGTTTTAACTGATAATGTGAAATTAATCATTTTACTTCTAGATATCCTAAATACCATAACTACCTATAGTTAATATTTTATTATATCCAGTACACTTGAATCCTTAATAGTGTACCAAATTTACTCCTAATGTAAGAAATTTTTACATATTTCATATAATTACATAAATTCAAGTTTCCTATCAGATTTATTGTATATTTTTATTCTTATCATAATATCAATTTTTATTATAATATTTTCTATTTATTATGTTTCTAATAATTGTGCATTATGTATTATTACTTATTATGTACATAATACACATATAATATTGTTATCACTCTAATTACTATCTCTCAACATCAATTATCATTTCAAAATGTACAAATTCAACCGAAATCATATTTTACTCCTAATGACCCTAATTAACAAAATTAGCTTAAAATTTACTATTTTTCCCTATTACTCATTTACTACATAATTAACCTAATAATTACATCTAACATCCTAAATGCTACAAGTATCACACTTCATCAGATTTCAATATCCTAAAATATATAATTATTCGCTAAATTAGTAATTAACCATTTAATTATTTAATTAACTCTAAATTACCCATTTTATGCCTCATTTTAAGGCCTAAAAGTTATCTAAAATTTTTGAAAATTAATTTTTGAAAACAGTCTTCATAGCACTATTCTATATCATCTAAGTAGTCTACACAAAAATTTTGGGTTCAAAACTACACTCCTAAGGTCGTTTATTTCTAAACTGAAACAAGCTCATAATTTCTTAAGGACCATATATCACGAGACATATTTTCATCAAAATAATATTTTTTCAAAAAACTAAATATAAAAATATTCTATAATAACAAAATTCATAATTTTCTAAGAATATTTACTATTTTTACAAAATTACACAAAATTGGGCAAAAAATCGGATTCACCGGTCTGAGTTGCTTCGGCCACCTACATCTGTCGTGGCCTTGTCTTTTAGTCTAGGCGCTACTACCACCATGTGGTGGTGGTGGTCGTCTACTCCCAACTGCTTGTCTGGTATGGGTTCCCCTTTATGATCTTAATTGCATAGTTTTTTCTTATTTTTTTCCTAACCCTAATTTTTCTCTCAATTTCGCCTCTCCCTATTTTTCTCACACTTCAAACTAACCAAATGAACTTGTGAAATTTTTTTGCTATTTATAGAGCTTTAGGTAAATTATTGTATATTAATTACACAAAATAATTGCCATATCTCTTCTCTTTTTCCACTTTTTATTTGTTGCATTTTAATTGGTTGATTTTTTTCTTTAATATCAAATTGCTACGCCCCATTTCTAGACTTTTCCACATTTTTCTATATTTTTCTTGATTTTTCATTAATTAATTATGAATTTTCTTTAAGTAATTATGCGTATTTCTACATACATGTAAATTCATATATAGTACAAATAAATAATCCTAAATATTATTTAGATTATTTTATGATTTTTAGTATATATATAATTTATCTCTAGTGATTCATTAATTATCAGAATGCATTTTATGCATTTTCGATAAATAATGAGTTATATACTTAAAATTTGGAATGTTTATATTCTTTTATTTTATTACTTATTTTCTTGAATTCAAACTTATAGGATCATTTTACTAATATTTATAGCTTTACTTATAATTTAGGCTCGATCAGATCTTTCAATTGATCGAAACCCTAAGTGACTGATTATGGGACTTATAGTTAATTATAAGGAATTTTTGCGAATGGAATGAAAGTATAGCATGTGAAGTAGATGCGTATGTGTTAAAAATAAACATAAAGCAAATATAAAAGTGTTTAAAAAGTTTAGTCATGGTGAAAGTTTAAGGATTGGTGCGTTCAATTTATACATGGTACATTTCATTTAAATTTTGAATGGAAGCATTACAAACAGGCATTTTGAAAAAGTTTTATCCATTTCATATATACTTCAAAGTAGTCGCTTGCTCAACTATTCAAATTCACATTTCAAATATTTTGTCCAAATGCATCGGTGCATTATAATATTTCAGTCCATATATGTTGCCCTTGTTGTTGTAAATATCAAGATGAGTCAAATCATGTATGAATTTTTGGAGCCGTTTGTAGACACCTCATTTTTGTCATTTTTTATAATTCTTTTCTTTTTGACTTATTGGGCTAGGTTAAAAAAATTATTATTTTTGAAGAAAAATTTTAAAAAATTAATTAAAGTTTCAAGTTAAGTCTAGTCGAGTTAAGTTAGTCAATTATTTAGGGTCGGTTCAGACAATCATAGAAGTTATACATTTTATTTAATAAATTCCAAGTCTTTAAATAGTTTAGCTTTATTAAAAATTTTTAGTCTAGTAAAATACAAAGCGGATTTTTATCTAATTTATATTAGGCTAAATAGACTTAGGATTTATTAAATAGGTCAGCATGTATTTTGGGCTATGTATTAAAAGTCGCAGCTAATTTAAAACAAGATGAACAAAGTCCGACCCAATAAAGAAAGCCCAAATAAAATACAGGGTTTCTAGAAACTTAATCTTAAAAATGGATTGGATTAAATCTTGAATAAATTTAACAAATCTAAATCGGTTATAATTATATCCTACGAATATTAGATTTGTTAAGATTGAATCTTTGCAACAAAAAGATCCAAAAGATTCAAATGTGTAGTTTATAAATAGTGGACTTTCAATTGAAAAAAAATCCACGTTTCACAATTACACAAACACACACACGTCCAGATTATTCACATACACATTCATACAGAGTCCCACATACACGTCACTCTACACATACACAGATTAGTCACTTACGTCACATATACACACATCTCTTACATCACGCTACTATCTTCTTCACCCACACGTACATTCGCACATAGACTACTCACTCACAATCACAACATACACTTATGGAACTAAACGCATGTCGCAATCCAACTCTAGTCCACACTCCAATGATCAGTCCTATGCATACGGTCCGATCATATGTACAAGATGTACGTCTAAGTCCACGCACGACTGGTCTGAGTCCAACATTTCATCGTAGTCTAGTCTACGATAACACACACATTCGCACAACATCCACGATCACACGTAGCTTTACGATAGTCTGATCACAAGTACGAATCCATTCACAGTTTCACTCAAGCACACGATCCAATCGTAGATTCAACACCTATGGACATAACCCAACCTAACCCATATGATTATCTCCCTTAGATCTGACTTATTGTTAGTAAATTAGGTAAGTTGGTTTACTTCTTTTTCTTCTTTTTTTTTTTTTAGTATTAATTTACTAATTTTTTTTAGCACAAGTTGTTGAATAAATTCTAACATAGATTATATATCATATTTTCTAGACAAAAATTGCATTCTTTTAGATAAATTGACACCATTAGATAAATTGCATTTTTAAATAAAAAATTTCTTATATGTATAAATTGCATTTCTTTTTCATGAAAATTACTTTTTTTGCAACAAAATTGCATTTTTTTAGAAACATATACATATCTTTTTCAATATTTATATTTTTGGTAAAGTTGTACATCTAAATTTCATATTTTATTAGATCTACATAAATCTTATATTTACGATTTAGAAAAATAAATTTTGACACGTAATTTTTTTTTAAAAATTAAAATCTTAACTGGAGTCTTTTTAAAAGATTTAGTTAATTAGTTTTTTCTTTATAAATAGATTCATGTAATTAGATTTTTTTATATGTTTTTAAAAAATAATAAATTGTTAAATAATGTAAATCTGACTCGATTTTCAAATTAAAATGAATTAACCCACTAAATCTTTTCTAAACACAAAGAACTATATTGAGTTGATCTCGACTAGCGAATACATAGACATTTTCAAGTTAACTATAAAAAAATATATATTTATGAAATTTTATAATAAAAATAATAAAAAAATCATTTTAATTATATTTTTATAGATCCTTACTTAGCTTAACTTTTTCAAAAAAATTATAAAAAAAATAAAGCCCATTATTTTTTTTTAATTCCTACTTGATGACTTGGTCTTATTAGGGTAGTTTTGAATTCAAATTTTCTAGTAAAATTTGCAAAAAAATTAATTTTTTAGAAAATCTGTAAACTAGTGACTAAATTAGGGTTTTTCCACCCGAAAACTTTAATTTGACTTTTTTACCAGTTTAAATAGTTAACAACTACAAGTTATTTTTCAAAAAAAAAATTTTGAAGAAAAATATTTTTTTCTTAATATAGGTTAAATTAGGAAAAACCGAAATAGAACTCGATAGAATTGGTGACTTTACTAGGTATTCTAGTAATCTAGCCATGTAAAAAATAATAATAATAATAATTAATGGGATTTTATTTTATTTTTCTTCTTTTTATACACATATTGTAATATAGTTGTACTAATTAGGTTTTGGTGATGTAAACTTCTAAGAAAAAGCCTGGTCGACTGGGTCCCTTATCAGGGGATTTAGGGGGGAAGCTTTTTTTATTATTGTTATTATTTTGTGTGTTTAGATGTGGTTGGACCTAGACCACCTAAGAACTTATGACAGGCAGTCATTATATAAACCTTAAGTCGTTAGGGTTTTTACTCTTGCTTGGCAGTACTAGGTGAGCCAACTCATGTTTTGATGTAGCCTACTAGGTCTTTCTTTTAGAAATGCTTAAAGCTATAAAGCTTGGGACCCATAGATCTTATCTTCCTATATCTTTTTTTTTTTTGGGAAAAAATGGGTAGTTATGTTTCAAATTATAGGAAAATTTTGATTATTATAATCCATGGTTTGTTGGGCTTTCTTTTTTTAGATAAAAGAGGAAATTAATAGAATCAATACCTTATATATAAGTGTTCACGAGTGTCGAGCCTGGTTTTTTAAATTAGTTTTCTTTAAACTAATCAATATTAAACCTTACCTGGTTAATATTGACCTTCGACTAAGGTTTAAAGAAAACCAGTTCTTTTGAAAATATTTTTAAAGCTGCCACCCAACCTGAGTCAGGAAAAAGAGTTAAAATATAACCAATTGGGTAGGTTGATTACAATTTAGCTACTGGTCTCTTTGATAAAACTAATTTTGTAAACAATTTTAAGAACCAAAAAAACGGGTCTAGGGATTAGGATTTTTAAATCTTTACGAGTACCATCGACTTTCTAATTTTAGCTTTAATCTTAAAAATCACCTTTCAAAAGGCTATTCTATAAAGCGAAACTCAATTATTAGTTAACCAAATGAATAATTCTAGTGTTAGATTTGTTTTAATTTTGAAAATATGTCGAATTTATGTTTTTAACCCAATTTAATTTATTTAAGGAAATTTCTAAGAAAGTCCTAAATTAGGAATTTTATTTTTGGAAAATCCTAAAAGGCCCCAATTTAAAAAAAAAAGGATTGTTTATTTTTATTTTAGAAAATCGATTTTCTAAGTGGTAAAATAGTTTTTATTTACTAACCTATTGTTATCATATTATTATTATTATTGCTATTATTTATCATCATTTCTTCCTATTTAAATTTCAACAAAAGTAAAAAACAAAAAGGGAAAAACGGTAAACTCGAGCTTTTCTCTTTCCCTTTTTTTTTCCTTTTCCTTTTTTTTTTCTTCTCTTTCTTTTTCTTTTATTTATTATTACATTTACAAATACATGAGTTACAAATAAAATAAATTAATTAAAAAAAATTGAAGACTGAGTTGACTTTAGGTCGACATAAATCTCTTCTTCAGTAGCAACTTCGTCTGGGTGATTTAGACCAATCTCGATGTCAAATCAAGAGGGAGAAAGTATTTCTTGTTCTTTTTAGATTATAATTGAGAGGGGGGGGGGGGGGGGGGTTGATGGATGTCGCGGCCTAATTTGGCTGTTTAGTGGTTCTAAAGTGTGGTAGTCAACGATGATTGCGGGTGTATTAAGGTGGTAGTGCTTGCGACTTGCAAAAGGGTTGGGATCTGGGTTTTGGATCACCACAAAGTCAATTGTAGTGGTAGTTTTGGAAGGGAATGCCTAGAGAGAGAGATTTGAAGAAAGAGAGAGAGAGAGAGAAAGAGAGAGAGGATTGAAGAGAGATTGAGAGAGAGATGGTTTTTGATCTTCCATTTGCTATAAAGGACTCCTATTTATACTAAATTAATATCGAATAAGCTGGGAAAGTTCAAAAATCGATTAAATTTATTGATGAATTTTGACTCAAAAAACTAACTTTTTCCAATTTTTAACTTCAATTTTAAATGTGTTTTCAACTAAATCTAAACTAGTTTTAGGGTAAATTCAAAACTAATCCATGCCTAATACGTGATTTTAGCAAGAAATTGTATGGAATTGTGGGAAAATCACATTAAAATTGCTCTTGAAATGGTGACACCACGTTGAGTAAAAAAAAAAGAGTAAGAATTGGAAATTTGGAAAAAACTTAAGGAAGAAAAAGGAAATAGGGGCGCAGGTTATGTATGGGGCATGTACCTTACGCCCTTACGAGGGCGTGCAATGTACGCAAGCGATTTAAAAATAATAGGGCGCGCTATATTCTCTAATTAGGGCTTCATGCCTTGTTTAAAAAGTTGTGGACCAGATTTTGGTCCTTACCAAGTTATTTTATTTTATTTTTTAATAAGAACTAAATACATAAAATTAAATACCTATTAACTAAGCGATGTAAAAGTTATATCTTAATAGCGGTTGAGCTTAATTTTTTTATTTCTTCTATTTAAAAATTAATTTTCTCATTTTCTGATTAATACTAAACCTTAACCCATTTAATATTAATCTTTGACTAAAGAAATTGGAAAATTTTGATTTCTTATTGAAAATAATTTTTGGAGTCGTCACTCGACCGAAGTCGGGAAAAGAAAAAAAAAACTGTAACCAATTGGGTAGATTGATTACGATTTGGCTATCGGTCTTTGATTTCAATTTTAAATGAAGAACCAGAGGGTTCCAAGTTCGGGGGCTAACTTATTAAACCTTTAACGGGTACTACTATCTATTTATTGAAATTTAGATTATTCTTCTAATTATAATATTTTAAAAAATAAATAAATAAAATCAAAAGAAAAAAGAACCTAAGTTTCTACATATTTTATTGTCGCCTCAAAGGTACCTACGTACCTACTAGCCGGGATCAAACGATCGTAGTTTTTTTAGAAAATCTTAATGTGTTGATTGATTTTAATTTTTGAAAACCGGTCAAGTATACGTTTTAGTTGATTCAGTTTAAAAAAAAATCTAAACAGTCCTAACTCATGAGTGTTTTTGTTTTTGTTTTTTTTTAAAAAAAAAATACTCTAACAATCCCATTTTAAAAAAAGGTTCTTTTATTAATTTTTATTTAAAGAAAAACAACTTTTTATGTGATAAACCAAATCTTAAGATATGACCAATCCCAATAATCCATAAACTAATATATACGACTATCTATTAAAATAAATTAATTCCATATGATACACTGGTATAAGAACTAATACTAAAACTCCTGAACTAACATATACATATATCATATATTATGTTAACTAATAAAGTATAATTAATATAATAACATACATATGTAATAAAAAACCAATCTTAACGGTTCCTAATCTAATGTTTATGTCCACTTATTAAATAAATATTCACTTAAATTAATATAATGTACTTAATATATATTACAAAGAAAACTAATACTAAAAAAATACCTTAAACTAATATACGCATATATATATATATGCCATATTAAACTATTAAAGTCCTAACAAAATAATAATATAATAAATCAGAAAAAATTTAGATAAAAACTGAACTTAATTGTGGAGCTACTGTTTCCAACGTGCGTAGCTGCTACAAAGCGCTATCGTGCATATTTTGTTGGTGATTGGCGGTTCGTGCAGTTGCAGCGAGCAGTGCGGATGATCAGTACGTAGACTATGTCAGTGTGGGGAGCAACGTACGTGTTTGATGTGTGCTGCTGTTGATGGATAGGGTTAGCTGCAATTGGAATGTATACTAGAGTCAATGTTCGTGGAGTTGGGATGATGCTAGATGTTGCTACTGTCTGCCTTGCGACTATCCGCCTTGCTGCTGTCCTGTTTACTACTGTCCACCTTACTCCTGTCCTATTCACTGCTGTTCACTTCGCTGCTGTCTATTCGTGAGCATGTATGGACAGTACAGGTCGTTGGTGGATAGTAGCAATGAACAATGGCGTGTCAACAGTGAGTGTACGCTTGGTTACTGTGCTGGTTTTGTTTGCCATGCTAACTATGGAAGCAGTGCATTCGGACTGCCGTTGTTGGCTTACACAGGGTGGTTAGTGATGTGTTGGAGTTGGCATGCTGTTGATCAGAGTACGTGGGCTATGGTTTGCTCGTGGAATTGGCTTGATGTTAGGGTTGTGTTGCAGTCGGTTAGAGATTGAAGTACAGGACGATTGGTGTTGTGTTTGTTTATTGTTGTTGGGTTTGGGGTCAAGAGAAAGGGATTGCTATTACTGCTGTCATGCTACTGTGGCTTATTGCTGTGCGCAGATCCCCCTCATCCTGCTGTTTTTTTTTTTTCCTTTTTATGTATGTGTATGTGTGGTTTTAAGGTCCAAATCAAATCATATTTAATTATATCTATTGTATCTGATTCAATAACAATTAAACTAGATCCAAATTAATTTAAATTTAATTTAATAATATTAAACTAAATTCAAATGATTTAATTAGATATGAATCCCGTTTATTCATCTCGCTTTTGTAAAGATAGAAAAATAAAGACATAAGTACCTATTGAGATTCGAAATTAAGACCTCAAATTAAATCCAATCCAAATACTTCAATACTTATCTGTTAGGCCACTGGCCTGTGCCTTGACATTCAATACAATTAAACTGTACTTAAACTACCCGGTTCTCTAAAATAAAATTTTTTTAACTAAACTAAAACTAAAACTATTTGTTTCTAATATAAGTTACTTCCTAAAAATCTACAAAACTCTTTAAAATAATTTTTTCTTTCTTTTTTTTTTGTATTTTTATCATTTGTTAATTTTTTATTATTTTTATCTTTTAATATTTTTTTTTGTTATTTTTATTTTTGAATTAGGACCCTTTTTGTAAAAACAAAAATTAAAATCAAATAATAATAATAATAATAAAAAATTAGGATTACAAAGGAGCAAAAATTAGGTGTCTACAATAGCACATTAAGATCTTTCTTTCAAAAAGAAAAAGACACTTTGTGTTGGTGAGATTCAAACTTTAAACCTTTATAAAACCACCATGTTAACTCCAATGCTAGACTTAAGTGCTTATCCGTTAGGCCATTGGCCTATACCTTATTTATATGTACAATCAAATTGTATATATAGATTAGATCAGTTTAGGCTAGATTTAAATCTTAAACTCAAGTATAACGACCCTCTCTTTATTTTAAAAATTCTATTCTTATCTCAAAATTTACTATTTTTCTAAATTTCCTAAATATTCTATTTTTCTATTTTTTTTTTTACTTTTTAGTTCTCTACATTATTATTATGATTCATTTTATTTTTTTGTATTTCTTATTCTTGGTTTTTCCTAAGTTTTCTATTTTTTTTTTTGCATTTTTCTAAATTAGGACCATTTATCCTATCTTACAAATTTTGAAAAATAAAAGAGGGGCCAAAATAAGATGTTTACAACAAGTTTCATTTTTTTAAAATCTTATTTTGATTCAATTATATATAAATGTATTCTTGACTGAAGGTTCATAATAATTCTTATAATTTATTAAATACTAGCCCTATTGCATTACATGTGTGTGTAGCATACTGCATTTAATTTTTTTGACATTTGATTTTTTATATCAATGCTTGTTTCCATGCGACAATTTTTATTTTCTTGTATTATATGTGTTCTTTTTTACATTGTCTCCTAATGGATAAAAGGCTGTATGACTTAAAAGACTTGAAGGAGTTGCAAAATTATTAAAATCATATGTAGCTTTATTGTGAATTTAGTATTTTCAATTTTTTTTTTTGTAAATAATTGTGTAATCTCATGTTTTATGTAATTTAGACATGGAAAACCAAGGCAGTATCAATCTCGTGAAGCCTGCCTTAGCTGCATCCGTTGACTTTTATAGATATATGATTCATTTTTTTATAAGAAGATTAGTTAGAAGTTTTTTTTTAGTCCATTATTTAGGCTTAATTTTATGACTGTTAATAAATTTGTAGCTTTATTGAATAAAAGTCTTTATTAGTTGCATCATCTTTTACTCATTCTTTTATTAATTGCTTTTGATATGTGCCTTTGAAGTTGAAAACAAAACAGAGAAGAAACAAAAAATTTTAATTAACAATAGTGTCTAAACTTAATCTTTGTAGTATTTTAAAGATAACGCCCAAACGAGCAAACTCTGTTAAGAACCCGATATTCACTCATTCTAAAGTAAGGTTGTCAACTCACAGTAGTAGAAACATTAGTCAAACCAAGCTTGACTCGAGAGTTATAACCCTGGAAGAAAACACGATCAAGATTGCCAAACAAATTCAAGCTCTCACTCAGGTTATTGGAATTCTCAATGATAGCCAAGCATCTTAAGTTAACTTGAATGGGAATGAAGAAGCGACTCCTCCCCCTAAATTGGAAGACGAGGAATCAGTCCTTAATGTTGAGACATAGAGGAAGGAGATCGAAAAAAAAAAAAACATAAGGAGATGGAAAGGAAGTTTATGCAGAAGTTGATTGATAAGATGAAAACCCTGGAAATGGTTAATAGGCTTAAGCAGATGAGAGTGGTCAATTTTCTGACGTATGAAGACAATGACTTCTCAAAAAAGTTTAAAGTTCCAAGGTTTGAGAAGTATGATGGGATCGGTTGCTTGAAGCTCCATACTAGGTTGTACATAAAAAAGATGGTAAAGTACATAAAGTATGATAAAGTAATGGTTTAAGCTTTCTAAGATAGCTTGATCGGGCCTGCCTTAACTTAGTATGCCTAACTATACTTAAATGAGATTGATACATAGGATAAGTTAGCTTGGGCTTTCTATAACCAGTATAAGTTCAATATCGAGGTAGCCCTATCTATGTGGGATTTGAACATTTGCATAAGAAAGCTAACGGGAGCTTTAAGGAGTATGCTCAAAGATGGAGGGGCAGGGTAGCTAGGGTGACTCTTCCCTTAATAGGAAGGATCTAACCTTTGCTTTTCTTAACACTCTAGGAAGCCTATACTACCAACATTTAGTAGGTCACCTTGTCTCTAACTTTACAGAGATTGTAGCTTCTAGGTGCCAAATTAAGGAAGCTATTTCTACTGAAAGGCTTCCTAATCCTGAAGTAGTTAAGAAGAAGATGCTTCTTCCAAGATTTTCAACAAGGCTAAAGAAGCTACTGTAAGCATTATCAATACTGGAAACCTAATTAGACCTGCAACAATGGTAGCCATGTCGAGAGATTCTAATCCCCCACCAAATCCAGATCAAAATAATTGCCCACAAAGGAGATAGTTTACTAGGATCCCCATTCCTCTAAGCCAGGTTCTTACATGATTAAGAAAAGAGAATCTCTTAACATTTGAAATATCAAAGCAGGGATAGAGACCGATGGACTATAACCTAGAGCTCTATTATGATTATCATTTAGGGCAAGTTGGACATTCTATAAACCAGTGTTGGAGACTTAGACACAAGATCCAAGATCTTATTGATGCTAAGTTGGCGCAATTGGACTTCATTCAAACTCTTACTCCTAATGTGGGTAATAATCCTCTACTAGATCACACATGCTTAATCAATATGATCATTGTTGAAGTGCTTGAACTAGAAGTTGATTTAGATGGTCTTTTTATCACTATTGAAGAGGTAACTTGGAATCTAAGGTAGGTCAGGCACTTGCAAAAGATTAATCTCAAAGATAGAACCTGGATTAGACCAGCAATATATCAATTGTCGAATGATGGGAAGATAAATAAGGTCGACATTATGGCTATTGTTTTGAAACCATAAAAGAAATGCACTTGGAGGGAGCTTAGAAAAAGGTATGAAGTTAAAGATCTGACTGTCGATACCTTGAGAGAGTCGTTAGGCAAATTTGAGTATTTGGTTGATTATGCTATTTCACCTGCAATATATGCTGATGAAACACCCACTGGATGGGGTTTCAAATTTGAGGATGAAGACAAGCTTATTGTAGAAGCCAAGAAGATCATTGAGATGGTTGGGATGATTGTAGATAGGCCAAAACCTTTGGTTTATGAGTACCACGGGAAAAACGAGAAGGTTGAAGAATTAGGTAAGCCTAAGAAAATTACTTTTAATATCCTAATAAACCTAGGAAGTTACAAAGTAGCCCTTATAAATTACCAAATGGTGAATTAGACAACCAAGTCCCTACCACCTATAGTTGGGGGGTTAACTTGCTCAGGGCGAATCTACGACCATAACGAAGAGGCTAAGAGAAAGACTACTATAGAAGAGGCTTCTAGAAGGATATTTGAGGATACGGATGAGAAAGATCAGAGCATTGCCAAAAAGATAGTAAAAGTTAGTGAATACAAGATTATGGAAGAGCTAGCTAAGGTACTAACCTAGATCTCCTTAATGGGCTTACTACTGTCATTTCATACTCACCGAGAAGCCTTAATCAATATTTTGAAAGATTTTAAAGTACCCAAAGGCATTTCCACTAAAAAGTTGGGATTGGTAGTTAACTCGGTGTTTGCAATGGATCAAATTTCATTCTCCCTTAATGAGTTAGGCGAAGAAGGGGATTAGCACACAAAACCCCTCTTCATAGTAGTCAAGTTTGTAGGGAGAATTGTTGCTTAAGTACTAATTAATAATGGTTCCTCACTGAATGTTTGTCCATTGGTGACACTAAATTTGGTTGGAGTAGATTCAACTGAGATAAAGCCCAGTTTGATTTTATTAAGAGCCTTTGATGGATTAAAGAGGGAGATACTTAGAGAAATTGGGTTGCAAGTTAAGTTTGGTCCACAAGTGTTTATTGTTTCATTTCGGGTCCTACATATACCTCGAACCTTTAATCTTTTATTGGGAAGGTCGTGGATTTACTCAGCAAGGGCAATTCCATCTAGTCTACATAAGAAGGTAAAATTCATAACTAATGGGTAGCTAGTCACAATTCTTAGAGAGCAAGACTAAGAGATTTACAAAGAGACAGCCATTCCATATATCGAGAGTGAGGAATTAGAGGAACCGGAGTTGTACATTTTTTATAAGGTCAGCATGATTAAAGTATTAAGACAGGGGGCACGGGGTCGTTCGGAACAATCTAAGCAATAGATTGGAACATTTGATGTCGGATACAAGTCCATTGAGGAAGAAATCTAAGAAATGAAGGCTAAAACTAGAGGGAAGAGAGGAGATCAGCTATACCATTCTTATATGAATTTTCCAAACATTTGCTAGGCATTCCTAATACTTGCTTGCATTCAAGAACCTAAAGTAGCCAATTTAGCTAAATCTTTAGCTCAGCAATGCAGCATCAGTCCGAATGAGGAGAAAGATATTGGCACCCCAATTTCCTTATGCAATTGGTGTTCCATTCTTGTTAATAAGTTTCTTTAGAAAAGCAATATTAGATCAATTAGGAGCATTTGATTTCATAGTTAGTCAAATTAATTATGCCCTTTCTTTCCAACAATTTGAATTCATTAAATAAAGTTATTTCCTTTCCTTCTTTTGATTCTTGTTCTGTGTTATTTACTTGTTACCCTACTTTTTTCTTTACTCTTCAGAATTGATAAAACGATGAACATAATAGATATATCGCATCTATAAACGATGAAAGTATTAATATCACCTTTGACCCTGCTAAGTTAAATGTTAGAGATGATATTGAGACCCCAAGAGAAATATAAGAGAGTTGGCATCAATTTGAATAGGGCAGAATGATCATTGATGAGCTGATAGTTGTGTTAATTTGGGAATAGAAGAGAATCCGCAAAACTTGAAAACCGGGGGTAGTTTAGTAGATGATCAGAAGCAGGAGTTGTCATGGTTATTATCAAAATACTTAGATATATTCGTTTGGTCCTATGAGGACATGCCTCGTTTGGATTTGTCGATCGTAGTTCATAAGTTGCTTACAAGAAATGATATTAAACCAAAAAGGCAAAAGCTTAGGTGGTTTAGGCCAAACATACTCCTTAAAATAAAAGAAAAAGTGAAGAAATCACTAGAAGTTGGGTTCATAGAAGTGTCGAACTAACCCGATTAGGTAGCTAATGTCGTACTGATGTTAAAGAATAATGGGAAAATTAAGGTATATGTGGACTTCCGTAATTTAAACTAGGCAACACTTAATGATAATTTCCCTTTACCACACATTAATGTATTGGTAGATAACACAACTGGAAATCATCTTTTTTTTTTATTTATGGATGGTTTCTTGAGATATAATCAAATCAAGATGGTAAAAGAAGATAAAATAAAAATCACCTTCGTTACCACTTGGAGAACGTTCTATTACCATGCAAGGTCTTTCAAGTTAAAGAATGTTAGGGTAACTTATCAGTACGTTATGGTTACATTGTTTCATGACATGATGCATAAGGAAATTGAAGTTTATATAGATGATATGATTGCCAAATCCAAGGAGGATGAGAATCATGTCAATGCTTTGAGAAAACTATTTGAGTGGTTAAGAAAGTTTCAACTAAAGCTGAATACAAAAAAGTGCACCTTTGGAGTAACTACGAGTAAATTGTTCAGTTTTATAGTCAGCAGAAAAGGAATTAAAGTAAACCAAGATAAAGTCAAGGCAATTGTAAGTATTCCTACATTGAAACTGTAAAAGAAGTTCGGGGATTGTTGGGAAGGTTAAATTACATTGCTCGTTTTGTGTCACAACTAACCGATAAATGCAAGTCATTATTCAAACTCTTGAAGAAGAATGCAACAATAGAATGGGATTAAGAATGTGAGCAAGCATTTACCGAAATCAATGAGTATCTGCCAGTACTGATCACTCCTATACTAGGACGGCCATTGATTCTCTACTTGACGATCCTCCCTAAATTGATAAGGTATATGCTAGGGTAGAGAGATGAAACAGACAAAAAAGAGCATTCTATATATTTCCTTAGCAAGAAGTTCACAAAAGGTGAATAAAAATACTCAAAGGTAGAAAGAACATGTTTTGCCTTAGTATGGGTAATGTACAGGCTTAAACAATATACTCTCTATTACTTAGTGGAGTTATTGACAAAACATAACATTGATCGAGAGAATATAAAACGATGGATGCTGCTCTCTAAGTTTGATATCAAGTACATAAATCAGAATTTCGTCAAAGGGTAGGCAGTAGCTAATTAATTGGCAAAATACCCACTAGAAGATGAAGATGATGGTTTGGAAGCTCAGTTTCCTAATGAAAATGTGATGATGGCAAATGAACTAAGTGGTGAATAACCAGAATGCAGAATGTATTTTGATTAAGTAGCCAATGTGTTCAAATGTGGGATAAGGGTAGTAATGGTATCACCCGAGGGTAATCATTTCCCTATGGCAGCCAGGTTAACATTTCCATATATGATCAATGTAGCAGAATATGAGGTTTGCATTTTGGGGCTTAAAATGGCCCTAAACATGGGAATATAAAGGCTTGAAGTGTATGGAGATTCATCTCTTATAATTCTCAAGATTCTAAGGGAATATAAGATAAAAGACGGGAAGTTGATACCTTATTGATCGCCTCCAATTAGAGCTTCTGAGTTTTAAAATTTATAAATCTATATTCTATCTTTAACTTAGTTCAACAAGCATGTGTACCTATCGTTTTATAGCACGGATGAGTATAAGGTCATCTTCACTAGGAACGGCTATAAACACTAGTACTAATTAATCTTCCTATTATCTAGCAATCCAATTTATCAAGTGACTAATTATTAAAACTCTAAATTACTGACTAAACTACACTAATCCACAAACTAATGCCACTAACATAATGGTTACAAAACAATTACTAACAACACATTTAACATGTAGACTTGCTTCACCACTTAACATAATACTGTTATGCCCCGAAATCGCAGAGTCATAACAGTCCTACCGTGTAAATCATTCTATGATAGTAACTAGCTTCACAGTGCCTACCATAGACATGATCTACACAAGGTGTCGATGACTCGCTTTGAAATAAACAGTCCGATTAAAAGTTTAACTATAATTATGATAAATATTACAAATTTCTAATAAACATGTATAATTATATGTAAGTCCATAGAACTTCCAAGGAAATTCTATATATTCACAACTGTTCACTAATTTACATAATAATTATTAGTCTTTCATCTTTAACTACAAAGGACACTCTAGCTACACATCATTACTAAGTAAATTGATCCTTACACCCCTGGCTTCAAAAAGACTTACCTTTTGGTAATTGTAAGGTGACATAATACTTGAAGTGCTCAGAAATCAGGACCTGCAAAAAGATCTATAAGGGTATGAGCAACTCCAGCTCAGTAAGTTGAATTGGAGACTCATGAATGCATACAAGTACAAACAAGATTATCAAGAAATTATTTTCATGCAATGTAACAATCAAGTGTCATCGTACAACGTAGTCCGCTCCGTTGTGAAATCAGAGAAATTTCACCCACTCCAATCTGGGTTGAGGAGTTTCCATGTTATGCAGCAGCTCACAACCAGACCCAGGCTTGTGCAATAGAGACCTCGCTCCTCCCATGATTACCTTCGAATCATTGACTTTACCCTCGCCACGACCTCCTCTCCTGTCACTTAGTTCGACTAAGGATAAAGAAGGGACCATTTTGCAATCCTGTGCTATCCCTTTCGAAGGGATCGGTATTTGGTTGGAGAATCCTATGATCCCCTAACAGGTTGCAATGCATGACATTTTTTGTTATTAGAGTCAAATAAGATTAAATTTCATTTAGGGTGTTCAAACAATTTCACACCAATTCAATCAATCACAAAATCACTCACATTACAAATTCAGCACGAATTCAGATACATCAAACACATGTGTAAACTACTTACAATCACAACCATATACAAACCTAAGTCTCCGAGTACCATAAAACTAGTGCCCTATTACAATAAGTAATAACCCAACTTACTTGGAATTTCTCAATCGCCCGATCACTTAGTTGCAAGCCGATTCGTTTCTGGGTGTCCTATAATACAAATAAGTCTTTTCAGTACTTACACTTTAAGGATTCATATTCTAAGTTATAATTTAACTCTTTTTCCCATGTATACCCATTATATACTAATAATTCTTTCTATTCTATTTCGGGGTTCAGACTCTAAATTAGATTCTAGTTTTGATTCC
The DNA here is from genome assembly GCA_024138005.1 of Lumnitzera racemosa. Lineage (NCBI taxonomy): Eukaryota > Viridiplantae > Streptophyta > Magnoliopsida > Myrtales > Combretaceae > Lumnitzera > Lumnitzera racemosa. Next base: position 110,475,028 of record JAMXBC010000001.1, on the reverse strand, counting down.
TAAGTCCTAAATATGCTCAAATACTAATGTGAAATTAATCACATTAAGCTTGTGTATTCAAATATCCTATTGGGTCTTGATTTAGTATTCTAAACTATTCGGTACACGTTATTCCTACTTGGGGTATCGGATTTATCCCCGATGTCAGAAAATCTTACATTTTTATCCAATTACCTAAAATTAAATATTATTTTAGATTTAATATTATTCTGATTTTTATTATAATATTATCTAAATAACTCTAATTTTTTTAGATTTATTAATTTTCAATTCTATATATTACTAATTTCCTACAATAACTACCTAATTTCCTAAATTAACTATACTTAATACTCCAAAGGCTACGATTAGGTTTCCACATCAGAGATTAACATCCCTAAACATCTAATGACTATCTAAATCAGTAATTAGTATCTTAATCACCTAATTAACCCAAAATTATCCAATTTTTCCATCATTTTAGGGCTAAAAATTAACTTAAAAATTTTGAAAATTAATTTTAGAAAAATGGCTTCATAACACTGTTCTATATCACATAAGCATTCTACAAAAAAAAATTGGGTTCCAAACTACACTCCTAAGCCTATTTATTTCTCATTTTAATCATGCTCGGTTTTGCTCAATTTGTTAAGAATCCTATATTTTCAGACATGATTAAACTAAATCACTATTTTTTCCTAAATTTGCATACCATAAAACCTCAGAATAACAAGTTTCATAATTTTTTGGGTAAAATAACTAATTTTATGAAATTATTCAAAATCGGGACAAATAAGGAACTTACCGGTTAGATACTTTTTGGCCGTCCAACTTATCTAAGTGTGTTGGCCGGCTTAAACGGTGGGGTTGGAGTGGGGTAATGGTGGTGGCTCGGTCCCAGGTGGTGGTAAGGTATGGGTTTGGCTCACTAGCTCTATATGCATAGTTTCTTTTTTTTTTCTGGATTTTCTCTCGAATTTTTTAAGTTCCCTATTTTTCTTTGATTCTAAACTGTCCAAAGGAGTTTTCTAAAATTTTTCCCTATTTATAGACGTTTTGGGTAATTAATATGTATTAATTAGACATGACATTACCCCATTTTCCTTAATTTTTAGCTTTTGTGTTGCTTAATTCTAATTGGATAATTTTTGTTTTTCAGATCCTGACCTACCACAACCAGATTTGCCTCATTCCACACCCTTCTGATTTTTTTTCTGATTTTTCTTAATTAATTTAATAATTTTCCTTAATTATTAACTAAGTTTTTGGCCAATTTAAGTAATTTTGCGTATTTTTATCTATACATAAATTCATGTGGAGTACATGTAAACATTCATAATTATTATTTAGCTCATCCTATGATTTTTAGTATACATATAATCTATCTCTAATAATTTATTAGGTATTAAATTACACTTTTTGCCTTTTTGATGATTAATAAGTATTATACTTAAAATTTGAATATTTTGCAGTCTCCTATTTTATTACTTATTTTCTTAAATTCATGTTTACGGGGTCATTTTACTAATATTTCTCTCCATAGTTTATAATTTAGGTTTGATCGGATCCTTTAACCGATTGTCCTAAATCTTGTGTTCTAAGTTCAATCCTGCAGTCTCTTGACTTAACTTTAGGGCTTACAAATACTATCAAAATACTTTTTATCCTAATACTTATTATCTATGGGAAATTACAATTTGTAAGTATTCTTTTCAGAACTACTTACTTATAATCTTAATTGTGTCTATTGGAATCTCTTCCTAGTTAACAGCTAACGTGGATCTCATTAATGTCATGTTAATGTATCGATTTCCTTAAAGATACAGTAACTTTCCTAATAATATCTCTATTATCAAGAGTAAGTTATTTCAATGAACTAGATCTATTCAATAGAATTGTCTTTCGATATATTCTATTGAAATTCATCTTAAGTTAATGTCATACACTATACCATATTTAGATTCATTAAGTGTAATTCATCGGAATTAACATTTATCAAGAAATAACTATTTCATGCACTTAATCATACTAAGTGATGTAGTAAGTCCTAATGTACTAATCATATATAATGAAGAAACAAAAAAATCAATAAAATGCAAAAACAACGAAGAAATTAACATAGAACAAGTAGAAGAATACAACCTTGTTTTGAATTCCACTGTAGAAATCTGATAAATACACAAACAATGAATTTTCATCGTCTCTCTCAAGTAATTACGAGAAAGGTATAAGGTACAACACTTAAAATCTATACTGAAAGAAAATAATGGAAAATACAATGGGTACAAAGATGTATGAATGGATGTATGATCCAATATCCTCCTTTGTCTAAAAATTAAGCTCAAAATATACTACTTCAAGATACCTCCTGGTGTTTAGACTGGTTATATACATCAATTTGTGCAAAACAATTTAAAAAGAATCATTATGTCCACTCTCGTCACGTCCATGACTTGGGGAGCAATCTTCTCGTTGTAAACATTCCACCTCATCATGCTCGTGATTAAGGGCGTAATCATCCTTTTGAAGTGGAGTCACGGCCATGATGAACAGGTGAAAAAATAGCTTTAATCTTGGTCACTCCCTTGATCACGACTGTGATGAAGGGAGCGATGAGTGCTGAATACTTAAATTCTTTTTTATCACGCCTGTAATCAGTCTCAGTTGATATTCCTTTATCACAACCGTAATAGCTCTAAATCTCCTTATTCTTGTCGAATTTCATATCTTTTGCTTTTTAATCATCTGACATTGATATATTACACAATGAATTACTAAGAACTTGAGAAATAAACACAATTATGGTTAATTTATACCTAAATATGGCTAAAAAGTGTAGAGTGATTTATACTTATCACTTATCATAAGCATTTTGGAAAGCTGATCGAAAGATTCCAAGAAATTTTATTCACTTACATTTTAAGAACCTAAAATCAATTTGCTAATGCACTAGCAACATTAGCATCAATGGTGAAAATCATGGATGAGATAGAAATTCAACCCCTAAAGATTAAGGTAAAGGAAGGATTGGCTTTTTGTTTGACTGTTGAAGAGAAACAACAAAAGAAGCCTTAGTATTATGATATCAAAAAGTTACTTCAAATGGGTGTATTCCCTAATGAGGCTGATAAAAAAGCTTTAAGGAGATTAACTACTTATTTCCTGTTAAGTAGAGCTACGTTGTATAAAAGATACCCTGACATAATATTGCTAAGATATATAGATGAAGAGAAAGCTAAGAAATTAATTAAAAAAAGTCATGAAAGGGTATATGGTCCTCATATGAATGGGTATATGTTGGCTAGGAAAATCATGAGGATAGGTTATTTTTCAATGGTGATGGAATCAAATTGTATCAAGTACATAAGGCATCGTCACCTATGTTAGGTATATACTAATAAAATCAATGCTCCTCCCCAAGAATTACATGTATTGTCAGCTCCTTGGCCATTCTCAATGTAAGAAATAGATATGATTGGTCTAATTTCACTAACGGCTTCAAATGGGCATAGATTTATTCTAGTCACAATTGACTATTTTACCAAATGGGTAGAAGCAATGTTGTATGCCACAGTAACCAAAAGAGTGGTAATTAGATTTCTAAAAAGAGACATCATTGCTAGATATGGTGCACCTGAGTCTATTATTACAGACAACATGTCAAATTTGAACAACAAGCTAATGACTGAAGTATGTAACCAATTTAAGATCAATCATAGAAACTCAACTCCGTACCGACCTCAAATGAATGAGATAGTTGAAGTCGCTAATAAGAATATCAAGAGAATCATTGAGAAGATAATAATTTAGCTCAATGAAGCAGAGTAGGTGAGAAAGCGAATGGAGCATTTAAACTTCGTAGATGAAAGGAGGCTTATAGCAGTATGTCATGGTTAATGTTACCAATAGAGGATGATCTAAGCCTTTAACAAGAAGGTGCACCTGAGGTGCTTTAAGAAAAGAGATTTGGTGTTGAAGAAAGTGTTGTTAAATGTGAAAGACCCTAAGGGAAAATTTTCTCCAAATTATGAAGGCCTTTATGTAGTAAAGAGGGTATTGTCAGGAGGTGCATTAGTGTTAATAGAAATGGATGGTCTAGAATTAAAGGGTCTTATGAATTTAGATGCTGTTAAATTGTATTATCCATGAAAACTAAGTTCAATAAAGATTCCAATTTTTCTTGAGAATTGTTTACAGTTAATCCTTCATCGTTTGCAGGCAAAGTTAATATCCATGAATGTTCTTGGATTCAAATGGTCATCAACCAACAAACATTTCACCAATAAATCTTCTTATACTGTGTTTCTTAGCCCCATACACTTGAACACCAAACACTTACCAAAAGAATTTAAATTACCAAATAAATTGAAGTCAAATTCTCTTGATGATTTAATCTGGTTTTTAAAAAAGAAATTTATTTTTCGAGAATCATAGAGGTAGAAATTAAAAACCAGCGACAACAAAAGCATGATCAAGATATGAGCATGGTATGACTAAAAAACTCATTAGCTAAAAGTTTCAATCATAATTGGATCTCATAAGTAAAGAAGACTCTATTCCATAAAAGAACATGATTATGAAGTAATATTGAAAAAGTACCGTAGTGATGTTTTGATATTTGAATGAGTGAATATAGGGAGTTGATACTAAGTATGCTGATTGGTTGTTATCAGCCAAAATTTTCATTTTCAGGTAAAATAATCTTAATGTCTTTAAAAGGGATATTTAGGAGAATTGAGAAGTTTTTTTTTTTCTTAAAAATCTTGAATAAATCTATCCTTTTCGAATCATCCACCAATCTAAAACAAGTTAATTGACCCTCTAATTCTTTTGCCCTATCCTTTCAAAATAAGCTCTTCTAATCTTTTGCCTTATCCTTCAAAATAAGCCCCTAATCATTTTGCTTAACCTTTCAAGATAGGCCCTTTGTTCTTTTGCCCTATCCTTCAAAATAAGCCTCTAATCATTTTGTTTTGTCCTTTCAAAATAGGCTTTGTCTTTTTGGTTTATCCTTTCATGACAAGCCCCATTATTCATTTTGCCATATCCTTTCAAGACGGGCCCTTTATTCATTTTGCAATATCCTTTCAAGAAGGGCCCTTTATTCATTTTGCACTATCCTTTCAAGACGGGCCCTTTATTCATTTGCCCATCCTTTCAAGACAAGCCTTTTGTTCTTTACATTAACCTTTTAAGTCGATGCCCTTTTACTTCATGAGACACTACTTAATTGATCATTCAAGTTAGTAACCCTCATCCTATCAATTCAAGCCAAGATTTAGCAAAAATGAATATCTCTTTTGTCTTTGTAGTAAAGTTCTAATCAAACTTTACTATAAAGAGGGGTAGTTATAAACATCCCATTTTTGCTACTCTTTAAGATTCTTTTCTTTTTGACTTATTAGGTTACGTTTAAAAAATTATTATTTTTGAAGAAAAATAAAAAAAATTAATTAATGTGTCAAGTTGAGTTGAGTCAAGTTAGTCAATCATTTAGGGTCAAATCAAACAATCATAGAAGCTATACATTCAATTTAATAAATTTTGAGCCTTTAAATAGTTAAGCTTGGTTAAAAAATTTAGTCTACTAAAATATAAAATGGATTTTTATCTAATTTATATTAGGCTAAATAAACTTAGGATTTATTATATAGGTTAATGTGTATTTTGGGCTATATATTAAAAATTGCGGCTAATTTAAAATAAGGTGGACAAAGTCTAAACAAATAAAGAAAGCCCAAATAAAATACAAAGTTTTTAGAAACTCGATCTTGAAAATGGATTAGATTAAATCTTAAATGAATTTAATAAATCTAAATCGGGTATTATTGTATCCTATGAATATTAGATTTATTAAGATCGAATCTTCACAATAAAAAGATCCAGAAGATTCAAATCCTTGGTTTATAAATAGTAGACTTTCAGCTAAAAAACAATCCACGTTTCACAATTATACAAACATACACATGTCCAAATTATTCACACATACATCCGCACACTCATGTCATACATACAAACATCTCCTACATCTCACTACTGTCCTCTTCACCCATACACACTTTCACACACAAACTACTCACTTATGATCATAGCACATACTCACAAAACTAAATGCATGCTACAATCCAACTCCAATCCATTGCACAGTCCATACCTCAACGATCACTCCCACGCACACATTCCAATCTTAACATTGTCCAATCATACATATAGCATATATGTTCAAGTCCATGTACGACTACTCCGAGTATAGCATTTCACCATACATCCAGTCCACGATCACACACAACTTTATGGCAGTCCGATCACGTATACGATTCCATTCTCAGTTTCACACAAGCATATGGTCCAATTGTATATTCAACACTCATATGCAAGACCCGACCCATACGATTATCTCTCCTTGGTCTGACTGGTTTTAGTAAATTGGGTAAGTTGGTTTATTTCCTTTTCTTCTTTCTTTTTTTTTCGTAATATTTTACTAATTTTTTTTATAGAAGTTGTTGAATAAATTCTAACATAGATTATAAGTCATATTTTCTAGATAAAAATTGCGTTCTTTTAGATAAATTGACACTTTTAGATAAATTCCATTTTTAAAATAAAAAATCACATTTTTTATATATAAATTGCATCTTTTTTCATGAAAATTACTTTTTTTTTTCATGAAAATTACATTTTTTTAGAAATAGATGTATATCTTTTCCAAGATTTATATCTTTAGTAAAAATGAGTATCTAAATTTCATATATTATTAAATCTACATAAATCTTGTATTTGGGGTTTAAAAAAATAAATTTTGGCATGTAGTTTTTTTAAAAAATAAAAATCTTAACTAGAGTCTTTTCAAAAGATTTAATTAGTTAGTTTTTTTTTAATAGATTCACATAGTTATATCTTTTTAGTTTTTTTTTTTAAATATTTGAGTAACATAAATTTGTTTCGATTATCAAGTTAAAATGAATTAACCCATTAAATCTTTTCTAAAAAAAAAAAAGAACTACGCTAGTTTAATCCCGACTAGTGAGTATATAGGCATCTCTGAGGCAACCATTAAAAAATATAATTTTTTTTAAAATTCGTAATAAAAATCATAAAAAATTCATTTTAATTACATTTTTCTATATCCTTACATAGTTTAGCATTTTAGAAAAATTATAAAAAATTAAAAGACCATTAATTTTTTTTTTTTACATGGTGACTTAATCTTAATAGGTTAGCTTCGAATTCAAAATTTCTAGTAAAATTTTCTAAAATATTAATTTTTTTAGAAAATTCGTAAACTAAACCCTAATTTGACTTTTTTACCATTTTAACTAGTTGGTGACTCTAAGTTATTTTTCAAACATATATTTTTTAATATTTTTGTAAGAAAAATGTTTTTTCTTTAATTTTATGTCGAATAACTTATATTAAGCATGCTGGCTTAATAGAGGTTAAATTAAGCAAAATTGAAATAAAGCTTGATACGGTTAAGTTTGTTAGTTCATTTATGCAACACCATTTTTCCTTTGCTTTTTTTTTTTTTCCCCGTTCCCTCAAAGTAGCAGTACATGAAGCCCTTTATTTCATTTTATTTTTTCTTTCACTTGAACCATGCATGAGCATGGTTATCTTTTTCCTCCCCAACCCCCACCAAACAATTGCTACTTGTAGCAGCTAATGTGATGTAATTATTATTATTTTTTAATTTTTCCATGAACTATGCATTATACGGTTGTCTTTTTCATTGGGTGACCCAATAAGCAACAAGCTGTTGCTATTATAGTAGCTAATTTAATGTCTTTGTTTTTTTTTTTTTCAATTTCCTTATGTATTTGGATCAAACTGATGGGTTGACCTACCAATCCACTAACCCAAATCAATGACCTACCGGTTCGACGGGTTAAGGCCATTGAATCATTGCAACCCCTTAGGCCCAATGAGTCAACACATAGGTCAAACCTAGCTAGGCCAGGTCTAGGTTGGTTTAATGAACCTATGAGCAGGGTTTGGTTTGGTTTCTGAGTTGGACTTCACTTTTTCCTAAGTCTAATTCATCCAAATAAAGTAACAAGAAAATTAATTACCATGTCTTATTTAAGTTGGCATTTTAATTCTTACTTTATATGATACTCCATCTTAATAAAGTTAAGCTTCTTTTAAATAAAATTTCATAAAAAGCTTAAAAGACATGATTTTGGATACTTACATCAAATGAAGCAACATTATAGTGAAATGTTAATATTTTGTGTATTCATGATGGTACGAGCTTCAAAATAATACTCATGCCTAATCAAATGCTAATATGATGACCTAAGATATAAATTTAAAAAAAAAAGGCATGGTATTGCTTTAATTGTCTTTTGTATTAGTGGTTGATTTGTAATATCCAAAACAAAAAGTAGTAAATAACCAAGTTAACAAATACTATTTAGCTCTTGTTGACCACTTATCCTAAAAGTTACAACTTTGTGTTGACAAGTTATCACCACCATGGCCTTATAAACTAATACCAATCCTTCCTACAGATCATATGGGACTTTAATTTAATTAGAAGGTATCATAATTTCCAACACAACCCCCCTCCCCCCCTTCCCTCTAAACATACGATGTCATCGTAGTGAGACTTTACAATAAGACCTAGTTCTTTTCTCTTTTTGATTTACAATTCAGATCATCTATTATCTATAAGTTATCTTGGAAGCATGCTAAGAGTTACAATCACAACAATACTTCCTGCCCTCCTTAAACCTCGTCTTTAAACCTGAGTCAGACTTGAACCATCCACTTACTAGTAAAAGGTTCAACTCTGATGCCATTTGTAACATTCCAAGCAAAATTAACGAATAACTAAACCAACAAACACTAATAGACTCGTTGCAAACACTTGGCTTAAAAGTTACAACTTAGTATCGATAAGGTATTTACCACCATGACTTTATAAATTAGTACCAATCTCTCTTACAAACCATATGAGATTTTCACTTAACCATGGGGTATAATGGGAAATACTATTCCGGTGATGATCAAGCTATTAGGCAATTGACTAATGGGAGCTTCTTTAATCTTATGTTTGGAGAGAGGACTCTAATTGATATTTGTTTATTTGATTCCACTATTTTTAATGTTGGTTCTATTTAAGTTGATCTAGGATTAGTATTGTTTCAATATTGCTGGAATTAGACACTTGAACATGTTATGGTGATTTTATTATGTACGGAAATGTATCACCTAAGAGTCATTCATATTGTCATTAATTGTGGAGTTATTTTTAGTAAATGGAGATTTATAGTGGTTATGGTTATATTTGGAGCATGTAGATCGAAAGTAAAACCTTAATGTATCATTAACTAGTAATGGTACGTGGTGAGTTGTAGTGTCTTAAGTTTAGGACCTTACAAGATATTAGTTAATGTTAATTAAATATTACTTGCCCACTCTCCAAGGAAGAATCAATCCCAATGGAACAATTCCTATTTCATCCTTAAGCCCGTATAATGCTTCATGGCAACTTACTCTCTTATTGACTTATCTTTGAAGAGAATAGGGCCAAGAAAGATAGGAAGTATAGGAGGAGACACTACAGCTACACTTACGTTAACCCCTTCCGTGCTTTAATCCAAAGATTGTGACAGACCCTTAACAAGACAAAGTGGGTTGAACAAGTCCGCTAGATAACCAATTTATCTTGCAGTAAGACAGCAAAATTTAAAGGAGGAGCACACAATGGAGATCCTAACAAAGCCGTCAACATTCCCAACCTCAACTAATGATTAAGGGGCACTAACCTAGCTAAGGCTCTTTGCCTAAATCTCCCCACTTAGATATAAATGCAAAAGGTATACTACAAGCATCCGTGTTTGGGTACGTCAACCTAACGGCCCATACCCCTATGAGTAGCTTATTCACTTTCCTATCTACAAGAAAGAGAATGAAGGACAGGTGTTGGTAATAAAATTTTAAGCTCAGGCCCTATTGCCAAGCCTAGCCTAAAGGAAGATCTATGGTAAGAAAACTCACCAACCTCCCAAAAGCTCGAGTAAGAAACCAAGCATTATAGTTAAGAAACCTGACATGGTCTTAATCACATGACTTGGGATGCAGCTTAAGGAAAAAGGGCTGTATGACTCTATTAAAGCCTTAAATAGGAAAAGACAAGCATAAGGCCTTAAGAGCCATTCTACACCTTAATCGAAAGTAGGGAGAGGGGGGGTGGGGTGGGGGGTGGTGGGTGGTGTGGGGTGGGGGAGGGAGGAGGAAAAGCAAATCATAAACCAAACCATAAACCAAACTGAACCTAATTAGAAAAATGGTTTTTTACAATTGATTTGATTTACAATTTAGTTTGGTTTTCAATAAAAGGTTCGTGGTTTAATTTTAAGAACTAAACTGAGTTTATTAGTCTAAATTGAATTCAACACTTATTCAACGGTTTCTATCGTGTTCTTCTTGAAGCTTTCTTATATTTTTCTCTTGATTACTTAAGGCTAGCATACTTTGGTTAACATGGCGGATTACATAATGGAGATCATGTTAAAAAAAAAAGAAGAAGAAAAAATGCAATGGAATAATCATTAGACACTTTAATTATTTTTAATCATGATGTTTGGACTGTTTTCTTCCTTTATTAATGCCAATCTGTGATAGTATGGATCCATTCATGATTAGAAAGATTAGGAGCTATGTGGGTCATGATTTCTTAGCATTTAAAAGACAAGAAGAAATATGTGGTGTGAGAATGAAAATGGGTTTTGCTCCTGAAGAGGCAATAATAATGGGATCTGATTAGGTAGCAACAAAATTCTTTTTATCATAATAAAATTACTATAACAACTATGACCACAATCCCAAAAAATATGTTCGAAAATTAGGAGCATTATATGTATATATCTTGTGAGAAATATTCATTAGTATGATATCTTATTATCATCACCATCCTCATTCAAATGGAAAGAAAAAGATAAGGAGTAATCAATACCATATTTCGATTCAAATTGCAAACAGGATTGAGCCATAATTTTTAGGTTTGAAAAAATTATGAATTAAATTGTATGGTTAAATTTAAATTAAAAAAAAAAAATCATTAGTTAACTCAATTCGATTCGGAAGAGCAAACCATATTGAGTCAAACTATACCTACCCTCACCTAAGCCCTATTAGGAAGTCCCATCAATTAGGGGCATTACACCCAAAACAATAGACCTCAAGCCTTCCACTTGCTGGCCCTTTGTGTAGAAATGTCCCAACCCCTTTTTAGAGGATAAGAAAGCTCTTTTTCTCTCGGGAGTCGATCCCATCCTTAACGATAAATATACACTTCCCTCTTGCTTTAGACTTTATCATCATTTATAAATTAATTTAAGCATTTGAGTGACCAAGTTAAAGCAAACTCTAGCGTTCATTGTTCCTTCCACTAGCCCATCCAGGTAGACAGCAGGTTTGTTGACCCACTTTACATCAAAACTCGTCTAAAAACTATACCAATAAAGATTTATGACAAGGGTAGTATAAAGTTTGAATAAAAATACATAGTTTTCACAATTATTCCATAGGCATAACAATTCTGCCTCAATAATGGTAAAATATTAGCAAAAACATTTTTTTTTATGAATGTTTAATTTTATATTTGTGAACCATGCAATTAAATTATAAATTAACAATATAAAATTGTTAGTATGAATTACAATAACATCCCTTATATTTATTCCACGTGCATTTACATATCTTATTTTTGTAATTCAACGTTTATATCCCTAAAGCATTAGAAAAGTTGTATTTAGGTACACGATTGCTTAGCTTTTGATTTTGTTTTTTGAAGTACTTTTTATCATTTATTCAATGACAAAATGATAAAATAGAATCTACAATTGTATATCTTTTTTTTTTTAGATTGTCTAAATGCTTAATTTTTAAGATAATAAGGTTAATCACACATGAAGTAAACATAAAAAGGATATATTTGAAATTTACCCAATTTTCAATGTGTGGAAGAACTTAAGACAGGCAGATCTAATTTTTTCAATAATTTATTTTTCTAAATTTTTCACTACCTTGGAGTAATTTAAATTTATAGTTTTCTACCATTTGTTATTTCCTAATTTAATTTTATAAACTTTCATAAACAAAATATTAAGATTGGGAAAAAATTGATCTAATAATAAGTACCTATTATTTAAAAAAGTACCTTAAACACTCTTTTTTTATTTTTTATTTTTTAATGGTGGTGGTCAAGGTGTAGATTGAATTGCTTCAAAACTATTTGATTGGTTTAGCAAAGTGGCTGAAGCTGAATCAATTTTTTTTTTTTTTATAGATTCTTTTCTATCAATGTCTATTTTATGGTTATAGTTTGATATATCCTTTTACTAATTGCATTAAAATTGAATTTTTGCTTCTCATATCACTTTATACTATGAGTACATATAATACCCTTTTTTTTTTCACCTATTTGATAAACATAATGTACTTATATGTGTGTATGTATGTATATATATTTGTAGATTATTTAGGTTGGTTTTGAAATGGTTTCTATGCAAGTGAATCATATTTTACAGTTTAAATGGTTCGACTCTATTCATTGTTCAATTTGATAGACTTCTTTATAAAGTACAAAGAATATACCAATTTCAAAGGATATGTAGTTTTTCCTCTAAGCCTATATGGCTATGTAGACACAATAAATAAGAAAGAAAGGAAAATGTTAGGGTAAATGATGCTTTTGTATCAATTAGTGCTACAAATGAGCAAAACTTTTAAATACTTAGTCTTGACTATTTTAAAAATTATCTAGTTTAAATCTAGTCAAGCTTAAAATTATAGGCTTGAGCTCGAACTAATTAACACATTGTTATGAAATCTAAAGTTTAAGTTCAAGTTCGGCTTGTTTACTTAAACAAGGCTAAGCTTGAGTTTGAGCTTGAATTTAATTCTCAAAATTAATTAAAAAACTTTTTCTAATAATTATTTTAATTGTATTAGTTTTACTAAGATATTCTTATATTGTATTTTTTTATATATATCCACTCACAAATCTATTTATGAAACTATTCATGAATCTATTTGCGAATTGACTCACTAACAATATAAGTTTTGTTTGGACTGTCTTTTTTCTTCTATATCTTATTGAAATTTGATTTTTATTTATTTGAAATTTAGTATTTCGAAAATTATCTTATATTTATTTTGTGTTTCTGTTTTATAATTATGATGAAAATGGTAATTAGAATATTGAAATTAGAAAATGAAAATTTACGTATTTTTAAAGGAAAATATTTAAATATATATATATTTTATGCATTAGAAATGATTATTTTAATTTTAATTTTTGAAAAAAAAACATATTTTCATATTTTTAGTGCTTGATTTTACCAAATACAAATATTCAAATAAATATCAATAAAATGAAAAAAAAAAAAAGAACCAAACAAAGCCATAAACAAACTTATTCATAAATTCACTCACAAATTTAAATAAGATCTCAGCCTATCTTATTTAGATAAATAAATTTATTTTAAACTTAAACTTACTTATCTATGTATAAGCTTCAATTAAGCTTGACTTTAAAATGAAGTGAGCTCAAATAATTTTCGAGTGGCTCAACTCGCTGAGAATAATTAATGATGATCGGCACGCTGGACCCGGTTTAACTTAATAGGCAATGAGATTTCGTCATTGGGGCTCTACTCCCAAGCACCAATAATAAATAAAATGCCGACGTATATAATATATTATCATTAATAATGTTTGTAGTTATTTTCTTTTATTTTTATTTTCTGCCCCCAATCACATCAGTCACCTCAATAAGTAACATCAACTATACCTTTTCTTTCCTATTAACTTTTGATCTGTAGCCAAAATTCAACCCATAAAGCAGCCAAACAGTTCCTGTGATTTAACGACGAAAAATTAAAGTATACTGTAAAATTAATATCATATGGAATATTTTTGAATTGTTTTTTTTTTTTCCCTTTCCCTTTCTAGATTTGATTTGCATTAAGAAAAACCATTCGATTTATATTGGACCTGTTTTGAATAGATTTTAGATATGATGTTTGTTTGGAAAAAAAAAAAAGCGTAATGATATTGGAATAAATTGCTATTTCTAGATGATGGTGATTGAATAATGAAGTTAAAAGAAAAAAAACGAAAGTTCTCAGATAAAAGGTATAAAAAACATAGTTTATTTATTGAAAAATAAATATTTATTTGTTTTCATATAATTAAAAAAGGAAAAGGTAAATAAATGTTAGATATTTAATATTGTAAAAAGTGTGTACATATGCTTAAGATTTCATATTTTAAATATCTTATTTTGGCAATTAGAAATTTGATAATCATGCCAATGATAAGAAAAGCAAAATAAACAGACGAATAGAAAAAGGCTTTAGATAACATGATACGTTGCATAACAGAAACTAATGTAAAAGGTTCTCAAATATTACAACGCCTATTAATGTAACTAAGGAATTAATATGTTACTCTTACAATTTATATAATGAGCACAAATAAAGTAAAAGAAAGAAGAGGATCTTAAGAATCCAACGGCCAAGATTCTCCAAGGATTGATCTGATATGAGGATCTACAAGGTTGGTGTTGGTCCTGTTAAAAGCAAATGAAGTGGACATCTCATGAACAGTGGCAGTAGTAGCATCTGCTGTAGCAGAAGATGATGATGATGATAACCCACTACAATAATCAATCTCAAAAATCAAGGCTTGATTGTGATATTGATTTTGATGTTGGTATGGGTTACTGGGTTGAATAATCTTATCCATCCAATGCAAGTTAGTGTCATATGGTTGAAAATGGTAAAAGTTGGTCTCTGTCTTGAACTGTTTGGGCATAGTATTGGCTTGTTCCTTCAAGGTAAAATCTTGATGTGAGAGGAGGGACTTGAATAGCATCGATGGTGATGTGTTAATAATGTTGGTGTCTGTGTTCATTTTGTTCTTTGTGGTGGCAGTGATTGTGTGTGGAAAAGGAGGCTGGCACAAGCCACCATTTATTGGGAAGAGGTGAGATTGTGAGGTAATACATGGATCGCTCATTAGGGTTTTTATTGCGGGGGTCAATTCGTTCAGGTTGGTCGGGTTACTTTCTTGGCCATGAATTAGGAAAGGGTTGGAAGTATTGGTTGGATTTAAGCCATGAGAATGAGAATCTAATAGTGGTGTTGTTGAGGTATCTAGTAGTTGGGGCAAAGCACAAATACTAGGTGGTGAACAATTGTCTAGCATGTAATTTTGGCCGTCAAGAAGTGAGCTTTTCTTCTCCAATGTCTTGTGAAAAATCCTACATACGACCCATTCCTCCTGCAGCACAAGTAGTTTATTTTTATTATATACAAGATTCCTTTTTCTTTTCCAAATACACAGTAACAAAAAAATTAATCCATTGATATTGAAAGACCTAGAAGATTTTCTAAATTAAGTGAAGGAACCTATAGACTATGTAAAAATATTAATAAAAAGTAAAGTACTAAAAAAACAAAATTAACTAAGAGAGATATACGTAGGTTTGCACCAGATGTTTAGGATTTTTCCCAAACCCTAAGGTGATCTAGACCTTCACGAGAATATGTAGCTTGAAGTAGTACTAAATTATTAAGAGTAAAATGCTATGAGAAATCCTAATAAATTTCCAACTTTTCTAAAAGCAACAATGGGGAGGGTTCCCATAATTAGGATTCATAAATTAATGCCACTTCACGATGAATTCTATATAAATTCCTTAGGCGTAGAATGGCCATGGTTATAAAACTAACAAGATGCTAAATGCATGGAATATTACCACATTTTTGCAATTGAAGTTTACAAGTGTCTAATCAACTTGGATGGTTGAGTGTACATTTGCATCCATTGCAAGGTCAATAAAACAATATATACCTATCGTGAATTACTCCAGTTCAATCTTTCAACTTACGACAATACATAGAAGTTGTTCAGGGTAGAAAGTGAAAACGTGAATTTAACAAGTGAGAAAAATCAACTCCTACAAGGACAAAGCACGAAATGCATTGTCTACGTCCGTCTGGTAATGGTAATAACACCATTTAACTTGATTGTCACGGTATCACAAGTACTGTAATGCACATGAGTTATTGCCTTTTAAGATGAAAGAATGTTCAAACTCTTTGTTTCAAGTATGTCCCTCGTCAATCATATGATGAACAAATTTCCATAATTCTTTGTCCACACGTATACATGTCATTGGTTAGAATATATTCGGAATAGAAAACCGGATACAGCAAATATTTATCCCTCAGGCTAGTATTAACAATTTAACATCGAATGATAAAAATATTTTACCTTGGCTTTTGTAAATTGTATAATGAATTTCAAAAATATTAAAAATTTCCTTTTTTTTTTTTTTTGGTAAGTCTTAACTATTGATTTAAAAAGTATCATTAATCAACGGCTTCACATGAAAAGGCATTAATTCAATTTTGTTTTTAGAAACAAAAATTCTCTACTGATACTTCTTAGGATGGAAGTGTGGGAATTTCGATTAATATTGTTATGAAACAGAAGTAAGAAAATATATTATTCAGTTCTAATTAGGAGTATCATTGTTATCAAAAGTTCATTTTATTTTTACATCTACATTTTGTACGACAATAATCTACCTTACACGTGTGACGGCAAGAAAAGTCACCATCGAGGCGGTACTCGTGCATGACCCACTTAGTCTTCTCACCGCGAGGGGCTCTTCCTCTGTAGAAGACTAGGGTTTTCTTCATACCAAGCAAAGCACCATTAGAAGCACTATGCACCTCTCTATCTTTTCCTGTGGCTTTCCAGTAACCAGCTTCGGTAGCCCTATTTGTTCTTAACCCAGTTGGGTATTTCCTGTCCCTCAGGCTGAAGAAGTACCACTCTCTCTCTCCCATCTTTGCCACATCTGTATATAAATATAAATATATGTACAAACCCAACAAAGTGAATATTGTAGTCGTTAGACATGCATGTAACAGTCCCTAGATATTATCAAATTAAATGAAATCCGAGTTTGTAGCACAGGAAAAGACCCCATAAATAAAATAGCATACACCAAATGCAAATCGGCACTTTTGAGAGTCAATAACGTTAAAGTTTTGTAACATTCACTTGATTTGGTTGTAAAATGTATAGTCCATATTAAAAAAAAAAACAAAAAAAAGGTGATCTTTTTTCTTCCACCCCCCTAAACCCTAAAATAAGTATTTTGATGCGACAACTATATTAATGGAATCTTAGAAACAAGCCAGTGTTTTAAATGTGTTCATGGTTTACGTTTTTACATTTAAATCAAAACGTAACGAAAAGCCTTCATTAGGAAAAAGACATGATCATGCATACGGCCACCGTGTCAAAAGAAATAAGCATAATATTTCTCTTAATATAATTGACTAGTCCAACATATAGAGACCTACACCCACACTTTCACTAATATATATATCATTTTCAAGACCCATTTTAGCTCCTTAGTATTTACATAGAACACGCACCCGTGATGCGGGTACCACTTTCAATACTGTATATTGAAGATATCATGATATATTACATATATATATATAGATTCATATATCTTTATTATAACGTGTATAATTACCTGGAAGTTCCCAGGGTTCACATCTGTTGAGATCAACTTCAGCAATATCAACACCACAAAAGCTTCCATTGAAGACCTTAGAAGCTAGGTAGAAAGTTATAAGTTCTTCATCAGTAGGGTGAAATCTAAATCCAGGAGGCAAACCTTGCTCATTTACATCATCTCTCGTTAATTCACGAAACACATCTTCCATGCTAGACATTTTCAAATCTCAATATTAACCAGCTAGCTAGGGTATTTTGGAAAGGAAAAGAATAAATGCCGTAAAAGTGAAAGTGGGTTTCGAATTTTGGAGAAAGAGAGGGTCTTTTCAGATGCAATATATAGGCAAATAATTACGTATATGATGATCTGAAGCACTGAAATCGAAGGATTAGAAGGAAAGCTGGTGGTATTTAACAATTAGCTAACTTTGTGGGGTTGGGGTTGGGGACTTGGGGGTTAGATTGTGTTTAGGCTCTCTTATTAATAGCATCTAGGGACCCACGGGAGCCCCCACCTGAGGAAGCATCCAAAAAGTGTAAGGAAAACAAATAAAAGAGAGAGAATAAGAATAATCCATATGCTTTTATAACTTTAGGATGTACGTTTTTTAAAAAATAAAAATAAAAAAGAATATATATGGAGAGAGAGAGAGAGAGAGAAAAAAAAGAGGTTAATGTCAATAATAGCGGAACCGCGTTGGTATTTCTGTGTTTAATTTACATTTCAACTTCAAGTTTTACGGTTATTAAATATTATACTTATCAAAATTTTACTAGTTAAAAAATTGATTACTCGCTTTTAATTGTTTGTACTTATACTTTTTTAACTAGTAGGTTCTGTCGCATATTTTTATCAGACGGTGGAAATAGTGTGATAAACAGTTTAAGTTCAAATTAAATATATTACGGCATGTTGCGACTTCATAATTTTACATATGAAATTCAAAAACATGAAAAGTTTAGATTTTGACACTGTACCTAGAAAACAAGTTCTATCGATAAGATCATGTCCGACCCACGTTTCTTAGCTCATATTTCAATCCATAAGGAATGTGTAGTGAGTTCCTTCCCAACAAATTGAGTCCCTTAGGGAAGATACGTTCCGGAACGTAGAAAACCGTATTTTATTTTAAAAGTTTTGATTGGTTAAATATTTTTATTAGGATTTGTAAAAATTTTAATGAATTTTTGTAAAGGAATTCAAAAATAAAATGATGAGTCTTTTTAAGAAAGAGAATTTATTAAAATATCGATACGGTTTGCAAAGATCCAAGACAAATTTCTTATAGATGCATATGCTGTAAAACAATCGGTTAGGGCAATAGTTACGCCATCAAAATGCCCATCATATTGAGAAATAATTTGTTCTTCATTTGGGTTGGTCGGTGAACGAGGTAGCTTCATTCATCAATAAGACATGTTAGTAGGTGGTCTTGCTTGTGACTTTTCAAAAGATAAAACTTTTTTTTCATATTTTTATATATGAGCTTTTATTCGGGCACATCATCGACCTTAAAAATGGGATTTTCTTCCTTTTCTTTATACTAATTAATTTGCACTCTAACAACACCTGTTAATAGAACTTACTATAATATATTTAAAATTTTTATGACATTTGAATTTTATGTTGCCTGGCTGATGTATGGTAGCCCACAAAAGCATTTTTCCAAATTCAAGTACAAAGGTTAAAAGCTTCTTTTTGCATTTTTCAAAAGATTGATTATATGACTCAGATGATATTGACGATGACGATGAAGACGACAAACATGTTGAACTGTGAAAAGTTCATCTTTTGATCACTTAAATGATTGCTTCATGAAGCTTGTTAGTCTTTTTTTTTTTTTTTTTTTTTTTAAGATTCAAATTTTCTTTGGCATATATGATCATCTACAACCTAGTATCAACTAAAATCTAGTTATATATATTTTTTCTTTATATATATATATATATATATACATATATTTAAGTTTAATCATTTTAACTTCTCAATCACAATCTTATGAGACTTGTTATTGTTCTTCTTATATGTTTTAGTTGGATCAGGGATGATATGGAGTTCACATGGATCTCACACATACGAATGTTGATATTGTAATCGCTAATTGTTGTTGCTTGATCCTTTACTTATTGGAGTTTGGACCCAAACAAAGATTTCTAAGTTGGACTTTTAGGAATCTACAAAAGAAAAAAAGAGCTTTGAGATGCCGGAGGTTACTCCAGCTTAGTGAATCCCACGCTCCGTCAATGTGTGGAAAGGAAATTGAAAATAAGCAAGCAACAAAAATGTCAAGGGTTAGAAGGTTCAATCCTTTACCTTGTATGCCAGAGAACTATTTATAAACAGAGATGAGGGTATGTTAGTTAAGTAATTTTGCCATTAACTCCCCTGATTCCCTGCAAATCCTCAGCTGTCGTGGAGTGCATCATGTTGTTATGGAGTGGATCGTGAAAGGAAACGTAGGATTGGTAGTAATTAATATGGTAATCGCTGCTCTTTCCTGCCATTTTCATATTCAAGTACCTCAGCGGACTGGACTAAAACTTGAAGACCCGGTAGACATTATAAACTATCATGACTAATAACTTCCTTCTTTCTTTTTTTGATTTTATCCTTATCAAATATCAAATAGGCTTGTCTTTTTCATGGATTTTTTTTAACAAAACTTCTAATATCTATAATATTAAAATGTAAGGTAATTAAATATCTTATATATGTTCTATATGTACATTATTCAAATAAATTTGTAAAATAAAGAAAAGAGTTGCAATGGAGAAGAAAAGTAAAGTTAAGGTAGTCATATGTAGACTCGCGCACTCTTCCAAATCTACATATTATTGTTTTTAGCCCATTTTATAAGATAGTTGTTGAGGATGTGCACTTAAAGGAGAAAGTACAAAAAATTTCTCAATGTTTGTCTATTTTATTTTGGTTCTCAACATTTTAAGTTTTTCATTTAAATTTTCAACGTTTGTCAAAGTTTGCAAACAAGTCCTTTTAACTATTAGTGTTATCAATTAAATATTGAGATATAGCAACACTTTATTAAATAAATAATAAAATAACATATCAAAAAATTTTAAGTATAAAAAATATATGGAAAGATATTTTTAAAATAATGAAATTTTATGAAAAATAAAAAAATCAACAAATTGGAAAAAATGTTAAGATGGTATATATAATAATATATATAGTTATATACATATATATTAATATTAATTTTAAATTAAATATATAAAAATTAAGAAATTCACAAAAAAATCTATATAAAATGGAAATCCAACTATTCCCTACCCTTAGGTGATTGGATTTAGGCTTAATAGCAAAGTTTGTCACAACTTACTTCAATAACGGTTTGTGCAACTCACTAGCAGCTTAAGGTAGCTAGGAGAGTCATTAAGACAATATTAGCTAGGTAAGCAAACAAGAAGGACAAGTTAAAAAAGGGCGTGGCAAGGGGCTCTCCATCTCTAAGAAGATTATATCTAAAATCTAGTAATCTAAGCCTTGCTTCTTTTGGTCAACTCATATTAGCCTGTATTAGGGATGCAATCAAAGCATGTTTAGGATGGTCTTATAAAACCTTAGCCTGATCCTATGGAGTCTAGCATTTCCTAAAGCCTTATAAAAACCTATATGTCTCATTTAATATGCAATAGTGGACCTTGAATGGAAACGATGATGTGTCAAGCAAGTACACCTAATTAGTTTGTAACACAGTGGACATAAGTTCGAATGCCAATCCCTTAGGGATTAGTATGATTATTAGTACTCATTAGATCTCTATTATCAAGTCGATAAATTAAATTTCAAAAAACTTAAAGAAGTAAATATAAATTACTGCTAAAATTATTTTAAAGATTAATTAAGATGCAATTTAAGAATTAACAAAAAAGCAATTCAACTAATTTAAGATTTAATGTCATACTAGATCTTGTTTCCCTTAAATTTAATATATGATTTTGTTAAAGATAATCTAATTTATACTTTAATCTTTCTTGATCGAGAGAATTATCTACTAAAATTAATTACTTTTTCAAGCCAACTAACCTTAATCCTAACCCTATAATCATCTATTAGAATCTCTTCTCAACAGTATAACATAAGATTGTATTATTGAACAATGAATTCTCTACACATTTAATTTAAAATTCCGAAAGAATTTTACAAATTATTTCTATTCTTGTAATAATTTTCATCAACTATGCCTAGATCTAATCTTAGAAGAAATTTCTCATTATTCTCTTATAAGATATCAAACTCTAGATTATTACCCACGGAAATAATAACCTAAATCATAAATTAAACATAGTTAAATCAAGAAAAAAAATAAAAAACTATATTAATCAAATACTAATCATATCACATAAATAGATTTAGGCTCCATAAAACCTAGATATCAAATATATACTCACTACACATTACAAAATATGAATCTGAAAACAAAGAGTAGAAAAAAGCATCATGAAATCTAAATAAAATTTAATCTTGAAATCTTCTCTTCTCCTTGCTTTCTTGATTGTTCTTAGCTTGAAAAATTCCCTCAAAGTCGTGTTAAAAAGTTCTTTCTTCTAAATAAACCTTAACAAGGCTTTATATATGAAGAGGTAAAAAAAAAAAAATAGATCTATTGGAACTTACATACCAGGGACATAACCATGTCTTTCTATCGTATACTTAACCGTGGTTTACGTTTGTCTTCTTTTTTTTAAAAAAAAAAATAGAAATGACACGATAAACTACATGGTTGTATCTTTTGGTCATGTTTTAGGCTGTAACAGTAGAAAATCAGCTCTAATTTTGCTTGGAAATGACATAGTCATGTCGTTTGATTGTGTTAATCTTTAAACCTTTGTAACTTGCTCATTTTAGCTCCAATTTGAGTGAAATTTATTTCTATCTTCTTATTTTCTCATGTAGATCATTTTAAAACCTATAAAACAAAACTTTACTTAATTAATTATTATTATCTAAAAAAAAACTTAAATATTAAGGAAAATCATCAAAATTCATCAATTAAAATATAACCAATTTAGAACTCATTAAACTTTCCCAAACTTAAGAATTTGCTTGTCTTCAAGCAAATAAAGTAAAGAAAAATCAAGACATGAATTCTTAAGTTAAAAGACATCACTATCTAAGAAATTGGTCAACAATTACACTTAACCTAAAAAGATTCAACTTGCAAATCTAATTAATTTTCTTTAAATAACTTCCTCAACTCTTATACTCATTCTTTATTTCAATGTCTAAAGGACACAAAGTACTAGAGTTCACAAGCTAATCTATGTAAATTAAAGTTTAATCAAATCATTTAATTAAGGATTCCTATACTTAAGATTAGATTTAACATCTCGCCAATTAGGAAATAGTTATAAAAATTTTAACCTACTTAACTAAAATGTATACAACCTTCTCTTTAATCTTGCTAAGTGCTATAATTTAAAGTAAATGCATATTACATCAACTCATCCTCTAATCATTCCCTTAATACATGCTTTAGTTGGAAGGCTTCAAATTCACTATATTTATGTTATTAATTAAGCACTTTATTTTAGGACAATTGTATTGACAATGGAAAAAGATCTTGCTTTTCTAACGGACTAAGACCAGATATTGGTAAGGGGGAAGAACCTTACCCTTTTGAGGGATCAAAGTTGATCCATACCAACTTATTCTCTAAATTTACTTTGGCATTAGTAGTAGAATTCAACCTCACTCTTTTGAGGGACTAAGGGGAACTCTTACTAATTTTGTGCTTATATATATATATATATATATTATATCACTTTCTAACTCTAACTATTTCAAGTTTTTTGGGATTTTTCAAAAGACAAATTTCATTTGTTTGTTTATTAAGAATTATAGGGTTTTAATGTCATCTAAGAGGAAAGTATACATCAAAGTAAGCGTCGAAAATAATCATAACTAACTCTTAACCAATTATATTACTCTAATCCTAAGTACTAAAATCTTAAGCTAAATAATCATTAACTTTGCTTCAAAAAGATATCAACTCTAGCAAAGTGTAACTTAAAAATCAAAGATCAAGTATTCAAATTATATTCAACTTAGTGCAAATTATCAATTTTCAAGTAATTGCAAGTTAATAAAACAATAAAATTGGGTTAAATGCAAGAAAATTGGTCTCCTAAGTAGCAAAAGTTTCTAAAAATTTCTATATTCCCTTCTTCATACTTAAAATCGTACATTATCCTCAATGTATGAATTAAGTCATACATGAAAAATATATTAATCAACACAATTATAGGTAAGACAATATAAAAGTAGGAAATAAAAACCAATACTGCTTCGAAAATTTAAGTAACACGATTAATCTATGCAAGAAGTCGAAAGTCTGAAATATGCCAAATCAAACGTAGTCTCTAATATGAGCTTTAAAGTTCCAAGACATCATCTCCATAATCCTCTTAATCGAAGGCATCATCCATGAAATCATCCTCATCCTCTTCGTATTCTTCATCCTCCTCCTCATCATCGACATCTTCAACCGAACTCTCCTCCTGAGCTCCTTCATCTTAACTTGTAATATAGCTCTTGGCACTACGTTTCTCTATAAAAGGAAACAATATTCAAATCAAATTTTTAATACATCAGAGCTTGCATACACTTAGAATAAAGAAATAAACCAAAAATCATGACTAAGTATGGAAAATAAACACTACAACTCATTGAGAAATTTTGTTACACACGTGGTATACATGTAAAACGTAGCTGTGTTCTTGAGAAATCATTCATGCAATCCTAACAACTATTGTTACAAAAGAGATTCCAAGCATACCTAAACTCCCAATTCCTCAATAACAAGAATCAATAGCGCTTGTATGTTGATTAGACACTAAAGCCTTAAGTGTTAAAATGAAGAACAAAGCATATAAAGTAATGAAGTTTAGCACTTTAACTAAAACATTCAAGAATCCAATGCCTATAGTAATATACTGCAAATGATACAATTGTGTCACAACCCATGTCTTTCAAACCCAAAGATTAGCACCAATTCAAGAATACGGTCATGTTCATTGTAAGCTTCATAACTGTAAGATGGGATTTAGTACGTAAAGTTTAGGGCAATCGGTTAAAAGATTCGATCGAACTTAAATTATAAAAAAAAAAGTTAGAAATATTAGTAAAAGTAATCTTGTAAGTTTGAATTTAGGAAAATAAGTAATAAAATAATAAAATATTATAATATCAAATTTTAAGTATATTACCCGTTATTGAAAATGCATAAAATGAGTTTCGATAACTAATGAGTTGCTAGAAATAAATTGTATGTACGCTAAAAATCATAGAATAACATAAATAATATTTAGAAGTATTTACTTATACTCCATATATATTTACACATAGGTGAAAATATACGAAATTACCTATAATATTTGAAAAATACTAGATAAATACCAAATAATTAAAGAAAATTACAAAAAAAAAAGAGAAAAATCCAAAAGTTAAGGAATCATCCAAATCTAGGTTATGGCAGGTTAGGGAGGAAAGAAAAAAATTGAACCAATTAAATAAACCCAATTAGAAAGTCAAAATGGAAGAATATAAGCTCAATTGTCAACTCAAATTAAGGCAATAAAATCCCCTAAAGCTCCATAAATACCCAAACTTTTTTAGAAGCTCATTTAGCTAGTTTGTAGTGTGACAAAAATAGAGTTAATTGAAAAAAGAGAGTTAGGGTTTGCTTTTCAAAAATTACAAAAAATTTGTACAATTAAGGCAATTGGATCGAACTCATGACACACCACCAAATGGAACCAAACCGCCGCCACCACCCCTACACCAACCGCCTGGGCTGGTCAATGCCCCTAAAACCATGCTAGTGGCCAGAAGCCTAATAACCAAGTGAGTTTGATTTCAGCCCGATTTTGTGTAATTTATTAAAATTATTAATTTTATCTGGAAAATTGTGAATTTTATTATTTTGATGTTTCATGGTATGTAGATTTAGGAAAAAATATTGGTTTAATTTAATTACATCTGGAAATATGTATTGCTTAAGAAATTGTACAGAACCAAACATATTTTGATCTAGAAATAAATAGCCTTAGAAGTATAGTTTTAAACTTAAATTTTTTTTTTTTTGTAAACTACTTAGAAGATATAGAATAGTACTATGAATCCTTTTTTCAAAAATGAAAATTTGAAATTTTTAAGCAATTTTTAGGCCTTTAAAAAATATATATAATTAGTAATTTTGGGGGTTAATTAATGATTAATTGAGTAATTACTAATTTAGTGTATAATTAGGTGTTTTAAGATGTTCATATCTGATGTGGTATGATAATTGTGGTATTTAGGGTGTTATATGTGATTATTAGGGTATTATGTAGTAAATATATGTAATTTTGATAATATGTGGAATTGGAATTATGATATAAAATATTAGGCTAAAATGGATAATTTAATAATAATATTAATATTTAATAAATCTGGTAGGAAACATCTATTTAGGTAATTATAGAAAAAATATAAAATTTTCTCATATTAAGAGTAAATTTAGTACATAAATGAAGATTAGAATGTACCAAATAGACAAGAATACTAATTAAGGACCCAAAAGTGATAGTTAGAATATTTGAGCCTAATATGATTAATTTCACATTAGAGTTTAGATTGCATTTTTAGGATTTATGTATAATACTTGTAATTAAAACTGATTTAAAACCTGAATCAGAATTGGATTCAAAAACTGAATCCCAAAATAACGTAGAATGAATCGGTAATAAATAATATGTATATATGAAGAATTGAGTTAAATCATAACCTAAAGTGTATATATATATTATCAAGATATAAATATTAAAGGTGTATTTATATTATAGGACATACGGAGACAAATCAACCCGTAACAAGGGAGTGAGCGAATGTAGACACTTAATTTTTGCCCCATTTTCTTTTTCAAATTAAGTTATAGAGTCTTAAATTAGAAAAAGTTCAAAAAAATAGAAAATTAAAAAAATCCCCCCAAAATGAAGAAATTTAGAAAAAATACCAAAAAAAAAAGGAAATTTGAAAAGTCACAAAATAAAATAGGATATTTAGAAAATAATAGTTTTTTAGGTTGTTTAATTAGAATATAATTTTAATTTTAATTTCAATTTCAATAGTTTTGAATAAAAAGCTGTTGAGTCTAGGCTTAGATTTGAATTTAACTCAAGCTGACTTGGTCCATATGTGTAATTAATTACATCTATGAATAAGAAAAAACCAATAGCTCAACTGGATAAGCATCTAAACTTGATATTGCATATGACTTGGAGATCGTAGGTTTAATCTATAGAAGGTACAAAATATATCTTTTATTTTCTTTTGTCACTTTATCGTCATGTCATCGCTACATTACGGGCCACGTCATTTGCCAACTCACTTTTAAGTGTGGTAGACATACTCTGACACACTTCGACACACTCTGACACATTCATATACGCGTAGCTATGTAATTGGCACCACATATTGTCCAGGTTCGTCTAATCCAAAAATGGAAGAAAATCATGTTGCATTTAATTTTTTCCATCTTTAATTCAACCGTAACACCTATAAATAGAGGTCTATTCTTTATTTTCAAAACACAACAAAAACTTCGAAATATTTTAGAAAAACAAAAAAATCAAAGTTTCCTCTCTCTAATATGATTCCTCTCTCTCTATGATAGCATTTCCTACGATGTTTTTACGAAAACCACCACCACCGAATTTCTCGAACCGATGGAGCCAACTCCAAGTCGACTCAAGCCGAAGTGAGCCAATCCAAGCCGAAGTGAGTCGATCCGAGTTGTTCGAGCCGATCCGAGCCAACCTAGTTTTTCGTTTTCCTTTTTTCTTTTTCTTTTTTATTTCTTTATTCATTTGTTTATTTGTAAATGTTATAAATGAGAAAAATAAAAAAAATTAAAAAAGAATTAAAAAAAGAAAGAGAAGAAAAAAGAGAAAAGAAGTAGTCTATTTATTTATAGAAATAGATAGAATAAGTATAAAAAAATAATAAAAATAAATAAATAGGTTAGTAAAAAAAAAACCGTTTTGACACTTAGAAAAATTAAGTTTTCTAAAAATAAATGAAAATAAATAAATCAATTTTCAAATTAGAATCATTTAGAATTTTCAAAAATAAAATCCAACTTAGGACCCCTTATAATCTTTTCTCAAATCAACTCAAAATGGGTAAAAACGTAAACTCGGTAATTTTTCCAAAGTTAAAATCAAACTGCCCACTAAAGTTTTTTATAAAAGAACCACATGTGTCTAATCTCGAATAGCGGGTACGTAGGCACCCGTACGCAAGTATGGGGTGACTTAAAATACGGAAAGTTTTATTTTTTCCATTTTTAGATATTTATGTAAATTAATCAATTTAGTTACATATATCATAATTATATGTTTTTTAGAAATTAAAAAGGGTATAATTGAAAAGCGAAGATAAATTCGGAAAGTTAAAAGTAGTACCCATTTAGAGTTTAATAAATTGGCTCTCGGATCCAAATCTTTAGTTTTTAAAAAAACCGTATTTATAACTTAGTTTTTTAATAGATAGACTGGTAACTAGTTATAACCAATCCACCTAATTGGTTATAACTTAACCCCTTTTCCCAACTTCAGTTGGGTGGCAACTCCAAATCTTTGTAAGTTAGAAAAAATGATCTTCTTTGAACCCTAGTCGATGGTTAATATTAAACGGGTAGGGTTTAGTATTGATCGGTTTAGAGAAGACCTAATCTTATAAAAAAGAACCGGAAGGGTGAAAAACCAGACTCGATAATGAGCGAGAGAGTGAGCGAACAAACCAAGTATTTCAAGTAAATTGAGTTTAATACTTCGTCGTATTTTGGAGTACTATTTTAAAGTACTTAGAGGCTTAGGATTGTATATGACTGTATTTGTAAGTAGTTATATGTGCATGTGATTGTGTATCTAATTTCGTACTTATATCTGTGTTATGTTTGGTGATTGATGTGAATTAAATGGTGTAAAATTGTTTGATCAGCCTAAACCATACTTAATCATAAACGACCTGAATATCCTAATTAGACATGCATTGCAACCCTTTAAAGAATCATTAGGATTATCCAACCAAATACCGATACTTTTGAAAAAGATGGCATTAGATAGCATAATGGTCTTTTCCTCATCCTTAACCGAACTAAGTAATAGGAGGGAGGTCAGGGCGAGGATGAAGGAAATGGTTCAAAGGATAGTCATGGGGGGAATGGTATCTTCGTTGCACAAACCTAGGTTTAGTTGTGAGCTATTACATAAACATGAAATTCCTCAACCCGGATTAAAGTGGGTGATATTACTTTGATTTCACAATAGACCGGACCGCGTTGTGTGATGGTACGTACTTGCTGCATTTCACATAATTAATTGCTTGATCACCCTACCTGTGTTTGTTATACATTCATAAGTCTCTAATTTAACTAATTGAGTTGAGGTTACTTATACCCTTATAAATTTTCTTGCAGGTTCTGACTGACATGTTGCGATATAATTATCCCGAGGTCAGTTCTCTTTTAAAGTTATGGGGAGTGAGGATTAAATGACTATACAATCGAGTCTTTTAAATGTCTTATTAGTACTTTTAGGTGTATGAAATAATATGTAATGTGTAAGTTAGCGAACTGTTGTAATATACAGAATCTATTGGGAATTCTACGATAATGTGAATGTAATTATATATATACATATATATAATTTAAGGATCTTTAGCTTTTTAAGTACTAAGTTGTTTACTTCAAAGTAAGAAGTCGTGGATGCCTTGTGTAAATTATATTTATGATAGAGACAGTGAAGTTAGTTATTGTCATAGGTTGGTTTACATGACGGGATTATTGTGACTCTATGGCATCGGGGCGTAACATCCATCATGTACATCACTACCGAAATACTAAAACAAACAACATTTACCATAATCCACACTAACTAAATAGAATCGCTTAAAAGCCCCAAGAACAAGTGAAATCCAAATGAGTTCTTCCATGAAAAACTTAAGAAAAATGAGAGATATTAAGAACTTACCAGAGAGTTGAAGTGAGAGCACTTGGGAAAACGTGAATTGGTATAAGTGATGGGTTGTGAATCAAGGATGAAAAGTATAGAGGTGTTTGCTATTATGTTTGGCGTAAGTGAGAAAGTAGAGAGAAAGAGAGGATCGTATGTGTTTGTGTGATGACAAGTTAGAGAAAGCTAAAGGGGATGCACACATATATATTGCAGACGACATGACCTGATACATGACCGTATCTCGTGATCATGTATCTTTTTATGACGTGACCAAAATTGTATCTTGTTCCTAACACGGTTCAAGACATGATTGTATCTCAGGACTATGTAACCTTCTATGGACCATTCATGACAGTCACCTAAAATTTACATGGTTTAGGACATAACCATGTTTTATGACTGATAGGAATCAAGCTATTAGGCCTTTAATTCACAACCGGGCCCGGGGATTGGAAAGCTTAGCAAGATGAATTCTTATTCTTTAGCTAACTGTTATTGAAGCCAAGTATATCCTAACTGACCTGTTCTTTATGCCGAGTCGGATGACTGCTTATTTCTCATAGATGGTGTGTCGAGAAGTGGACAGTCGAGACAATAGCCAAACCTCATTCTCACTTATGCTTGGCCAGTCACTTACCCGGCATCACCCTTGCCGAGATGATAAGAGAGTAAGAGTTCGAACTGACTAAGCTACCCTAGCTTAAATAAGCAAACTGATCGTACTTTTTGTCCGCACCTTTTAACGGCATCACCAATATAACATTGCCACTTATACAGAATCATGTATAGAATCCGTTAGACTAATGATTATTTTTCTTGAATATTTATTTTTACCTTTTTATATTTTGTATATTACTTCCTTAGAAAATACCATTTTCCATCTTTTCCCTTTTAAGCAAGTTGTCTTAGCTTATGGGTATAAATACCCCTGTAATTGTAGCTGAACCATATTGAGGATCATTAATACACTTTGAGTATTTCCTTCCTTGAGTAAACATTGCTTGTGTACTCTCACCATCACTCTTATCCTAATCCTTAAGTAAGGCTAGATAGCAAGTAATCTCACTGGACCGATTTGTACGTTATATCAAATTGTGTCGTAAGTTCTCGGAAGTTCCATTGGTGCATCATATCCTCTAGAGCTGTTCATGGGTCTTTACTTACTTTTCTTTTGCATTTGTCCTTTCATACATTCTCCATCACTTCCTTTCGAGCTTTTTATAAGCTTAGACTCATCCAGCAACCGACCTTGTCTGTTTATGGTTACGATCCGCATTATCTTGGTATTAGAGTAGAGGTCTTGTTTGAGTTGTAGTTAGTTGTTAAATTTCTGTTTATACTCTGTTTAACGTATGTAAAGTTTAGCAAGTTACTGTATTCATCTTAATTGTTGTGTTTACTAACTGTTGATTTTCGTGTTTACGAAAGTGTTTGTTTAAGCTTTGAATTGATGGAGAAAATGACTAACTCGAGTGTAAACGTTAGTATTGGTGATGACAACAGTAGAGTTATCTACCATAGACAATAGTCTTAAGGAACCCTTAGGAGCGTTGATGAGAGACTTAATGAGATGGCTAACCTCTTGGTAGATTTGACCTGAGCTATTCATGCGTTAGTTTATTAACCAATTGAGACCGCGCAAAACACCCCACAGCCTGTTCAACCTGTTAGAGGTTAGAACCTAGCTCGACAAGTTTGAGGTAGAGGAGTAGGTGGATGAATAAGACAAAGGATAGACTTGAGGGAACTAGATGAAGAGAACGAGGAAGAGCACTTTGAAGAAGAGCGCATACGAGTCCCCAGAACATTTGACTATCTAAAACTTTGGATTCCAAGCTTCAATAGATCTGGGAATGCTAATGAATATCTGGAATGGGAAGAGAAAGTGGAGTGTCTCTTCGACTATTATCAATACAAAGATTATGAGAAGGTGAGAATTACTACTATTGAATTCTCTGGATATACCATCATGTGGTGGAAGAACTTCCAGCCTATGAGGAGACGAGAGGGCTACCGAGAGATTAATACTTAGCCCGAGTTAAAGACAATACTTAAAAGCAGGTTTGTACTGGATACTTATCTATAGGACACTTTCGCTCAACTTTAAGAGTTGAGATAAGGAGGCCGAACAGTTGATAAGTATGTTCAGGAATTCCAGATGCTCATGATCCGATGTGAAGCGGAGGAACCACCAGTACAAACAATCTTTAGGTTCCTTATTAGGTTATGTGGTGACATCCAAGACATTGTGAAGCTCTAATGATTCATCACAATGGATGAAGTCATTAAAATAGCCTAACAAGTAGAGAGACAAAGAAGGAATTGAGTACCACCCAAATTGTTGATTAGCCAACCAGGGCAGGGAAACCACCAAGCTTAGTCGAGTGCCAAGCAAATCCGAAAGATAGATGTCTGAGTTGAGCAAAAAAGCCAACCCAATGAAGACGTGTCGACCCGAACTTATTAGAAAAGGCAGGGCTCTAGTAAGAAGACAAGCCAGATCAAACACTTTAAGTGCTAAGGGTTTAGACATATGGTCGCCTAATGTTTGAATCGAAGAACTATGGTAATCAAGACAGATGTCATGAAGCTAGAGGTAGCAGCATTGATGAAGAACCTGAGGAGGAAGAGAACTATGCCCAGAGAGAAGATGTCAAGAAAGAACTGATTGAAGAGGATGTGTTCATCAAGGACTTAAACCAGTTAGCCTTAGTTGTCCGATACGTAATGAACATCGAACCTTTGAGAGAAGAGGAGCAAAGGGAGAATTTGTTTCCTACCACCTGTAAAGTGAACAATTAGGTAAGCGCATTAATCATTGACAATGGAAGTTGTACCAATGTGGCATCGACCGATCTGGTCATAAGGTTGAATTGCCGACTATTACACACCTGAGGCTATACAAGCTACATTAGTTAAGTGAGAAGAGAGCACTATATGTCACTCGACAAGTACTACTATTGATTACCATCAAACATTGCTCCGATGAGATTTTATGTGACATACTGCCTATGTGTGCTTCAGATGTACTACTCATGTGTGCTTATGGCTATTTGATAGGAGGGTTATCTATGACGGGTACAAGAATACGCATATGTTTGAGAAGGATGGCCGAAAGATTATACTGAACCCGATGTCGCCAAGAGAAGTTAATGAACTATAGACTAAACTTACTTGCGAATCAAATAAGGCTCTAGTGATGAGTAGAGCCGAACTCCAAGAAGCCATCAATGCTGACAAGCTAACCCTAATGTTGGTCAAGCACTTATTGGAGACGAGGGAACGAGGTAAACTACCCTAAGAAGTAAGAGCACTATTAGACAAATATGCCTCCGCTGTGAGGCATAAAATACTGCATTGACCTAATTCCCGATGCCGCCCTACTAAGTAAGCCTGCCTACCAAATGAGTCCAGAATAGGCTTCTAAACTCCAATCACAAGTTAATGAACTATTGGAGAAAGGTTATGTTAAGGAAAGTCTTGACTCTTGTGCTGTGCCAATGCTTCTAATGTCGAAAAATGATGGAACCTAGCGAATGTATGTTATAGCCGACTTGTAAACAAGATCACAATCAAGTACATATATCTTATCCCTAGATTAGAGGACATGTTAGATGAGCTGAGTAGAGCTAAGATTTTCAACAAGATTAATTTTAAATCTAGCTACTATCAAATTCGCATAAGGTCAGGAGATGAGTGGAAAACTGCGTTCAAGAGTCAACATAGATTATATAAATGAATCGTGGTTTGGCTTGTCGAATAACTCAAGCACTTTCATGAGACTGATGAACCATGTGCTGAAATATCTGATAGGAAAGTGTGTCGTGGTATACTTTGCCAACATATTAGTCTACAGTACCAACATGTTGAGTCATTATGAATATCTCCGTACTGTATTAAATGTTCTCTATATCGAAAGATCATTCGGTAATCTCAACAAATGTTACTTTTTCTAAGAAGAAGTGGTATTTTTGAGCTATGTAGTCAGTAGAGGAGGCTTATGAGTAGATGATGAGAATATTTGAGCTATTGTCGAGTGGCTGACTCCCACTAACTGTGCCAAAGTGAGAAGTTTCATGGACTGGCTTTCTTCTACAAAAGATTCATTAAGAATTTCAGTACCTTTACTGCATCACTTACTAAGCTAACGAAAAAAGATACTAACTTCCGATGAGAGAAAGGGAAGAGAGTAGCTTTGCTAAGATAAAAAAAAAAAAAGATTGACCTTCATCTCAGTGTTAGCTCTACCTGACTTTGAGAAAATATTTGAGCTAGAATGTAACACATCAGGCATTGGAATAAGTGCTGTCTTAATGCAGGAAGCCGACCAATTGCCTTCCATAGTGAAAAGCTTAGAGAACCTTAGTTAAATTACTTTATGTATGATAAAGAACTCTTGGTATTAATTTGAGCACTGCAAATATGGTAGCATTATTTATTGCGGAGAGAGTTTGTCATCTTGATTAACCATGAGTCTTTAAGGTATCTTCGAAGCCAGATAAAGTTATCTAAGCGGCAAGTAAGATGGGTAGAATTCTTTGAGGGATTCAATTTTGCAATAAAATATAAACAAGGAAAGGGCAATGTAATCGCAGATACTCTTTCAAGAAAACATGCACTTCTAAATATACTGCAGACCAGATTGTTCATATTTATAAATATCAAAGAAAAGTATTATGAGGATCCACACTTTAGACTCATAGTTACACAATACATCAATGGAAGAACAATGGACAAGTATTACGTAGAGTATGGCTACTTGTTCCAAGGTAGAAAATTATGCGTACCGACTTGTTCCTTGAGGGAGCTGCTGATTAGGGGAGTCTACAGTGGATGACTATTCGGACATTTTGGGGAGAAAAGGATATATGAGTTGTTGAGTGGTCAATTCTTTTAGCATAGGATGAGGCGAGATGTACACCGAATTGTTATAAGTTATGTAGTGTGCAAAAGAGCTTATTGCCAAGCCGAAAAGGGGAAAGAAATACCTTTGCCTGTTTCGACGAAAAAATGGACTAAGTTACGCATAGACTTTATCCTTGGATTATTATGAACTGCTTGAGACAAAGATTTTACGATAGTTGTGGTAGATCGGTTCAGTAAGATGGCGCACTTTATACCTTGCGCCAAAACTAATGATGCTTTAGCTATTGCTTCTCTTTTTTAGCAAGAGATTGTACAGTTACATAGTGTACCAAGAAGCGTAGTCTTTGACTAAGACCTGAAGTTTTTGAACCATTTTTAGAGGATCTTGTAGCATTGGATGGGGACTAAACTACTATTCAGTAATTCCTGTCACCCCTAGACTGATGGCCAAATGGAGGTGGTTAGTTGTACTTTAGGATCACTACTCGTGCTACAATAGCCAAGAACTTGGTCAATTGGGACGTTTGCTTGCTAATGATTGAATTCGCTTACAACTGAACCAATTGAACGGTATATGACACCACCAAGCATACTCCCTTTATGGTTATCTATGGTTTCAATCTTGAGTTGCCCTTCGATTACACCACTGTACCTATGCCCACGTAAGAAGACCCAGACACAAGAGTTAGAGCGCAATTCCTTTAACACATCTATGATAAAGTTTCTTGGCACATTGACCAAGTTGCTAAAAGAATGCAAGAGAAGACCAAGGGTAAGACGGCTATACAATTCCAATAAAAAGACTTGGTATGGCTGTACCTCAGTAAGGAATGGTTTTCAAGCAAGAGGAGAAACAAATTATTTGCCAGATGATAATGCTTACAGATTGGAGTTGCTCGAGGACTGTGGGGTTTCTAACACCTTTAACATTGCCAACCTCAATCCATATCACCCCAATAGAGAGCGAATCAAAGACCATTTGGATTTTATCCTAAATCTAAATCAACCTAGAGGGAATGATAGGATTCAGGCTACTAGGCCTTTGACCCACAACCGAGCCTGAGGATTGGAAGGCCTAGCAAGATGAATTATTCTACTTCAGCCAACTCCTGCCGAGGCTAAGTATATCTTAACTGACCCGTTCTTCATGCTAAGTCAGACAATTGCTTATTTATCATAGATAATGTGTTGAGAAGCGGACAATCGAGACAACAGCCGACCTTCATTGTCACTCATGCCTAGCCAATCACTTACCTGGCATCACCTTTGCCAAGATGACGAGAGAGAGAGAGAGAGAGAGAGTCCAAACTGATTAAGCCACCCCAGCTCGGATAAGCAAACTGACCATACTTTTTGTTTGTACCTTCTAACAGCATCATCAATACAACATCGCCACGTGTATAGAATCGTGTATAGAATTCGTTAAACCAATTATTGTTTTTCTTGAATATTCATTTTTACCCTTTTATATCTTACACATTACTTATTTAGAAAATACCCTTTCTGTCTTTACCCTTTTCTGTCTTTTCCCTTTTGAGAAAGTTGTCCTAGCTTATGAGTATAAATACCCCTATAATTGTAGTTGAACCATATAGATCATCATTAATACACTTTGAGTATTTTCTTCCTTACGTAAACACTGCTTGTTTATTCTCGCTATCAGTCTTATCTTAACCCTTGAGTAAGGTTAGGTGGCGAGTAACCTCACCTGACCAATTCATGCATCATATCAAATTGTATCGTGAGTCCTTGAAAGTTTTATTGGTGCGTCATATTCTTTGGAGCTATTTGTAGGTCTTTGCTTAATCCTCTTTTGCATTTGTCCTTTCACACATTCCTCATCACTTCCTTTTGAGCTTTCTATAAATTTAAACCTTTCCAACAACCGGTCTTATCTGTTTTTGGTTACGGTCTGCATCATCGATCGTGTACTATGTTGATTTTTTTTTAAATTTTATTATTATTTTTTTCATTTTAATTTATGCATGCCTAACCTAAATGCAATAATTGAAAAATAAAAGAAACTTAAGGAAACAAAAGTACAAAAAAAGTAAATAAAAGAAAGTTAATGCAAAAATTAAACTAAAAGGAAAACTTATTATGTTGCACTTATAAATTTTGAAATTTCATTTAGTTTTTGGTACACTACCCCAGAAACCCCACAAGGGATGTCGTCCCCTTAACCCCTGCCCACTAACCGGTTAATGAGACTGCCGTATACGTAGTGTAATATAAAAGTGAACTTGACCCTAAAATGAAAATTAAAAGTGTTAAAGTGCTGAGATAAACAATAAAAATTAATAAAATAATCTACAAGCTAGAAAATAAATAAATAACTTAGGTTACCTCCCAAGAGCGCTATATTTAACGTTGATAGCTTAATGGGATGCATTAGTTACTTTTCTTCATTCGAGTAGAGATGGATCTCCATCCTTACATCATTTTTGAACCGTCTAAATAAGGCTTGAGTTACCCTTTTTCCATTGGTATAGAAAATTCTCTCGTTTAATTGCATAACTTCTATTAAGTTTCTTCATATTATGCCACTCATCAAACTTGTGTTGCTTGAGTTTGTTCTTTTTATTCTCTTTTTGCTTAGAAGGAGTGGTTGTCAATAGCTTTGAACTCCTCATTACAAAAGCATGTTCTAAACAATCTTCGAAGTGTTTCAGCTTTAAAACTAGTGGTTTTACTTTGGGAGGTTCTCACTTTCCTTCACTTGGTCTACAAAATGTTTTAATCCCTATCTTCACCACATTGGGTTCATTAGCTCTCAATTGAGCTACAACTTCTGGTTGATTAAGGG
Organism: Lumnitzera racemosa; assembly: GCA_024138005.1. Classification (NCBI taxonomy): domain Eukaryota; kingdom Viridiplantae; phylum Streptophyta; class Magnoliopsida; order Myrtales; family Combretaceae; genus Lumnitzera; species Lumnitzera racemosa. The sequence goes on along the minus strand of JAMXBC010000001.1, from coordinate 110,437,800 downwards.
CTTTCACCATTTCTCCATCTCTTACTTTTAAGCAATTGTTCATAGGTTCTTTGACAAGTGTTTCTTACAGGTATTCAATAATGACAGCATTAAAAGTATCACCATCATAGCTTGTGACCTCTAAGTCAAGGGACTTATGTGTTGAATTTGGATTTTGGAAAACAATTTCCTCATCTCCAACCCTTAAAATGAGCTTATACTCATTAACATCAAGTATAGCCTTAGCAGTAGTTAGGAAAGGCCTACCTAGAATTAATGGTACCTTAAGATCCTCATTTATATGGAGGATAACAAAATCGATAGGGAAAATGAATTTATTAACTCACATTAGAACATCTTCTATCATGCCTCTAGGGTATATGGTAGACCTATCAGCAAATTGAATGCACATGCGAGTTGGTTTAGGTTCTCCTAACCCTAGCTTTTTAAACAACTTAAATAGCATCAGGTTAATACTGGCTCCTAAATCTGCTAAAGCAATATTTACTGACAACTTTTTAAGCACATAAGGAAGAGTAAAACTCCTTAGATCTTGTAATTTCTTTGGCAACTTCTTTTAAAGTAGTATGGAGTATTCTCCGTTCAATGTGATAGTTGAAAGATCCTCTAGCTTTCTCTTGTTCGACAAAAGATCCTTAAAGAACTTTAGGTACTTTGGCATCTGCAAAAAAAACATCAATAAAAGGTAAGTTTACATGAATTTGTTTAAAAAGATTGAGAAATTTTTCAAATTGCTTATTTGGATCAAGGTAGTCTTACTTAAGACGCTGTGGATATAGAATGGGTGGCTTGTACTCCTTCAGTTTTGGTGAATCTACACTCTCTTTTAATCTTAGCAATTCTGAACTTTCCTTACCCTTGACCTCCACTTTTTTCTTAGCTGCTTGATTATCCTCCTTCTCAACTTGCAGCTCTTTACCACTTCTCAAGGTTACTGCATTAACATGTTCCTTAGGATTTATTTCAGTGTTCTCAAGCAATGATCCTTGTTGTCTCTCGTTTAACATCTTGGTGATTTGGCTAATCTGATTATCTAGGTTGTAGATGGAGGCTTTTTGGTTCCTTAAAAAGGCCTCTGTTTGTTGCATTTGAGCCTCATTTGATTGAATATATTTTTGCAAGAGGCTTTCGAACTTCTTCTCTAAAGCAAGTGGGGGTATTGTTGGTTGTTGAAACCCTAGTAAAGGCAAATTTAGTCTTTGCTAGGGTTGATTCTTTGCTTGCCACTATTGGCCTTGACCTTGATTCTGACCTCCCCATAAAAGATTAAAATGGTCTCTCTACCTGGAATTATAAGTGTTCCTGTAAGAATTATATTGGGGTCTTATAGGTTTCCCTAGAAAATCAACTTGTTATGTCTACTAGCAACCTATAATCTCCTCTTAGATGAAGTTGTTTGAGCTATACTATGGTTGTTGTGAACCAGTCAAGAGGGATTCAATTTTCTTACTCAACATCTCCTCCTAAGTGGCTAGAGACTATGTAGTGTTGAGCTCAAATATGCCTACGACTTTTTGCTTCCCACTTGGGTTTTCCTACAAGTAATTATTCATAGCCATACCTTCTATCAAAGCTTAGACTTCTTCAGGTGTCTTGTTATTAAATGTACCTCTGGCTGTTGTGTTTATCATTTCCCTTATAGAAAGGTTAAGACCATTGTAGAATATTTTCATTTCCATCTAAAGAGGGAGGCTATGATGTCGACACCACCTTAACAAATCCTTAAAGCGCTCTCATGTGTCATATAAGGTCTCACCCTCTATTTGGGCAAAAGATGAGATGTCGACTCTGAGTTTTGCAATTTTCAAGGATGGAAAATACTTCTCTAAGAATTTTTCCGCCAATTCATTTCAGGTTGTGATTGAATTTTTTGCCAAGGAATTCCATCACTACTTAGCTTGGTCATGCAAAGAAAATGGAAAGAGGCATAGCCGGATAACATCATTAGTTGCCCTGTTAATCTTGAAAGTATCACATATTTTCAAAAAATTAGAAACATATGCATTGGGATCTTCGTTTTAGAGGCCATTAAATTGTACAAATTGCTACACCATCTGAATAATGTTTGGCTTAATCTCGAAGTTATTAGCTTCAACAGTTGGTTGGTTGATGCAAGCTTGGGTACTAGTTAATGACGATTGGGAGTAGTCCGATATGGTCTGCTTATGTTCCCTGTTATTGGCCATGATGTCATTGGATAATCTCTCATGATTAGATTCTTGTTAGATTGCTTGATTCTTGACTTTGCCCTCTAACAACTCCACTTCATCTTTCAATCTAATCGGAGATCCTTGGTTTATCGCCTCCACTGTTACTTTGACAGATAATTGCCTCAAATTACGTAAAGCTGTCCTTTCAATCTCAGAATCAATTTTAATCAAATCTGTTAATTAACTTCTTATCATGCACTATACCAAAGAAAATAGAAAATTTAATTAAAGATCACACTTAGAAATAAAAAAAATTTAAGAAAAGGAAAGAAATCAAGAAAAGATAAAAAAAAAATGGTTAAATTGATAAATCTATTAGCTTTCTTAATATCAAAGTCCCTGGTAACGACAAAAAAAACTTGATGTGTCAAGTAACTGTACCCAATCAGTTTATAAGATAGTGAATATGAGTTCGAATATCGATCCCTCAAGGATTAGTGCAATTACTAGTACTCACTAAATCTCTATTATCTAATTGGCAAATTAAATTTTAAGAAACTTAAAAAAGTAAATCTAAATTATTGCTAAAATTATTTTAAAAATTAACTAAAATGCAATTTAAGAATTAACAGAAAAAGGAATTCAATTAATTTAAGATTTAATATTGTACCTAGATCTTATTTCTCCTAAATCTCACATGTGATTTTGTTAAAGATAATCTAATTTATTCTTTAATCTTTCTTAATCGAGAGAATTTTCTACTAAAATTAATCATTTTCTCAAGCCAATTAACCTTAACCCTAGAATCATTTATTAGAATATTTTCTCAATAGTATGACTTAAGATTGTATCATTAAACAATGAATTCTCTATATATTAATTCAAAATTTTAGAAGAATTTTTCAAGTTATCTCTAATTTTGCAATAAATCTCATAAACTATGCCTATATCTAATTTTATAAGAAATCTCTCGATTCTCTCATAAAATATCAAACTCTACATTATTACCCATGGAAATAATAACTTAAATTATGAAATAAATATAGTTGAACCAAGAAAAAAATAAATAACTATATTAATTTAATACTAATCATATCACATGAATAGATCTAGGTTCCACAAAACTTATATATCAAATATCTAATCACTTCATATTGCAAAATAAGAATTTAAAAACAAAGAGTAGAAAATAGTAAAAAAAAGCATCATGAAATCCAAACAAAATTAAATCTTAAAATTTTCTCTTTTCCTTGCTTTCTTGATTGTTCTTAGCTTCAAAAACTCTCTCAAAATCATGCCAAAAAGTTCTCTCTTCTAAATAAACCCTAACAAGGCTTTATATATGAAGAATTAAAAAAAATAAATCGATTGGAAAAGACATGACCGGGAATACAATTGTGTCTTTGGGTTGTGTATTTAACTGTACTTCATGTTTGTCTTCTTTTCTTTTCTTTTTTTTTAAAAAAAAAATGGAAACGACACAACCGACGACATGGTCGTGTCTTAGGCTATAATAGTAGAAAATCATCTCTCATTTTGATTGGAAACGATATAGTCGTGTCATTCGACTATGTTGATTTTCAAATCTTCATAACTTGCTCATTTTAGATCTGATTTGAGTAAAATTTATTTCTACCTTCTTGTTTTCTCGTGTAGATAGTTTCAAAACTTAGAAAATAAGATTTTACTCAATTAATTATTATATCTAAAAATAAACTTAAATACTAAGGAAAATCATCAAAATCACCAATTAAAATATAACCAATTTAAAACTTAACAAACGAGATTCCATATTCTGTTCCATTTTCCATATCTGCAAGTGTTTTTAAAAATTGGAATCACTAATATGCCATTCCTTGAAATCGACGATTCATATTTTAAGGAAGAATTCCATTCTACTTTTAAAAAATGTATTTGCGATTCTGTTTTGCCTTGTTAATTATCATTAACTACAAATTACTTATTAAACCTTCAATCTAATTAATATATATTAAGTGCATTTAAAAAAATATTATTATATGTGCATGGTGTATTCAATTCTATCTTTGGGTGTTTCCAAATACATGAAAGTATTTATCATTCCAGTTTAGTCCATATTTCATTCCATTCTCCTCTGTCTAAAACAATTCCTACATACCAAACGAAATAATAGGGTTTTACCTTATATTCCTAAAAGGGCTTTATAATGTTAAAAATTCTGTAGGGATATGTTTCTATAAGATTTAAACAACCTTAAAAAGATGAATTTTTCACAGGGTTTAAATGGGGATAAATGAGAGAGTATCTTAAAAAGCAACTAGGTAAGGTTAGGATTACATTTATCAACTTGCACAATGATGATAATTGAAAATCAAATGTATGGTACAGTGTAGAACTTTTGTAGAGCATGCATGGTGCATAGCTTAAGAATAAATATTTTATTAATATATTATTTTTTTAAGGTTAAGTTTTCTATAGTTTTTTTTTAATCCTAAAACTTGATCATATATCCAATAAGGTTTTGAATCATGTTGTGGATCAAGTGCCTTATAATGACCTGCTTAGTTGCTTCCTTAACCACCCATGCTTTCTTACAGGTAGTCATTCCCTCGTCCTTTAGTCTTTTCAATGGTACTTGAATCCTAAGTCATGTATACATTTTTTAACAAAAAGTGAGATCTTGCAATTGATTATAACTGAAGGAGTATGTAAGAGTTTCATTACTTTTCCCACTAAAGTGTGTAATGAGGAATCGAATGGACGAAGCCTGATTCAATTATGTGATTAAAGACAATTCTTCCCACAACTTCAACTTGATTAGGTTTTTCGCCATAATTCTTTCTTCTTTTTTGGGCAGCCATTAGGCAAGTTGCAAAGTGGGTTGCGATCTACTCACAGCTAGTGGCCATTAGGCAACTTCCTTTTTAATATATTGATTTTTATATATGTTTTAAATATTTTATTGTTTTATTTATTTAATAATTACATGTAAACCAATTCTCTACTACCTCGTGCCCTCACTAGTAAAAAAACTAATGGAAGTAAGGGAAGGACTTATATGACAAATGAAAACATAGAGGATTAAAATAGGAAAAAAAATGATAAGAACTAAAATAAAAAAAAATAAACAAACAGTTATGACTTTTTTGTAATTTTCCTCTTATTTCTATAAAGCTACACCACATCTAATTCGACTAATAACAATGTGAAAAAAAAAAAGATTTAAAAATTATAAAGAAACTCAAAAAGCAAAAATTAGTCTCACATTATTAAGAATGAGTTTTTCTTTCTTTCTTTTTTTAACAAGTCTATACATACCATATAAATAAGATTTTAATGTATATTTATTGTTGCATTGTTTATAGTAATGTATTAAATATTGTGAGTTGGAAATAAATTTTTTTCCTACTTACATAAAATTAGTTTAAACTTTCAATATTTATTCTTAATTATTATATTAATTTTATTTTACATTTTATCCATTCTATTTCTTCTTTATTCTTTTTATCCTTTCGCCTTTCTTTCTTTCTTTTTTTTTTTTTTCCTTCAAATGGTGGTGGGTTGAGACCCACTAGATCAATAGGTCCTGCTGGTCGAGCCAGGTTGGATTCACCACCTCATTGGTTTAGCCCCACGGATCCACCCTGTCTAGCTAGTTTGGGGCATATGTTTTATTTTTACTTAATAACTATAGAAAAAATTATGTTTCTTTTTCTTTTTTAAATAATCCTATGTATCATTTATCTGCATAATATGTATACTCGAGCGTCATGTCCACAGTTAAAAATAAGTTTACGATTTTCAATCCATGGATAAATGTTTAATGAAATAAAGATCACATTGAATATTTATAATAATCCTAAATATTTATAACATGAGTTTGGTATCTACAACCATTACCAAATTTCTTTTATTTTCCCTTCAGTTTGGCACAATTAAAGTTTTGCCATAGTCAACTATTATCATAGAGTTTCATAAAACTTGTGGTTACTAAAGGTTTATATCATTGAACTAACGATCAAAGTAAAGTGGTGGCTAGTCATCAGTGCTTGTAGTTAATATATATATATATATATATATATATATGCTAATGAAAAATGAGTAAACTGATTTCCTCTTTTAAAAACAGAAATCATTTTCTCATTTTTTTTTTATGGATGTTTTTCATGGATATGCTAATGAAAAACTACCATCATCTCCGATCATTTGTCACAGTTAAAAGCAATTGTAATTGCGTCCTCTTAACATTACATAGTAATGTTTGATAACCCTAAATTTTTCTTTTAATAAATATGGAAAACAATTTACAAAATACTAATTTAAGGAGATATCTTACCCTGTACATATTACTTATCTGCTACAAAATTCCACCTATAACACCTAGCACTAGAAGAGGGAGGTGAAAGTACTTAGAGAAAAGAACAGGCTGAAGTTAATCGATTGGTAAATTTTTAGGGAAAAATCATATAAAAAGAAAAAGAAAAATTAAAAGATTAGGGAGAGAGGGGGGTTTGGTTGGTGCTATAGGGGGGTGTTGTGCAGTAAATGCATGGTAGTAGGGTTGCAGGAGGGAGACTTATGCGTGCGTGTGTGGGCATATAATTTGAAGATGAATCAGTTCGGTCCTCCTAGGGTTTTTCAAGAAAAGGATAATAAACATAGTTGGTAGTATATATATATATATATATATATATATATATATATATATATATATTCATCGTCATCGCCACCCGTAATTTCTTGTGGTTTTTTTTTCTTTAAAGGCGACGGACAAGATAAAATATATTATTAGATTATGTGTCCATTTATTGTACAACACAGAGATTGCCGTATCTATAAAGTTTCTGAACACATTATGCAGATAATACTATTGGTTGTATAAGTTACGTTATTTATTTATTTTTTATATTCTGTGTTTTCTTCACCAACTGTGGGTGGGGTTCGGTACATGCTAAAAGTTACAGAAATCGGCCGGTTCAGTATTTATTATCATCACTGACCACATCAGTGACCACCCCATATAAAATCTGATTGAATGTTGTGTATTATTGTCATTGGCAGTGGCTTTTTCCGGTGCCCTAAATTGTCTGGTTGTAGTGATGTTGTTGGCATGTGCAGTGTCCACACGTGTTGTTGGGGAAAAGTAAAAGCTTTCGAGGATTACCATAGTCTCTTGATATCTCCCCGTCTGTTTTCAATTTCCAAGTAGGTCCTTGACAAAAAGAAATTTTGCACTACCGTGTTTTGCAGAGGGATAGTGTAAAAAAAGAAAGAAGGGAAGGAAATGGGGAACGAAAATATCTTAAGGGGAAAGAAATTGGGAGAGTATTAATTATGTTTTTGAATTCCATATTTTCTGTTCCATTCCAAACTGGAGCAAAAGAGGATAAAAAATAGAAGAAATGATGGTATTTCTCAGATTTCCCTCATTTGTTTATATTTTATTTTTCGTTTTACTAATTTGAGGAATATAGTGGTAATTTTATATTACATCTCATTTTGTCTTTACTAATAATTTGAGGATCACTTCTTAATTTTTATGGTCTAATTTGCTAATTTAATTTGTCCGAATCCTATTTGTTTCTATTTTATTTTTTCCCCTATCTTTGATGGTTTTATTTTTACATACCTTATCTTATATAAAGCATATAAATTATGTGATAATTTATTCAGTGATAAGCACTGCGAGGCATTTATTAATTCAAAAATTAAAATAGAAGTCGTTTTACTAATATCCTGAATACATACCTTAAGGAAATTCTTCATACTTAGACTGTCATGGAAGGAAATAACTTTTCCTTACCATCGGATCAGAAATTCTTACTAATAGGTCTTGTTGTTTTGTTTTTCAATTAATGTTTTGAGTACACACTTTAAAGGAATTTTTTATATTAAACTATCATGACATATGTATTAATGGGAAGTATTCGTATTTCCTTGCTGCATCATATTCATATTATTACGTAATGCTATAAGTCAAAAACAGTAAACACTCAAACTAAAACATATTAATTGGTTAATTTAAATCATTTAATCTAAAAATTTTAAATTTATATTAATAAAATATTTATAATTATAGTCTTATAAAATATTATTATAACCTCCTATAATTTACGTGAAATACTAAACTATAAAATCTTCTATATTATAATCATATTTTTATATAACATGTTATATTTTTCTTTTTTTTTTTCTTTATTTTAAATCTCTAAATCATATTATACTCATGTTATTATTCCTATCACTTTCTGTAGATATAACCCATCCAAGGGTTGTGCCCATCGACAATGGTTTGTAAGGACCACACGTGCAACGACGGCGCTCCAGAATCTGCAATTAAATGCCTCTTAATGGCCGCAGACAGGTCTGATCATTGTGAGCAGCTTCGCTGAAGAACTTAACGTAATGCCCGAAATTGCTTACGTGAGTATGAAGTAATAACTTGCAAACGCGATTAAACCAATCAATTTGCTAATTAATCATCAGCTCTTTTCTTGTCATAGCCTTATGACTACACACAGTAGCGTGGTCCAGTGTCACGAGTCCATCTGCGGAGTGTTGATTAGCAGATTAAGTTGGGTTTTCTTACTTATTTTAGCTTTGGAGCTATTCTATAGATTCTATATTACTAATAGATTGAGAATCCAGTAAATGAGACTTTTTATACACTTCTAAGAGAAAATAAATATATGAAAGGGTAAGGAAATTTCTTTTCTTTTTTTTTTTTTTTTTTCTCTTTTGACTCTTCACAAGTATCCACTAAACACTTATTGACATTCTCGAAACAGTGATCTAAGGTATTTGTTGACCATTAGGAAATTAAACAAGATACCTTTTTTTTAAAAAAAAAAATCATTTTATGTAATTTTTTTTATAAAATCCATAATCTGCTTTGTAAAATGTTATTGTCTAAAGCTTGAAATAGGTGTTTAGTAACCACTTCCCAATGTTATTGTTTGAAAGTAAATTTAAAGAAACCTTATCAACAAAATAGATTACATTAGGTGCATATGTTACACCAAAAGGAAAGTTTCACATATTCCTTTTCATCAACAATGCTATTATGATAGGCAATTTGTGATTCAAATACAAAAGACCTAAATATAATACGATGCAATTTAAATAGATTAGTATATAAAAAATTTGACACAAAATACAAACAAATTAGATTCATTCAAACATGATTAAATTTACATCCGAATTTGGGTTAAACTTCTAGACTTGGACATAAGACTTAAAAGATGCTATATATTTTTTTGTATTTCCATTTTATTAAATAAACCATTTCTTTCTAAGTCAGAAATTTTAAATAACAACACAAGGTATTTTTAATTATATATTCTTCTTAGTACATTATAACTTAAATAAACAAAATGTTAAAAAATCATATATAGATTATTTAACTGTCTCTCTTAAAAATCTAATAGATAATGTAATGAATTCCAAATTAATACTACTAGTAACACTAATACCTATTTAAGTCATGATTTCACTTAATTTAATGATATTATATAACTTAAATTTAGTAGTGTTATATATATATTTTTATTATATTTTACTTTAAATCGGTAAAAAATTACGAATTTATCTATAGGTTTTCTTATTATCTCCCATGAAAATCTGAGAAACAATGTGATAAATTTAGAAATCAATACTAACAATAATATTAATATCCATTTAATTTATAGTTTAACTTAATTTAGTGATATTATATAATTTAAATATTCAGATTTTCTATATTTGGTAAGATTTTATTTTACTAAAAACTTTTATTTGAATTGTAATTCTTTATTAATTATGAATATACTATGCCATTTATCTTTATAAAATTTAAATATTATTATTTACCATTCTTTTCCCATTATATCTATAAATATTTTATAAATTTAATTATAACTTTTTAATTAATAAACGATATCAAACTTAAGCTAAACGAGATAAATTATGGTAGTGCGAATTGTTAAGTTTAATATAAACAAGTCTAACTTAAATAAGAAATATGTTATATCACGAGTTTAGGTTTTTATATACGATTAACAAATGATTCATTTCATGGATTTAGATTTTTCAGATATGAACCCATTTGGACACAAAAATCGAAACACAACACGATAACATAAATTGCAACTCTAATTGATATCAAAAGTTTATGAATATAGAATATTGTTGCAATAATAAGTGAAGGTAATATTTAGTAGCTCTAATGGTAGTTAACCATGACAACAATTATTGAAAAAGATGGGGAAAAAGATTTCTATTTTTCAAAAAATTGAAACATTTTTTTTCATTTTATGTTTCATTGTGACCATTAATCATCGATATGATCGCTTTATTCGGAATGATGGAAATGTGAGGAAAGAAATGGAGAGGCAAGTAAATGAGAAGAGAGAAAATCTAATTTAGTTGTTTGGTTAGAGAGGGGATTTTAGGAAGAAAAAAATTGGGAGAGAAAATTTTTCATGGGTTCAATTGTTTTTATTCCCAATCAAATTGAAGAGAAAGGAGAGAGAAAGTGGAAAGCTGATTTTATTTTCAAGTTTACCTATTTTCATTTACTTACCTTTCTTCCTTTATTGATAATTGTACATTATATGTATTTTTTTTTCGTTTTTAGTAAAAATTAAAACTCCTTTAATTTTTGTTCTTTAAATTTTCCAAATAAATTAAAAAGAATCAAATGTCCTCATAATTTTTTTTAAATGAATTGGTAAAGTATTATATAAAGGTAAAGTAATAAAAATAATCGTTGATATTATCTAGATTTTTGAAATATTTAGTGGCATCATTGATGATGTCATAGTCTTTCTTTTAATCTCCGTTATTTAGCACACCTAATAATATTTGAAGGGAACAACTTTAAGAAATTTTAAAGAAAATAATTCTATAGGATCCAAGTCCTAACTTTCCCCCCTTATACTTTCTTTCCAAATTCCTTCCCTCTAATTAACTAAACTGTAAAAACTCACTTGCAATTATTGTCTCTCATCACTATGCACCGATAAGAGAGCACCAACGCATACATGTTAAGAATAAGAGGACGATACATTTATCAAGTGTAATCACAACAAGAACCAAAATTTGTCCTTTCCACAAAACCATGATGGTTATTATGTAAAATAACCACTCAAATATGCAATCCGAGAAACAAAAAACACCGAGGAAAAGTATATATCCCATATGTTTGATCTCTCCTAAATTGTTTGTAATGCTAATGATTCGAACCTTTGGCAGAACCCAAAAGCGGAAACGGAAACTTTTAACATATAACACCAGAGACAGAAAGCTTTTCATTGTTAGATCCCTTGTATTACTGTTTGCATACAGAGTGAAAACAAAATTTGATAGTGAAAGGTGAGACAGTGGATGATTTTCTCATCTATTTCTGAACTATTGATCACTCAAGGCCACACAAGTACACGTATATTATTCATTTAACATATGCAATGGAGGCACTAACTCTTGAATTGCTATTATATTTTTACGAGAGCTAGTAAGTTATATAATATCATAACATAATTTCAAAAATATACCATATGAAAATATCATAACATATAAAAGCATTTTTTTTTTTTTTGACAATTTGTAAAAAATTTTCATCAAAATGATGTCTCTTCAAGGAAATTATTGGTGTAAGGATAGTGTTATATACAAATTTCGATCTGAGCCCCGCTACAAGTCCGACAGGCCCATCACACGTCAGCATGATCTGGAGTTCATGCAAGGAGATTCCATGGAGGCTTATGATAGTTCTAATAGTTAGATTCCACACTCTTTAAGGATAAAGAAACTCCCTCCATGCGTCAAGATCCTAATGGACCGACTTCTCTATGAATACTCCTCGAGCCCCCTCTGATAAATAAACTTCTAACTTCTCCAATCCCTATCTTGACTTCTATTGGACCTCTTAGGCCCTCTTAAGAATCCAATCTTTGGATAGTTGTTGTTACTTTTCTACCTACTTTTATATGTTGTGCTGACTCAAGCATTAAAGTTTCTACATCAGAAACAACACTATTCTCCGTTGGTTTTGAATGTAAATTCGATTAAAAGTGCTCTCAAAACAGTATTTAAATAAAAGATTGCAAGGTGGCGAGAAAGTGATGATAATATCTAACTATTTTAAGTAAACTATTGTTTTCTTTGAGTCCGCTGGTTGGAGTTCAACGAGTTAAAAATAACAAGTTCATGCCAATCTAAAAACTTCATTGGGCGCGTAGAAGAATTGTTAGGACATGTAGCAAGTAAAAATAGATGTAGCCATATAGGAAAGTATACCCCACATGGGAGTACATTTTTCTGTGTACAAATTTTACAAACCTACATGTCGAAAAGTCAATGGAAATTAGATTTAAATTTACGTATACCTAATTACACCTATCTCTATTTAAGTAGGGCTTTCATTTCCTTTTTGTCATGTAATCAAACCATGTGTTTGAAAAAATCGATACCGACCAATGAAAGTATAAATATATACATACACATCTTTTATAAAATTAAAAATACCTAATAAGTCTTTATAAAGTGAAATTATTTACCTTTTAACTTTATTTAGTTCCAAAAAAAAAAAAAAAAAAACGAAGAGCAAACTTTCTTTCTTCAATGAATAAGAAATATTTTTTTGCATTTTTTTAAAAAGTACATGAGTCTTCATTTCTAAATTTTACTCATTGATTATTGTATTCACTCTAATTATAATAAGATAAACAAAGACAATTTATGTAAATATTACCTTTAAAACGCAAAAAGATAAGATTCATATATGCCAGGTGGCTTCACAAACAAATGTCAAACAACAGCAAGAACCAAATAGAAAAAAACAATACGAAAGGCCTAGAAAATTTTTCGAATATATATCTTTGCTTTTAAATACACTAATAAATATGTCTACAAATTATTCTCTCTTTGTCATTTGTCATCTTGGATAGAATTTTAACAAAAGAAATCGAGTACTCGGATGATTGCTGCAATTCCCTGACCTGAACACACCTATATTTCTAATTAAGTAAATGTTCTGTTCCCAAAATGAAAAAGTGCTCGTACCGTAGGCTTCTTTAAAGAAAAAAAAAAAAAACGTCAAGATCATGGTAACTCCGAAGGAAAAGATAACATCATCAATGGCCTCATTTTCATTTGCTAATATAATACTCATCAGTATATGATTATGATGAGTAAAGCCTACTATTCCATTAAAATAGTCTGGTACGATTGTTTTAGGATAGGTAGATTAAAAGTTGTACTGCGGTGAAATCACCTACGTTGATGTAAAAATTCAATCATGTTTTCGTTCCAAGAAATTTTATCTCTCTTTAGCTACTTTCATCTTCTTTTCTAATAGCATGATTCCACAAGAAGTTACTAACTCATAAAATTATTGTAAGAATTTGGTATGAGATGATTCATCTACATTAAAAAGAAGAATATTATCTATATAAATGATAGCACTATACAAGATGGGTGGGAATATTTTAATCATTGCCTTCTAAAATAGTGATGGAGCAGTTTTGAGCCAAAAGGGTAAAACCTTCTACTGATAATGGTGGTTTAGAATATAGAAGCCTGTCTTGGATCTATCATCTAGATAAAAACCCAATTGCCAAAATCCTACTTTAAGATCTTTCAAAAACACATTAGCTTAAGTAATGTTCTAAAACAAAATGTTCTTGTTGGGGATCGACAACTTGTCAACTTGAATGAAATAATTGAGAGGTTGTTAATTAATAACAAACCTTAGTTTTTCATTGACTTGCTTAGCTCTTTTACTTACATAAAAATCCTCACAGGCCCACTATAAATCTAAAGGCTCTATCAATCCTTACCTAAGCAAATTTTTACATTCTTCCTTTACTAGCTTAGCATGTTTAGGATTCATACCGGAATGGCGGCTTGCTTTAGTATGATTGATATCTTCATTCTTTTTTAAATTAATCTTTATAAAGAATTCCTAATTCTACCTTAAAGGATGATCGCATTTTTTAAGAATTCAATATGATCCTTAGCATAAGCTTTTGCTTTAATCTTTTCAACAATCTATGGTATACTAATCCCTTCAATTGAATAAAATAGAGGGAGTTCAGTATAAGACTTACAATACTTTTTGAACTTAATGCCTTTTAGATGGATCTTCATTTGTGGAAGTTCAGAAAGAATATCTCAACCAACAACAATATCTTTGCTGAGTAAAGGAGATCCAAGCATTGGAGTAACAATACTGCATCCTAAGAAAAATTGAATCTTTATTAGCCTACGCCTAAGAGGTATATGAAATTCCTTATTGGATGATGTCACAAAAGTTTTTGTATGTGAAACCCAAAAGTCTTATGGAAGAACTTTAGGATTTAAAATGCTTTTAGTTGCTCCAGTATCAAGGAAAGCAATCACTAGAATGGGTTTGTCAAACTTACTGGTGAAGATATGAATTGGGACATAAGGTGTATTAATGCTCAAAATCTCATTACTAGTAGTTGGTTGCACATTTTGAATTGAGTAAGATTCACCTTTAGAATCTTCCTAATTTGAATTGGATGCCTCAGAATAAACTTGTAAAAAAAAACAAAGTTTTTTCTGAGGGTTCATCATTTATTGAGAATAAAGATTCAAGGTCTTCATCTTTCCTTATCTTGATCCCAAGTTTGTCAGTAATGCTTTGAATCATTTTCTAGGATCCCTTTTGAGGATGCTATTTTGTATAATGCCCTATCTTGTTGCAGATGTAGCATCTACTTGATTTCTTTCCCTTTTTCCTTTTCTTCTTGAAGTATTTCCACTTCTTGATATGAAATCTCTTCCTTCTTCACTTGAAAGAGCTTCTATCTTTCATTTTTCTGAAATACTTTTTCTTTTTTCTTATAGCACATGTGTAATCTTGATTAGACTGCTTGCATTTGATGTATAAATCTGGTTTTCTACACATATCATCGAAGACATCACAACCTCAAATATAATCCTTAATTATTTTTCTTTTCTTACACATATCTTCTATAACAATGTAGAGTGTTTGTTAAATTTCTCAACTGAAACATCAATCACCTTTTGATTTTTTAATTAGGGATGTCTTTCTATTCCTCTAGTCAAAGGTGATGGAATAGAGGAAATAAACACTAGTTTGCGTGTATAATTTGCTTTAAGTTAGTAAAAGAGTTAGACCATTTTCTTAAAGTGATGATCCAAATCATTTTTCTTATGAGAATGACATCTCCTTTCATGAAACTCTTTCTTGTTGATTTCTTTTAAGTCTTTAAGATTCCCAATCAAGAATTGATATTTAATTCTTATAGCTTGGTCAAAGTTTGTTAAACCTAAGAAACATATTTGATCTTGTTCAAACACTAAATTCCACTAATCCTTGAGAATTCCAGTAAATTTATCGACAAATTCAGTCAAGATTTCTCCATGAGAAGGTTGGGTCAAATATCTTGTAGACATCCAAGAATAGAATATTTGAAGTCTTTTGAGCTACTTTGAATAAGAAATGTTATCTAATGTGAATGTTACATTAGACTTAGATATTATCCTTGTAGGACCACTTAACCTAAGATTAGAAGTGTCAGATTCTATGTCTTCATAATCTTCATTGCTTCTAACCATTAAGATATGCTTTGTGGGACCAGTTGTAGTACTTTCTTCACTGGAGAAATCAATTACATCCTTAGATCCATCTTTAGAATCTGAATTTGGGATTAAAATATCTTCATCTAAACCATCATTTGGACTTCCCATATCACTTAGACTGTTAGGAATTTGATTGTTCTCATCTTCATCCTAAGAACTTTTTGAATCAATTCCTGCATCATTGCTTCGTTAGTCTCCAAATGGACCATAGAAATCTTTGGTATTGTTTATTCATAGTATACCTTGAGAATAGCTCTTACAGGATCATCTTATTGTTTTACCATGTAAACTCGGGATCTGTGTTTTGGATTGTGCATCTCATCATCATCATCATCCCCTAATTTTTGAGTTTCATAAAGATCCTCAAATTTCTATTCTAAATTGAAGGTTTCCCTTATGTTTCCTTTTTTTTTTTCTAGGAGCCTCCATCTATCTAACTTATTATCTTAACTCAAAGAGACTTTTTTTCTAAGGCTCTTACGGTTTTGAAAAGGAAATCAAGGTTTTTTTGGGTTTGATAATTCCAACAAATATATCTGATTTTCCATAAATTGATGATGGAATATACGAAATTCCTCCCTACTTTGCTTGTAGCATCTCAATTTGATTCCTCAATTTCTTGATTTCCAACTCTTCCTGATTAACATATTTTTGAAGACTCATATTAAGTTCCGGTACAACTTATTTTACTTCTTTGAGTCTGTTCTATAGGAGGGTGATCATCTTAGGGTAGTAATCTATCTTTTGTTCAATAGTAGAAAATCATTGTCAAACATTTTCAACATTAGATCCTATCCTCCTTAGTACCTTATCTTAAGATAAGGCATTATCAGTATGCTAATTTAATATAGCTTCTGTTGCGCTACTTTTTCTTTAGTTGCTTAGTGCATCTCTTTCTATAGGATCTCTACTTTTTGGGATATGATGGTAATTTTTTGCCATATATTCCTCAACAAATGAAAATTCTTCCTTAATCAGTTGCATCATAAAGGAATGGTCAAGTGGGTCCTTTCCTTTAGATTATGATAGGAGAGAATTATTTCTCTTGTCTTGTTGATTCTGACTGGAGTATCGGATAACCTTATCAACATACTATTTAGTATCAAAATCTAATGACTCTAAAGAAGTATCAGAATCACCAATACTCATCTTTGGCTGTGAAGATGATGCTCCTTCATCCTTTCTTTGCATTGGTGGTAGTAACTCTTTTGGGATCCACTTCAACAATGATTTTTTGTTACATTATGTCCTATTCATTCTCTAATTAAGGGTTTTTGGAGTCAAATTTATCTCAGCTTACTTGGGATCCAACATTATTTCAATGTTGCTAAGTCTCCTGTAAATATTATACCAGGATTCCTTTTTAAGCTACTTATCTAGCTTTTGTATAGGTGATTCATCTTCTCTGATCTCTATTGGTTGTTGACTCCTTTGAGAAGGTCTATAATTAGCCATATACTGCTACTTGCCATAATCTTCTTTAGAAGGCCCTATGGTGGGCTCACCATCTTGGTATCTCTTCCAATAAGAACATAATTTTTTCTTTTTCTTTGACCCTACTAAAAGATCATCTAGGAAATTCTTCTTCACATAACAATCATCATACAGACAGTTCTCATCAAAGTAGCAATGACCACTGAATAAATCCTTGAAAAGATAAATAGGTTTGCCTTACCTGTCAAAATATTTGATAATCTATTGTAATCATTTATCAAGCTTCGAAGTCTCATAAGTGTCTGATGGTTGGACCATGAACATGGTTGGAAAAATGGATGAGGCTAGACTTTTGCTCTTCTTGGGGCCTATTAAACTAAATGACTATTGAGCTATCTTCCTTCTTTACAAAAGTAGTATTAATTAATTGAATAGATACCATATTATGATGACGCTTCTCATAACTTGTCACCTATGTGGCTAGGAGGATTTTCAGGAGATAAGCAAATAAGAGTAGTAAAATTTTTTAAAGAAGAATCGTAGAAGCTTCCACCATTGAAGATATCCTCAGGTGGACAACTCAGTTTGCAAATTGACACTAGTGACAAACATTGGAGGGCTATTCTTCTTGAGCAAGGAGAAAAAGGCAAACATATTTGTGGTTACAAGAGTGACAAATTCAAGAACTTTGAAATCTATTGTCACTCAATGTTCAAAGAAATTATTGCAATCAAATATGCTATTCAAAAATTGAATATCATTTTGTGGAATCTCATTTTAAAATCGAGATGGCTATGAGTTCTTTTCTAAAGTTACTTAAATTTAAGTAGAAAACTGTGCCACATCTTGAGTTGTTAAAATGGTAAGAATTATTTTCTAATTACTTTAATGAGGTCAAGCATGTTGATAAGTGTAAATTTTATAATTTTTATCCTAACTTCATACTACACTTATGTCAGTATTTTTATCCTTCTGATAAAAAAAAATATATGTAGATTGGAGAAATATCCACAAAAGATAATTTAAATGCAAGACTTATATAGAGCTTGGACCAAAAATCGGAAAATAGCCCCATTGTCCTCACTTCAGCCTATCACGTTTCAGCCATTAGTGAATTCTCACAGCTCACGCTATGAAGTCCATTCTCTTGCACATGCATAAGTTGATAAAGAAATCAATTGAAGCCAGGTCCCACTGAAATTTCAGAGAGATGTCTGTCTACGAGATGCTAAATCGAAGTCCATGTTTAGTTGAAGATAATCACGTGCCTCGTAAGGAAAGCCACGGTTTGAGAATAGCTATGCATGGAAGGATCCATTCACATGTTGAAGGTTTGCTTATGGTAATTTAAAAAAAAAAAAAAAAAACTAAATGAATCCAAAGTTATAGAAAAGGAAAGTTGCACATGGCACGTTGAAGGGGTCTTAGGAAAGTTGAAAAAAAAAACAAAAAAGAAGTCGGCAAATTGTAAGGATATAAATTCGCGCCACACATCAAAGGGGTGGAAAATTTTAAGTAGTCTTGCTTCATAGCCGAGAGAGCACTTTTTATTATTCTTTTTAGATTTTCGTAGCCGCATGAAAGAAGTTCGAGGAGAAATTTAGGGTAAATCGTAAGGGCACAAAAGATTCAAGACAGGATTAGATTGAAAATCAGATTTACGCTTTAAGAATTATAATTGGGTTTTTTAGTTCTTTTTACTTTCAAGATTTATTATATTTTTTAAATTTTTTTGTGTAATTTTTATTTTTGTTATGAACTAAATTAAATTTAAAGAGATTTTGATATTGTCTAATGATATAATTCAAGTATGATTTTATTATATGTTAGTATTTAATTAATTGTGATTTTTCATTATCCCGTTTTCATGATTCATGATTTTATTGCTTGGCTAATGATATTTTTATAAATGGAACTTAAAAAACTTACAAGGTAATTATGGTTTGTATTAATTTGGATTAAAATTAATTTAATTGTTGTCATAGACACATATATTTTAGATTAATTTTAGGATTCACATGCTTAATACAATTGGTATTAAATATTATGATATAGACATATGTATGACTTTTGATATCAATTAGGGTAATAATATTTGTAAGAGGAATTTACTAATTAATTGAGATTACAGATAAATTACTCTAAAGATGCGATTCTGTTATAATTAGGGTAATATTAACTTGAAAGGGAAGTGAGTCTTTGTGAATCTGATCAAAAGCCAATTAATTAGCAAGTGAGTCTTTGTGAATCTAATCAAAAGCCAATTAATTAGTACTAATATATCTTAAAAGTATATGTTAATTGATCAGATGATGACATAATTAAAATCACATGTTATTATTAGTTAATTTTTTCCTCATGATATTAGTATTTTATTTTTAATTTCATAAATTTGGTTAATTTTCATTTATAGTTAATTAGTTCCTTATGTTTTAATTTATTAATCATTTCGTTTTGATTGCCTAACTAAGAAAATAATTGAAATAATTTATTACTTAGTTTCCAATCCATAAAGATGACTTGATCTCACTAATTATTTCTACTACAATGTACAACTCGGTTTACTTATTGGAGTATTTTTTATTGAAAAATTATTTTTAATAGAAATCGTACACATCACACATCTTAAACAAGAAAAATTATGTAGCATATTTTCTCTTTAGATCTCAAAAAGAGTCTTAATATTTAACTGAATAAGTTCCAGTGTACTAATCTCACAAACCTTTTTTAGATGATATTCGTGCATCTAAAATGATCTCCATTTTTAGGTCTACTAATTTCTTTCCTCCAAGGTGGTGTAATCCATCAAAGTTTTATGAACATGGACCTCCAGAGTTAAGACAACTGGTAGAAAGAGGAAGATTTGTAGAAAAAACAAAAACAAAAGAAAGATAAAGGAATATTAGAAATTAATTTTCCAGAAATATGGGCGATTAAATTTCAATCCATTTGGATTGCATTTGAGATATCCATTCATTCATCAACATATTTGGACATTTCATGAGAGCAAGTTTCTTAAAGAACTCAAATGGTCTTATTAGTATCTACTACATCATTACACCATAGTAATTCAATTCTTAACTCATGAAGCTTTGCAATACTTGTAGATAATTAAGGCCAATCTAAGCTTAAATCATTTGACACATCTGACAAATTTAATTAAATGGTTCAAATCTTTGTCCATATGGGAACAAATCATTTCATCATGGGCTAATGACTTAAGCTAAAGATTTCTAAGGGTAAATCCTTTACAATTTAAGATCATAGTTAAATTAAGGTTACAATGAATGGAATATCAACTAAGAAGATTTTATCCATCATCCATTTGTAGCTTTGTCGATGGCTTTGATGAAGATATCAGAGAAGATAATATGAAGTATAAGGAAACACAAAGAAGATTATGTATTGCAAATCAAATCATTCTCAAAGAAATATGGCCAAGAGCATTTGAAGCAAAAGTGCCATGGGATTATAGTATAGACTATCACGATACTATTCCTTTGATTCTTCATGCTTTGTGAGAATATGTACAAGATCTTGATAGAATGAAAGAAGAAGCATAGTTAGCTGGATACAACCAAGATCCTAACTATCTTGTCGATGTAAACTTGTCTCCATCACATGAGCCCATGAGTGGTAATATGGATTAAAATGGAACCTTATCAAGATACTATTGTTAGAGCATGCATCTACAATTATTGTCCTTCATTCACTTATGTCTCTGTATCTATATGTTAGTGTTATACTCAATATGGTTATGTGTCTATAATTATAGTCCTAAGTATGCTTATGTATTGTCCTTTATTTGTCGTTTGTTTAAGAATTATTGTCCTTGTAAGCTTAAGTGTCCTCTATCATTGTCTTTTATTCAGCTTTATTATTGTACTGAAAAGCAAAATCTGTTTGTCACATGATTTATGCGTTATCTATCATTTGTAACCTTAGAAGCCTACATAAGGCCATCTCATGTAACAAAGAAGGCAAAATAGAGCGTTTAGTTACCATAATAATATATTGTGTGTTTTGTATCCTCATAGCTTTCTAAACTCTCTCTTTATCTCCCTTAATCCTAACAGAGAAATTGTTTGGATTTATAGTCTATCTTTCAAGATTCAAAGTATGCTCTATACTTGTCTCTTATGAGGATCTTGAATATAAAAAATGAATCATATGAATACACAAAGAACAAATATACTATTCTAATGTATTCTCAAGCTATAAGATAAGTTTAAGTAAGACACCATTGAAGGCACGGATGCCATAGTGGGTGCAATTAAAACTAATTGAGGCTTGAGATAGCAAAAGATACTATAAATTGTTCTTCTCATTCATATAAATTTGCATCTTGAGTATGAATGAGCCTCACTCTATTTGGGCAACTTTCATTTTCTTTTCTGAAAGCATGACTCTATGAGAAGTTACTAGCTCATAAAATTGTTGTAAAAGCTTGGTATGAAATAATTCATTTGCATTAAAAAGAAGAATATCATCTCTTTAGATGATAACACTATGCAAGATAGACTAGAATATTTTGATTAGTGCCTTCTGAAATAGTGATGAAGCAATTTTGAGCCCAAAGGGTAAAACCTTCCACTAATAGTAGTGGTTTGGAATACAAATTCCTGTCTTAGATCTATAATCTGGATGAATACCCAATTACCAAAATCCTACGTTAAGATTAAACTTCGAAAACACCTTAGCTTAAGCAATGTTTTGAAACAAAGTGCTCTTGTTGGCGATCGAAAACTTATCAATCTTGAATGAAATAATTGAATGGATTAAGTCAATCATTTTTTTTAATACAACTCCCTTCATTAATATCTTACCTAATTTAGCAACAAGCATAGGTCACATAGGAGGACTTATATGGATGAGGGTTTTTTTTTTTCCTTTCCTTCCTTTTTTAAAAAGCTTTATTACTCAATGAAAGAAAAACAACATCAATACCTAGTATTAGGTGTCAATTCTTGGTTCAATAAGATCTCTACATAACATGTCAAAATGAGAAAATTTTCTAATAAAAGATCTTGATGAAAAGTCTCTACTTTTCCAAGCCAAACAATTTGTTGGTCAATTTGCCTCTCCAAAAGTATGAGATTTGGAAGCATTAACTTAAGGTAAATTGCATGAACCTTCGCTATAAATTTAAGTAATTTTGCAAACACCCATCATTTTCAAAATTGAGCACTTACGCACCTAAAATGGATGTAGAGCCCACATTACTTAAATAATAATATATATGTATAGATCTATTATGTGTATGTATTAGGAATATATATATTTACATTAGACTCATGTATTATAACTAATACTACTATAGTACTATATGTAATTCATAATGCACTCATAGTTAATATATAATTTTGAAATTATTTATATAAATATATAATATAGTAATTCTTTAGCCATTAGTCAAGAAAGGCAAATATTAGTTCTCAACCTTGCTTAGGCTTTTTATTGATTAACTGAACCAAATTTGTATTGTATTTATTGGAAGAGGAAATTAAACTTAATCATCACATTGGAGAGATTAATATTTATACCATTAGGTTATAAAGAGCCATGATAGTTTTTTTTTTTCGAGAATTATCTAAATAAAATGAAGCTTAAAGTTTTCTTTCTTTCTTTCTTTCTTTTTTTTTGGAGGTGGTTTGTTTCTTAATATTAATTTCATTTTAAATTTCTCATCCAATATCAAATTATTGATGCAATTGTAAAATATATTACAAAAAAAAAAGTATGATGTACTACACATAAATATTAGAATTTATCAATATCAAAGAAAATTTTGCATGTATTTATTATTGTTACATTTGAATATACCTATTGTGCTCTTGTCATTAGCTAGTAAATATTACCTATTGCATGTTTTCTGTTTTTTTTTTTTTCTAATTATACTAAATATATAGGTTGACGTTTAGATTGATATATTTATATATTTTTATTATATGTTTATATAAATAATTTCAAATTTATATATTATAACTATGAGTACATTATAAATTACGTATATTACTATAGTAATATTAATTATAATACATAAATCTAATGTAAATATATATATTATTAATATATAAACATAATAAATATATGTATTATTTAAGTAATGTGGTTTCAACATCCATTTTAAGGGTACAATTGCTCAATTTTGAAAATAAGAAGTGTTAGTGCAATTATAAAAGTTTACAAGAACACCAGTGTACCCATTAACTTATTACATCAAGCAATTCGCTCTTTAGATAATATAAAATACATTCCATCTTGGTTTAGTAATATGATTGATCCAATGGACTATTGTCAAGGAGTATACTTCAATCTTTATATCATTGAAGTTGTGCTACAAACAAAAATCAAACCCACTTTAACCATAAATAAGCCAATCACATCAAATTGTGTCATAAAAGAAAATCCCAAAAGAAAAGGCCAAATTTCCATCCAAATCTCTTATAAGTCCTCCAATTGTAGTAAAGTTATGGGACAAAGACTCATGTGTCTTCAATTACAAAAAAATTGGGATGAGTCTAAGTAACCAATCTCGACTTAATTAAAACACATATGATTGAATTGAATTTAACATAGAGGTACAAAATTTAAGTAACATGCTAAAAAATATAATACTAAGGAAGTACATTTCAAGTCTTAACATTTCATTATTTTTCTATATAAGTCCTAAACTTATACCAGCAAAAGTTTCTTCTTTCCTTTTCTTCTTGCTCTTTGCCATAGCACCCATTCTAAGACAACTTGGCAAAGGAATTCCTTTAGGACAAACAACTCATTACACCACGTCTTGCATGTTCAATTACAATAAAAAAGGCACCTAATAAACAATGACCATAATTACATAGAGAATTACTCCTTCCCTTCTCTATCTTTAATTTTAATTTTAGATTGTTTCTTCTTTTTTTAATTTTTAATTTTTAATAAATTTACTTAATTACTTAGATAATTATATTATTTAGTTAAATAAATTAGGTGGACCTATCAAAGGTTGCTATGTATCATATACTTATGGAAAATGTAATGGTGTTAAGAAAAAAAAAAAAGACTTGTTTGCAAACTTTTACAAATACTAAGAACTTCAATGCAAAAGAAGAAAAAGAAGAAATGATTTAGGATTCAAATGGGAAAGACATTGAAATGTTGAGAATTAAAAATATATACTTTCTGTAAGCTCTCAAAATTGAGTTTAGAACAACCAAGCTTGGATTTTGGACTTTTAGAGAAATTTATCCAATTAAGCCTAAACTTTACGACTAGAATAAAAAAGTTAGTCGAGATATTACAGTGAAGTTAGATTTTAGAAATAATGACCCAAATTCCTAATTTTACCCTTAGAAGTAGGAATACTCAATATAGCACTAAAATGTTCGGAACTCCTAAAATCAAACTTAGATTGCAACGAGAACTTAGAGATAAGTTAATTAAACTATAAAATGAGATAATATAATATAATTTACTATATAAAAATATACATAATTTTATAATTATACCCGGTATAAATAAGAATTATACCCGTAAATTAACCTTAAATTATGTAATTATATGTCTGTTGTGTTGAATTCATGAAATTAACTTTAGGACATATCCTAAAACAAAAGATATGTTAGAAACTTAATTATATGAGTAAAGTTATATATTTCACATGTTATTTACATAAGGTATATACTTATATACTAATTAAATAACTAATCCTAACATATAATATCTATATTTAATTAATTATTTAATAAAAGAAAAAAAATTGACCAAATGCATTGAAGATTGCTACACAAAGATGCGTGGCAGGAGATAGGACTAAAATGCTGATTCAAAAGTAAGTTTCCTAATATTTGGGCACCTCATGCTTAGGAAAACAAAAAGAAATCTACAAGAAAAATATAAAATAATTAAAGAATAAATTATCTAATCGACTTGGAGGCACTATAAAAGGCCAATACCTTTAGATATATAAATTTTAGCAGTTTGGAATCAGAAATACTTAGAAAAAAAAATTAGAAAAAATTGTAGAAAATAAAAAAAAAATTAGAAAAATAAGGGAAAATTCGTGATAGGATAGAACCATAACCTAAAGTGATTCTGCTATGGAGCCCGACCAGACACCACCAGTCACCACTACGCCTAGGCCATCTGACAACCACCCAACCATTGTCGACCACTAGAGCACCAAAGAACATCAAGATTGATTTCCTACCCTGTTTTTCAATAATTTTTAAAAATTAGTAAATCTACCCAAAAAATTATGAAAAAAAATTTTACTTAGGTTATTTTAAACATGCTTTCATGTGATATTTTTATTTTTTAAAAATTCATAATATTTAATATACTTTTTTAAGAAATCACTATTTACTCGAATTTATATTTGTAAAATAAATATACTAAATGATATTGTTTCTAGCTAAAAATTTTTTTGTAAGATGTATATGATATATAGATAATTGCTATGTAACCCAAATTTTGATTTGAATATTTTTAATATTTATTGCATTTTTAGGCTTGAAAATAACTCGAAAATAGGCTAAAATTATGAATTTAATTGGAAATTATGAAGTTAATCGATGAAATGGACATGTGCTGATCTATAATAAATAATAACGGTATTGAGTTAGATTGAAATTAATTTGGTGCTAAAAAATCATAATTGGGTAATTTATGATAATTTAGGGGTAAAATCGTTAATATAAATATATAGGTAATAGGTCGGAAACTTGAAACCAAGTGATAATTGAATCCCCTATATTTTTAGGAGTCTATAGAAATTTTCGAAAAATTATTTGGCAACCTAAACTATTTATTACGAATTTACTAAGTAAAATAGCTTAATTTACAAGTTGGGGTATATTTGTGATATTAATAAGCTAAAAGGAATTAAATAGTTAAATAAAAACTATATAGGATTGCTGATTAGATTGGATTAAATGAATATTTTTAATATATTTATTAATATTTTTTTATCGAGATACACTTTAGGTATATTAGAATTGGATAATACTTATATTGTAACAATATATGGAAAAATTAAATAAAATACAATTTAATAATGTAAATTACGTATAATATGATCATATTTATATATTTATATATAACTGTATTAAAAACTCAAACTATCCGTTAAAAGCCATCTCTGGAAATAGGATTCGTAAAACGTATCGTTAGGTCTATACGAACCCAATGACACTAATTTTATTAAAATCGGACAACCTTAAGTAATTTAACTTATAACTTTATCATATTCAAGAATGTACATATTTCGGTAATCTTACTGAAATTAAAACGTGAATTAATAAATTAAAAATACGTTTCAATACGATCGAAATGATATATAATACGTAACAGTATACATGATATACAGTATCAACAATTAATAAGTTAATTCGATATATAGTGATAACATGACTATATATTATGGAAATAATATATATATATATATATATATAACCATTTTAGATTAAACCTTAATGTTTTCGTAATTATTACAAAAACTGAATTTGGGTCTTTGTGTAATTAGGACTTTCTAATACAAAGATAGTCGACAATTCGAGTCAGTAATAGCGAACATCTAAACAAGTAAGTTGAGATTGTAACTTCACCGCTTGTTTGGATACTATTTAAAGTATTTGGAGACCTAAGAGTACTTCTGGTTGTATTTGTAGTTAGATGATTATGTGCATGCTATGTGTATGGATGATACTCGGTTATGACAGGAGTTCAACTCTTTGGTGTGCTGTTTTGCATATTTGCATGGATTCTGTATTGTGTGAACTTGTTTGTCATCCCTGATTAAAACTAACGTTTATTCAACTAAAATGAAACTGGACATGCATAACACCCGTTAGGGGAAACGATTAAGACTATTAAGCCAAATACCGACTTCCTTCGATAAGGATAGCTGAAATGGTCCTTTCCCCATCATTAGTCGAACTAAGTGATAACCAAGGATGTCGCGACAAGATTGGGGGCTGTGGTTGGAAGGCGGTCAGGGGAGTAGAGTGTTCTCCATTGTATAAGCTCAGGTTTAGTCTAACTTGAGTCGCGATGAAACTTCTCAATCAAGGTTGGAGCGAATATAATTTCTCCAACGTCACAATGGACCGGATAATACTGTGTGATGTTTCATTTGAGTGATTGCATTGTATTTTATCATAATTATTAACCTTATTTGTGATTGTGCAGTACTCTTCTAACTCCATCCCACTTACTGAGCTAGTTGTGCTCACATCCCTACAAATTTTTTTGCCGATATTAAGTAAGGACAGGATGTTCAGGTACCACCATTCCTAGGTTAGTGTGCTGCTATTTGGGAAAGTGAGGATTGAAGAATCAACTGAACCTGGGCTATTGACTTTCTGTTTGAGTTTTGAGGAAACTAATTAGGAATTTCCTAGGAGCCCACTAGTTTCCTAACTTATTGTAACCTGTGGTTTTTAATAAACTCTGATCGTAAACTTTACCTTTAGACGTAAAATGTTTGTATATATACTGTTGTGGTACTAAATAGCAAGCTGTATAGAACAAGTATTTTGTAAGAGCTCTATCATAGGTTTGGTAATTAACAGGTGTCAGAACAGATGTGTCAAGCTAGTTGAGTTGTGTACCTTGTGTGAATTGTATCTACAATAACAGCTATGAAATCAGCTTCTATCTTAGATTAGTTTATACACTGAAACTGTTATGACTGTTCCTATTCGGGGCGTGACACTTTCCTCGAAATATTTAATTGAATTTTGGCACAAAGATAAAGGAGTTTTGGTGTATTTGTTCTTATAGTTTTATTAATCCTTTGTATGTGTCATCATTTACACACTAATATATTTCATACTATAACATTTAATAATTAATATATATATGTTTTCTTAACATAATGTACCAACAAAATTTTCTCAAATAGATATAGTCTTTTTCTTAGTTATTCAAGGAGATGATATTTATCTTACTAATATTAAGAAAAAGATTAATAATACATCATAAGATATGCAAATATTTTATTGCATGTATACTTATTTAATTCTAAGTTGATATATATGATCCATCTTAAGATCTATAGAAAATTTGAAATTAGATAACTAATTGGTTGGTTACTATTGTAACTCCCTTGTCTTTATAAGTATGTAGATTTATGTGATTTTGGCAGTAAAATTTTATTGGTGCACATAATTAAAATTTGGCAAGATATAATGTGAATCCATTAATTCAATTGTGTATCCATTACTTCAATTCAAGTCCCATTAAATAGATAAACCATAAAATGTTTTGTTTCTCAAGTAGAGGAAATTGAAAATATATTATAAGATGAAGGCAGATGTTAAACCCATCATAAACTCTATTAGTAAGACCTTTAATTATCTCTCACAATTTAAAGAGACCATTTATTGTAATAGGTGTAATGATATACGAAAAAATGATATACTAAAAGACTTTACCACCGAGCCTTGTGTTTGGTCCTTTATATTAGTTGCTCCTCAAAGGTCATATATCTTAAAAGTATTCCTTACTGAGAAACTTAAACTTGGAGCTTCTACAAACCCTGTGTTGTTATACAAAAAGGTGTCTTGATGATTAAAGTTTTGTTATCTTATATTTGAGAGATACCATAATCTTCCTTACTTATAAAATTATTGTCCTTATCAATTTCAATATACAGGTCTAAGACTATACTGGGCAAGGAGGACTCTAAAGGTGCTCCCTTATAAACTCAACAGATGCCTCATACCGTGACAATTTTCCTTATGTGGCATTTAGCTTCCCCACTTCCGACTAGTAACCTACATAAAGAAAAGTGTTACAGTATAAGGCATCTCTTGAGCTTATAAGGGAACTCCATTAGAGTCCTTCCTACCACTCAAGAGATGCCTTATCACAATTTTCTCCACTTATAGAACTAACATCCTTATCAATTTTATTACATAAGTCCATGATTATCTCAATTAGGGAAGAATCTAGAATTGCCCCTTCATAGGCTTAAGAGGTGTTCTAATATGCCTAAGGACTCAAACTCGAATGGCATGTGGAAACAGTAATGCATAGCTAGTAGGAACAAAAATGGAAATGTAAACTAATTTGAGCTATGTGTTTGACATAGTAAAATAAAGGGTATGAATGTGAAAGCTGTTGGATATAACCCACTAGCAACAAACATAAGCTAGGGTTGTAATTAAAATAAGATTTGATATTATTTAAAAACATCAAATTGATCATAAGGTTTTAATAGAAAATAGATTTTACTGACTTTTTTTCTAAAGAAGGGTTCATCACAATGAATAATGATTAATAAGATCACAAAGATTAAGAGGAAGGAAACTTCACTCAATAATTGAAGATAACTCTCAAAGTAAAGTATAAGCAACAAGCTGAACATGTATAATAAGTGATGACAATCGTGTTTACATATACATAAGTGTAGCTATTTATATTTAGTCCTAAAACCTAATGGCAATCTTGTAAATATTTATATAAGTTTTAAAATCCTAACAATTGGCCTATAAGAGCAAATAAGTAAAATAACTAAACTATACAAGTAAAACCGTGTATTTTGAAGTGGAGTGAAGCTAGTAACGAAGTTGGATCAAATCTAGTGGTGGACAAGTCGGTACTGGTCTAAGTATTCCTTTGGTTATGTTTAAGCACTTCTGCTCTCCAATTCTTAGGTAGTTCATACAAGTCAACTTAGATGAGTCGACGTATGGTTCCAAGCTACGTGTGGTATGGCTTGGTACCAGTCTAGCTGTCCTTAAGATGTTGAGGTCCGGGTTTGTAGACTTAAGAGGGACAAGCTCCAACATGTGCTCAAGGGAATGGAAATGGTTGGACTTCTTCTTATTGTTGGTGTAAGCCCTAAAGCCAAGCCAAGTAACCGTAGGATTGAACTTAGAACTCAAGGTTTAGGGCGATTGGTTAAAGGGTCCAATCAAACCCAAATTATAAACTATTGAGAGGAATATTAGTAAAAATGATCCCGTAAACTTAAATTTAAGAAAACAAGTAGTAAAATAGGAGACCATAAAATTTTCAAGTTTTAAGCATAATAATTGCTAATTACCGAAAATGCGAAAAGTGTAATCTAATAACTATTAAATTACTAAAGATAGATTATATGTACACCAAAAATTTTAGAATGGCCAAAATAATAATTAGGAATATTTACACGTACCCTACATGTATTTACGTATAGATAAAAATACGCAAAATTACCTAAATTAGCCAAAAACTAGGTAAATAATTAAGGAAAATTATAAATTAATTATAAAAAAATCAGAAAAAAATCATAGGAACCTAGATGAATCAAGATCAGGTCGTGACAGGTCCAAATCTGTAAAAAAAAATCAGCCAATAAAAATTAGACAACCTAAAAGCCAAAAATCAAGGAAAATGGGCAAAGTCTTACCAAATTAATGCATATTAATTACAACAAATGTCTATAAATAGGAAAAAAATTTCCAGAAGTCATTTGATCAGTTTAGCATTTGGGAAAAATAGGAACACTGAAAAAATTGAGAGAAAATCTAGAAAATAAAAAAAAAGGAAAAACTGTGCAGATTGAGTAAGTGAGCTAAACCCACCACTCACCACCACTTGGGACCAAGGCGCCACCACCAAGCCACTCTAGCCCCACCGCCTAGGCCAGCCGACAGCTTTGGACCGGGTTTGGACAGCCAGAAAGCTTTGGACCGGTTAGTCTCTTAAATGTCCCGATTTTGAATAATTTTGTAAAATTAGTTATTTTGCCCAGAAAATTATGAAATTTTTTATTCTGAGATTTTATTGTATGTAGATTTAGGGAAAAATATTGATTTAGTTTAATTACATCTGCAATTATATGATTCTTAACAAATTGCTCAAAACCAAGCATGATTAGAACCGAAAATAAATAGGCTTAGGAGAGTAGTTTGGAGCTCAAATTTTTTTTATAGGATACTCATATGATGTAGAACAGTGCTATAAAGCCATTTTTTTAAATTTAATTTTTGAAATTTTTAAGTTAATTTTTAACCCTAAAATGATGGAAAAATTGGGTAATTTGGGATTAATTAGGTGATTAAGATGTTTATTACTGATTTAGATCTTAATTAGATGTTTAGGGATGTTAATCTCTGAAGTGAGACCCTAATCCTAGCCTTTGGAGTATTAAGTATGGTTAATTTGGGAAATTAGGTAATTAATATAAGAATTTAATAATATATGAAATTGTAAATTAACAAATCTAAAAAAATAGAGTTATTTAGATAATATTATAATAGAAATCAGAAAAATAATAAATCTAAAAATAACATTGTTTTTAAGCAAAATTCTCAAAATGTAAGATTTTCACACATCGGGAATAAATCCGATACCGCAATTAGGGTTAGCGTGTACCAAATAGTTTAGAATACCAAATTACAACCCAATAGGATATTTGGACACTTGAGCTTAATGTGATTAATTTCACATTAGGATTCAAGTATATTTAAGGCTTAGAAATCAAAGTTTAAAATCTCATTTAGGATTTGAACACCGAAATAGAGTACAACGAATCATTAGGACGTAATGGGCATACACGGAAAAAAATGAATTAAAATATAACTTAGAATATGAAACCGTAAATTTTAAGTACTAAAAATACCTATTTGTATTATAGGACACTCCGAGACAAAATCAGCTTGCGATTAAGGGATTGAGCGAACGAGCAAATCCAAGTAAGTTGGGTTATTGCTTATTGTAATAGAGTACTAGTTTTGTAGTACTCAGAGACTTAGGCTTGTATATGATTGTGACTGTAAATAGTTTATGCATGTGTTTGATGTATCTGAATTCGTGCTGAATTTGTATTGTGAGTGAATTTGTGATTGATTGAATTGGTATGAAATTGTTTGAACACCCTAAACGAAATTTAATCTTAGTCGATCCAATAACTAAAAATGTCATGCATTGTAACCCGTTAGGGGATCATAGGATTCTCTAACCAAATACCGACCCCTTCGAAAGGGATAGCGCAGGATTGCAAAATGGTCCCTTCTTCATCCTTAGTCGAACTAAGTGACAGGAGAGGAGGTCGTGGCGAGGGTGAAGTCAATGGTTCGAAGGTAGTCGGGGGAGGAGCGAGATCTCAATTGCACAAACTTGGGTTTAGTTGTGAGCTGCTGCACAACATGGAAACTTCTCAACCCGGATTGGAGCGGATGAAATTTCTCTGATTTCACAATGGACCAGACTACGTTGTGCGATGACACTTGATTGTTGCATTGCATGAAAATAATTGTTTGATAACCTTGTTTGTGCTTGTATGCATTCATGAGTCTCCAATTCAACTTACTGAGTTGTAGTTGCTCATACCCTTATAGATCCTTTTACAGGTTTTGATTTCCAAACATTTCAAGTACTATGCCGCCCTACAACTACCCAGAGGTTAGTCCATTGGAAGCCAGGGGTGTAAGGATCAAATACTTAGTATAATGTGTAACTAGAGTGACCATGTAATTAGGGATGAAAGACTAATAGTTATTATGTAATCTAGTGAACTGCTATGTTTATGTAAAACTTCCTGGGAAGCTCTGTGGACTTATATATATAATATTGTACATGTTATTAGAAATTTGCATAATTTATCATAATTGTAGTTTAATTGTTAATTGGACTGTTTACTTCAAAGCGAGGAGTTGTCGACGCCTTGTATAGGTCATGTCTATGGTAGGCACTATGAGGCCAGTTACTATCATAGAATGGTTTACACAGTGGGACTGTTGCGACTCTGCGACTTCAGGGCGTAACAGTTAGCTAACCTAAACAACTTGTGCTTGTTGTGAGGAGTTAAGCTCAGTGAGACTTTCATCTGGTAAGGTGGAAGACTTTGATAATAGCTAAGGCATCTTACTGATTGTCCATTAGGTCAATTGGACTTGGGTTTATCCTGCTATCTTCTATTCGATAGATTGATTTCTTCTCAGATCTTGGTTCCTTCTTATAAGTGCAGCAATTAAGAATAGAGCTTAGATTCTTGGAGGAAGAGGTCAAACTTCGATTCTTATCACATATGAAATTACTCTAGCACTTAGCTACCCCACTTTTTATTGATGAACTACTCTAATAGCATTTGTAACAATCAAAACTACACATACCTAGTATCATTTGTTTGGTGTGACACATTTTGATGGCTTTGTCTTTAAAGCGAGTTACTTTCCAAGAGATCACTCATCTTAAGAGCGCTTCATTTTGAGTAAACTACACCTCCATAGTTAGAGTTCCACCACCTTCTGTTTAGTGAATGTCAGATATTTCTCTTATAAAACCAACACCCTTATCAATTTTATTACATAGGTCTAAGATTATAACCAAGTAGGTGTGATTTTAAAGGTGTTCCCGGTGTGATTTTAAAGGTGTTCCCCTTAAAAGCTCATAGGGTGCCCTAATACCGTGGTACCTTGCTCTATATTTACATTTAACTCCCTACTTCCAGCTAGTGAACTATTTTGATACAACTTGTAACAATTCACCAAAACATTATACGCCGAGATATTGTCCACTTTATCCTACAAGGTCACCTATTGTGATTGTGCTCCCATTGAGCATGTTTAGTCTCATATTGAATGGATATAACAACATCATTCACATACTTTTTAAAGTAAAATATGTAACTCAACAAAAGAGGAATTAAGCTTCCATCACAACCTTACGAGTTCTATACTCCTTAGAGTTAATATATAAATACATATCTCGCCTGAAAGCTTTGATTACAACAAAGGGAAAAAGAAAACAAATGATTCTCTCTAAATATGGCATATTATGTATTCTGTTGCGACATTTGATTCTCAGCAAGTAAACTCCGACCCAATTACCCCAAATGAGGAGAGCTTTGTCCCTCAAGCATTATGAACACAAGAAGTTTTGTTAAAATAGGTGCAATTACCTTCAAGTTGTTTATTTCCTATCCTAAAAGTCCATATTAACTTTGATTTTTTGGAATCCTATGAATTGGCGGTATCTTAAACTCCAGAATCGCCCCCACATTTCATTGCTTAAAATGTCTATTTTATCCATTTTTTATTATGCTTTTTCATCTTGAGGACTGGCCTCTTAGGAGTCCACTGATCCCGAACCATCATATTTAGTATAACCCACCCTCCAGACGCGACCTAAACAAATCGTAAATAACTTTACCTTGCCAAAACCGACACAGATTTCAAAAGAGAAGCATGGAAAAGCCTTCTTCGATTTCTTTCTTTGTTTTTTTTTTTCTTTTTTTTTTTCCTTTTTTAACCAAGTGTGGAGACATTCTTTTACGTATTAAATATTTATGTCGGTGGAAAACATGGATTAAGTGTATATAGGAAAGAATGGACATTAAATGAGGAAAGTGGAAGCAGGTGGTGAGAGTGGAGGACGTACCCTGTGACGGAGATGGGCAAATTGGAACAACACCACAGCGTACCCGTTTTGCTCGCCCGTCTGCTCCAGGAAAGGGACATCTTACGAAGCTGCGAGAGACTGCTTATCTTTTGTCAGTCTTTCATTTATTACGATGCCCTAATTCTATCATTCACATACGCATTCACCCCTGCCATATTAGTTCTAGTCCATTGCAATTGTCTGTTTCTACCTTGGATTGTCCCTGATTTACGGCGACAGCTTATTGTGACCTCTTATGTGTCGATTGATATTGCCTTTAATCAATAATCATTTATGTGAAGGTTCGTAATCTATTTTATTTGTGGAGTGAAGCGTGTATAGATGGTTATTGTTGTTGTATAGTCCGATCAATTTAATGAAGGTAGAAATGGAGGGAAATGGGTAAAGTTAAGATTGACGGTTTCCAATTTCACAAGATAATGTATATGAAACCAATACGATTAATGCAAATTAGTTATTTTCTATCTCTATATGTTGGTCACTAATATGATTTTGATACGAAGTAAGATATGGATCCGATCATTTAGTATGAATCTTCATCCGTAGATAAAAGAAATAAATAGTTATCAGTGTAGCAAAACAATGAACGAAAGTAGCAAACATCACTTTTTTCTCTTTTATTTCCATATATCAATACGTAATTAGAAAGAACATAAATAACAATAAACAGAAAAGTAATGCTCTACAATCGGACTTTGATATTTCAAAATATTGTATCGAACCAAAGAATCAACGGCAACTATCAATCTCAGTGAAAGACAAATGATGACATAAATTTTCACTTACTATGCCATGTAATTTAAGCATACTATTCAATAAAGTACTTTAGATGATCAATTTCCTTCAATATATTTAGTTGGAGGATCCTTTTTCCACAAAAGAATCATAGAAAATTATTTGACAATCATCATCAAATCGTACGGGCCACTGGAGAATAAAATATAGGAAGTTTTGCCTAAAAGGAAGAATAGAACTTGTGGAGTTGATAAAAACACTTTCAATTGATCGTTTTCAAGCCCATTACAGAAAATCTTCATAATTCTTACACTAGTTTAAGAAATGTATAATCAATTATTTATAATTCTCTAAATTTTAAGGCACTTGTGTTACGGTCCATGTTTTAGATAGAAGTGAAAGTATTTAACATAGAGCTTAATGCGAAGTAAGTGGTATTAATAAGTGATTTGTTCGTGCTATGGAGTAGTCTCCCAAGGCAGGATTGGTTTCTCAAGAGCAAACTGGCTGGAAGTTGATGCCGCTCTCTTAATAATAGCCATGATAGGTCGAAACTAGTAGAGAAGTTAGGCTCCATGATCATATGAAGGATGGTGATAATGCTAATCGGCACTCTTGAAGATAGTAAAGCTTGGAACGGTCCTAAGAAGACAAAAAGTAAAAGGTTGGCTTGCCTTCCATGATATGAGAAAATATGATGAACCAAATGAGGGTCAAGCCCCACATGGGCACAAAGAGAGGAGGTAAACCTTCCTTCCCATGACAAATGGTATTAGAGTGAGGAAGTTCTAGCCTAAACGAGCCACCTAAAATACTACCCGATGTGTTGAAATGGAAAGGGTAGCTTTTGTTGACAATTAGGCTTGTATGATGAAGCTCGCAGTGAGGAGCGACCACCAGGTAGAGAATATCATTGCTGGAGAGGGGTAACTATGTCACGAGCTGTATTATAACAAAACTCTGCTTGAATCTTAAGAAAATAAAAAAGGTGAATTTTAAAGGGCAAGCCCTATCATTAGGCCATTTAACAAGAGGTGATCTTAGAGGACAAGTGACGAAGGTAAAGGTGAAGGTGAACTTAAGCGTAAGGGAATGCTTGTGGAAGCCCTAAAGTCCTAACAGAGATTATCTTGATGTGGAGTTAAGCAATTGAGGAATAAGGTCGATGATCTTAAGGGAAGGGTAGTAATGAAAAGTTAGCCCCATGATAAAGGCATCATGAATTTAAGTTGGGGAGAGTGCCACGGTCCTTGTTTTGAATAGAAGTAAGGGTGTTCAACTTAAGACTTAATGTGAAGTAAGTAGCATCAATAGATGATTTATTCATGGGGTAGAGTAGTCTTTTAAAGTGGGGTTAGTTTCATATGAGCAAACTAGTCAAGAACCAATGTCGCTCTTCTAATTATGGTTATGGCAAGCCAAAACCAATAGAGAAGTTAGGCCTCCTAATTATATGGAGGATGGTAATAATGTTGGTCAACCTTTCTAAAGATAGAGAAGCTTAAAACAGTTGTGAGAAGATAGGAAGAGAAAAGGTTGACTTGCCCTCGTGATATGAGCAAATACAATGAGCTAAAAGAGAATCAAGTACCACACGAGCACTTAAGGAGGGGGTGAACCTCCCATCCTATGACACTCATGCTAATTGTGGCAAGTGTCTAATATTCTAATGATATAACTTCCAAAGTAATTTTTTGCCCCATACCATGAAGTGTGAGTACAGGACAAGTCATAAGGATTTAGATTTGATCTCTATTATCATGTTGGCTTGTTCATATCTTTGCTATACTTTTCGTTAGCAAAAATATATTAACAATTTTCAATATTACTACGTATGCTATTGAAAAACATCGGGTTTTCTATTTTTTTGTTTTTCCCTTGATGCGGTGAAAGAGAAACTTCACTTATGTCGAAGATGAGCTTCACGCGGAGGCAGAACGAGCGTCTCATATATAGCTCAATTAGAAGTAATCACCATGCAAATAAAGCTCTACATGATGCATGTCGAGTTGTCGATATGATTGAGAATAAGTGTTGGCAGAGAGTATTTTTTGAAGAGAACGAGTTGCTATGAAGAGTGGTCTCTAAAGGAGAGAATATTGGACGTAGAGGATGCATGTAGGATATGAGCACCGATAATTCAAGCGTGAAGTGGTAGTTGTGGCGTTTGTACTATGTCTAACCATTTGGGAGTGTTATGCAAAGTCCACCAATATGCAACTCTGAAACCATGAAAGTATATAAACACTTATATAGCATATGAACAATTTATAGTTTTGTAATATCCTTAAGCAAGAAGTGACGGGACTCTTAAAATTAAGACGCCTTACGTCGTACAAGTCTAAAATTTACGAGATCTCTAAAATTGTCTTTAATGGAGTGTGGTCCCAATAATTGTATTGCAAAACAAAACTGTGATGTTTATTAGGCTGAAGCAAACAATATCTATGGAGTTTCGTTCAGTATAAATGATATCAAAGCAATTCTTTATCGAGGAGAACTAATTGCCACATACAACAAACCGTGATGTCCAATGAGTCTCACCTATTTAATGCGTGAGGTACAATGTGATACCCACAAGAATGCCAGATTTCAAGTGGAAGTGGTCGTAATCCTAATATTTGTAATTTTCTTTTTTTTGGTAACGGACTAGAATTTATTAAAAATTTAAGATTTAATATGTTTAATAAGAGCAATCTTGGTGACCTTGGGAAATTATTACGTTGAATGGAAAATATATATAACAAACCTCACTCGTTAATTACCTACAAGCCCCAACCCCCCTTCCCCCGCAGGAAAACCTCACTTGTAAAACCGAAAGAAATTGCATTCTAGAAGTTAACTTTTAAAGAGGACCCATCTGAACAACAATCATAAATTAATAAATTAATAGGAGAACATCAAAATACATTATAAACCCAAAAGACTGATTACTAATCAAATAGGGCATTATAATAAGGGCAATAAGCATAAAGGTGAGTTTTTCGCATTTAAATCCAGATTTCTCTACAGTTATGAAACTAAGACCTAATTAATATAATAATTAATATTCATACCTAAAATTTTATAGAAAGCCAAGAAATTGACAAAATAAGGAAATTTGAATTGTAAACTCTAAACACTAATATCACTTTGGTATGCGGGAATAAACTAGAAAGCAATCGTGATTCCGGATTCTGTTCTTTATAATTTCCCCATATTTAAAAATATATTTAGAAAGCAGAATTGCAATTCCATCAAGAAAGAAAGGCAAAATAGCGATTTTATTTCCCCCTCATTAATTATGTTAATTAAAATTACTTACTCAATTTTAAACTAATATAATATCATCTAATAATTAAGGATATATTTAACAAATACTACTCTATATACATTTCATTCCACATTTCCAAAATTTATAATTTCAATCTTAATTCCATTTCATTCCATGCCATTCTAGTCCATCTTATTCCAAACCCTTCCCCATGCCAAATGTAATGTAACATAAAGTTAAACTAATATGAGGGAGTACATATAGACCTAAGAAAGTACCTATTTCGAACCATGAGCCAATCTGATGCTGGCAGACTTAAATCAGCCTAAGACCCGTCAGTTCATGTGGGTTTAGGCAATTCAAGCCCACTAACCTACCTAAATTGGCGGGCTTGAACTTCTTCTTCTTCTTCTTCTTTTACCTTTAATATCCATATTAACATATATATTATGTTATGTATACAGTACATTAACATATATATTTATATGTATTATATATGTTACACATATTAGCATGTATAGTATATCATATATGTAATTTATATTATATATATATACATTATTTAATATGTATATCATATATATTTATATAAATGCATAATAGGAATATAGGATACATAAATATATAATATGTACATATTGCATAATGTATGTTTCCTACGTATATTTATTACATAATGTGTATATATATAATATAATATACATATTTTGTTAGTTATATTTATTATAATAACATTTTTGGAGTTAGTTGATCTGTTTTAGTTGGTTAGTTAGTTAGCTTAACAATAGCTTAGTGGTTAGCTACTAGTTTTAGTTAGTTTCTAACCTAAGTGTATATAACTGAGTCTTATATAGTAGAACAGTATGTAATTCATTCTTTACTTCAATATACTTTCTTCTCCACTGGTGATTCCTTTGTTTTCTTACTTTAGTTTGTTCATATTTTCTTCTTACAGTAGAAATCTACTGCAAACACATTCCAGATTTGGTTTTATATCATGGTATCAGAGCTTTTCAGTTAAATCAAAATGGCTAATTCTTCTTTAGAGGATGTTAACTCACCTTATTACATACACCACTCGAATTCACAAAGTTCAATTGTTGTCACTCCAATTCTATTCGAAGTCAACTATAACACATGGAGTCATTCTTTTATGTTGGCTCTATCAATTAAGAATAAGGAAGGGTTCATTAATGGTTCAATTCAAGTCCCGTCCAAGACTGACAAAACATATTTAGCTTGGAGCCACTATAACAATTTAATAATTGGTTGGTTGTTGCAGTCTGTATCACCTTTTATTGCATCCATAGTGTTGTATTTGCAATCAGCAAATGAAATTTAGGAGAAGTTAAAGGTGTGTTTTTCTCATCTCAATGATAGGATTTGTCAATTGTATCATATGCTTAGTATTACTGTTCAAGGATTACGAACTGCAGATGGATATTTCACTGAATTGAGTATTATATGGGATGAATTAAGAAATTATAAGCCATTATCACATTGTTCTTGTAGTAGTTGTGATGAGAAGTGTTTTGAAAAATATGTTGAAACAGCACAAAAGGATTATGTTTTCAAGTTTCTCAATGGTCTAAATGAGAATTTTACATCTTTAAGGTAATAAATATTGGTTTTAAAACCTTTTCCTAATCTTGCTGAAGCTTACAATCTTATTGTGACAAATGAGTTTCAAAAAGCTAATAAGCCTAAGGATTTTGGTTTAACTAAATCATCTGCTATGATTTGTGTGAGTGATTCCAAATTGAGAAATAAGAATGAGATTATGTGCAATTACTATCGTAAGAAAGGGCATTTAAGAGATAAGTGTTACAAACTGATTGGATGTCCTTCACATTTCAAGAATGGTAGTACTGTTAGACAAAGAGCTTCTAGATTAAATCACATTGTTACTAGATTGGATGATAGTCATGTGTTAAATCGGGTGGATATAGCTCATAGAGTT
The DNA here is from genome assembly GCA_024138005.1 of Lumnitzera racemosa. NCBI lineage: Eukaryota > Viridiplantae > Streptophyta > Magnoliopsida > Myrtales > Combretaceae > Lumnitzera > Lumnitzera racemosa. Next base: position 110,397,305 of record JAMXBC010000001.1, on the reverse strand, counting down.
GAAGAGTTCCTCTATAGTTGATGTTTTGATGGTATCAAATAATTTAGGGGGAGTTAATCTAACAAAGGATCAATTTCTTAATCTTTTGAATATGTTGAATTTGTTTGATTCTTGAGTTAACACACACAGCAAGGCAATCTTCATCACGCATAGGATATACTCCCCAAGACAATACTAAAGGATTAGCCTCCATGAGTGATATGGTAGGTATCTTACATTCCTCTTCTTATTATTTACAAGGAGCTTAGATCTTAGATTTAGGAGCCACTGATCATATGGTTAGTTCCATTCGTATACTAATATTGATGACAAGGATGTGTTCTTGCTTAATGGGCAGTATGTTAAAGTAACATATGTGGGTACTATTTTTATCTCTTTAGAATTGGTTCTATATAATGTCTTGTTTCTTCCATCCTTCAAGTATAATCTTATTTCAATTGCAAAGTTGATGAAAGACAATAATTATGTAGTTCTTTTTACGAAAACCATTGCTCTTGTTTAGGAGTCTTCTAATCAAAAGGTGATTGGTCATGCTAAGATCATGAATGGCTTGTTTTTGTTGCAACAGCGAGATATTTCTACTAAACAACAAGTTGGTGATTCTTCTTTCAGCTCTGTGTTTGTTATACGTGCTTTGATACAAGTGCCTAAGACTTTTGATACTTAGCATTTTCGTTTTAGACATCAATCCAATAGTCGATTGAAGTGGATAAGTTAGATTGATCAAGGTGTTAACTTTAGTCATTTTAATTGTATGATTTGTCCTATAGCTAAGCAAAAACAAGCTAGTTTTCCTAAGCATATTCGTTGTACAAAGGCAACTTTTGATTTAGTTCATTTGGATATCTGGGTTCCTTATGCAACTTCTACTTTGGAAGGGCATAGATATTTTCTTGCTATTGTAGATGACTATACTAAAGTAACTTAGGTGTTTTTGATGAAGAATAAACATGAAGTTTCTATTCTTGTTCCATTTTTTTTTTAATGGTGCAAACTCAATTTAGCTCTCATGTTAAGGTTGTACGCACTGATAATGGCAAAGAATTTTTGATAACTGATTTCTATTCGACTAATGGTTTATTACATTAGGTTTCTTATGTTGAAACTCTAAAGTAGAATGGAGTAATGGAGCATAAACATCAACACTTGATTTCTACAGCTTGAGCTTTATTGCTCCAAGCTTCTTTACTAGTATGCTTTTGGGGGGGTGTGCTGTTTTAATAGCTACCCATATTGTTAATAGTTTGCCAACTGATGTATTAGAGGAAGTAACACCATTTTGAATGTTGTATGGAACAAAACGCAATTATTCATACTTTCAAGTATTTAGTTCGTTATGTTTTGCTTCGACCATATCCCACAATAGATCTAAATTTGATCCACGAGCTCATCCATATGTTTTTGTTGGATATCCTACAAGAGTTAAGGGTTATATAGTGTATGATTTAGTGACTAAGCAATATGTTGTTTTAGGAGATGTGTGATTTGTTGAACTTATCTTTCCCTTCCAGATGTTAACTTAAGCAGATTAAGTTTCTTCATTTCTTCCTATTCCTTTACCCTCTATTGAAGTGTTGTCATGTTCAGAGCATATTCTTTTTTTATTTCCTAAAGAATCAAAGTCTACACATTCCGATATGCATGCTTCTAATGACATTTCACAATGTACCGAAGATGGCGATACTACTAGACAAGTTCTTAAGCTTCGGCGCAGTGCTAGAACTCACAAGTTGCTGCTATATCCTACGGATTACATCATAATTTGATGAGTGTTGCTGATTTTAGTTGCTCCATTGCTTATGTTTTGACTAAGGTACTATCTTATCATTCCTTATCTCCTACTTTTCAAGAGTCTAGTGTTTAACTATTTGCAACATCATGAGCTAACTAATTATGATCGAGCAAAGAGACTTAAGCCTTAATTTAAAGCAATGGATGAAGAGTTGGATGCTTTGGTTGGTAACAGTACTTGATCTATAATTACTTTACCACCGAATAAGAACATAGTGGATTGTAAATGGGTTTTCAAGTGAAAGACCAAAGCCGATGGAACTGTTGATAGATATAAGGCTCGACTTATAGCAAAGGGGCTTAGTAAAAAAGAAGGGTTGGACTACACTAAAACTTTTAGTCCAATTATTAAGCATGCTATTGTGAGGATGTTTTTCTGTTTAGCTGCTATGAATAACTGGCATATGCATTAAATGGATGTCCATAATGCTTTTCTAAATGGTAATCTTCATGAAGAGGTATATATGGATGTTCCACCCAGTCTTAACGTTTTAGATCATTCGGATCTTAGTGGCAAGCTTGTGTGCAAGCCTAATAAATCACTTTATGGCCTCAAGTAGGCATCTCGATAGTGGAAGGCCGTGCTTACTCATTTTCTTTTAAAGTATGGTATCAAGCAATCTTATTATGATTACTCCTTGTTTGTTAAAGGTGTTGGTGATGATATGATTATAGTGTTGGTGTAGTTGATGACATAGTTGTAGCTAGTGAACATATCAGTCAGATTGATCATTTTAAGGTGTTTATGCACCCATAATTTAAGATCAAAGATTTAGGTGTTCTTAAATACTTTATTGGCTTAGAGCTTGCACACTCATAATAAGTCTTAGTTCTTTCACAGCATAAGTTCACATTGGACTTGCTTGTTGAAACAAGGTTTATCGGGTCTAAACCAATTTCTACTCCAATTGTTATGAATCATAAGTTAGTTAAGGAAGACTCATCGAACTCAGTGGATGTTGCTCATTATTAGCACATAGTGGGAAAGCTATTGTATTTGTGTATTTCTTAACTAGACATTACGTATGTTGCGCACATCCTAAGTTAGTTCATAGACAAACAACGACATACTCATTAGTTAGCTCTTGACAAAGTTCTATGACATCTTAAAGGAACAATTGGTTAAGGACTTTTGTTTTCACCATCTAATGATCTAGTTCTTCATACCTATAGTGACAGCGATTGGAAAGGATGTCAAGATACTCATAGGTCAACAACAGGTTATTATGTTTTTCTTAGAAACTCTCTACTCAATTGGAAATCTAGAAAACAACAGACTGTGGCAATAAGTTCAGTAGAGGTAGAGTAATGGGCATTGGCTACTACTATGTATGAAGTCTTATGGCTAGTTACACTACTCAGAGTTTCATATTGATTGGCAGTTCCCTGTGCAACAATTTGGTAACAATCAATCAGCTTTACACATAACCATAAACCTTGTGTTTCATGAATGAACCAAGCATCTTGAGATGGATCTTCTTTTTGTGCAAGACAAAGTTCTTGGAGGAGTTATGCTGCTTATACACATTTCTACCAAGCAACAAATAGTGAACATATTTACTAGGGTATTAGTTGCTAAACAATTTCATTCTCTCCTTCCATCTTGAGAGAAGGGGATGGGGGTGGTGGTGTTAATTATATTTATTATTCTGACCTTTTTATATTTAGTTGATATATTTTAGTTAGTTAGTTAGTTAGCTTAACAATAGCTTAATTGTTAGTTGTTAGTTTCAATTAGTTTCCAACCTAAGTGTATATAGCTAAGTCTTATACAGTAGAACAATATGTAATTCATTCTTTACTTCAATGCATTTTCTTCTCTACTGGTAATGCCTTTGTTTTCTTACTTTAGTTTGTTCATCTTTTCTTCTCACAGTACAAATCTACTGCAAACACATTCCAAATTTAGTTTTATATCAGATTTCACAAACACACACACATATAAAGTTGAATCACAACCTAATGATTTCGGGCTAATTTCCTGCTGGTTCAAGCCTAGCTCCATGTCTAAGTATATATACCCCAATTTTCTATATCTCCTACCATAACCAATTTACTACCACAACTCAAGCATAATTCCAGCTTATGCTCCCTGTAGTATTTCTCTCTCTCCCATCTTTGGAGGACGATAATATTCTTAAACCAAGAATTTGGGTCCAGCAAGGCCCGGGGCTTTGCGATTGAACTAATTTCATCTCATTTTTCAACGGTTCAGCAACACTCCGAGCTCCAAAATTTTTCTCGTTACTTACCCAATACGAAATTTCTCGTTAATATCTTGTTAATTGGTTGTTACAAGGTACAATGAGCTAAGCTTCAAAGATCAAGTGGAGAGAGAGAGATAAATTTCTTATCAATTGGCGCCAAGATGATAACCGATACGATACTTTTCCTTACTGGCTAAGATCCCTCCGAAAATTGCATCGCATTTATTTGGAAGAAAATAGGTTTCACGGAGAGATCCTGCTGTCGATTTGTAATAGCTTTCCAAGCACCATGGACTTGCATGACAACTACTTCACTGGAACTATTCCACCGTGTTTGATTAGTCATTGTCGCTATGTCTTAAATTAAGGACGAATAAGCTTGAGGGGACAATCCTAGATATATTCTCACAATTCTATCCGACAATGGTTCTTGATTTAAGAGAAAATCAATTCGAAGGACACTGCCACGGCCAATGATCAATTGTAAAAATCTCAGAGTCCTAAATCTTGGCAATAATGACATGAAAGATTTTTTTGTTTTTTTTTTTTTTTAACCTCTCCCAGAATTGAAAATAATTGTTCTAATATCCAATAGATTTTATGGTAAGATAGACCTTGTTCAACGGTCATCCATTTCCCAATTTAAGGTTGTCTTGACATCTCAAACAATTATTTTACCGAATATTGCCATCTGAATATGTCGCACTATTCAATGCGATGAAAGATATAAATATTTTTGGTGGGCTCTCGCAATACTTGAAGTTATTTGATTTCTCTGAAAATCACAATGAAACGGTTGACCTTGACATCGCCAATAGTCCTAATAGCTTTGATCTTGATAGACATTCTTAAGCAACAAATTTCCGAAGGGAAATTCTAGACATCATTGTTAAGTTTATTGCTCTCGAAGGGCTTAACCTATCCAGTAATAATCTTAATTGGAACTATTCCTCCATCCAATGGAAACATAACCGGTCCTGAATGAATAGATCTCTCTTCAAACAAGCTCATTGGATTGGTTCCTAGTGGAGTTGTTAAATTGACTAACACTCTCATGCTAAAATTTTTCACATAATGACCTTTGAGTAATGATACCACTAGGCAAATAGTTTGATACATTTAAGGAGGATTCCTTCGTAGGTAATGCAGGATTACGTGGATCGCATATTGCAATTGCAATGTGATGAGCCAGATTCTCCACAACCGCCTCCTTTACCTTCCATTCAACAAGATGACTTTGCTATATTTGATTGGAATATCGTCTTGATGGGATATGGATATGGATATGGATTAATAATAGATATGTCAATTGGGTACGTCGTTCTTGAGCTTCATAGACTTGAACGGTTTATATTATTAGTTCAAGAGAAACTGCTGAAGAAGATAGCGATGCTGAGAAGGAAAGCTGATAGGTTGTGCTGAACACGACCCCCCTTCTTGTAAGCATGTATCCAGCAACTTGTCGGCTATCCGAATTGCTTGCAAATTTTAGCATTGTCTTTTTCATTATTGCTCCATAAGAGATTTAGCATAGTCTTTCTCATCCTTGCTGTGCTGCATACTCTTATCTTTTCCTTTGAATTTCCACTGTTGTCTTCGTTTCCTGTAATCCACATGCTCCAAGGTTAATGATATACGTTTACTCATCTATGTAAGCACCTTTCTTCCTTATTTATGCCAAGTAATGGAAGACATGCACCTTATGCTGCTTAAGCATGAGAATCCTGAAAGACGTGTTCCGTATATACATCCTCCGACTTTTTTCCATTTTATTGTTGAAAATCCATACCATCATTAGATAGATAGATACTAGTAGAATATATAATTACATTTCTCTAAAGGTAAGAAAGTTTACCACATTACATAATAAACTTAAAATGGACTTATCAATTGTAGAATTTTGTGATTTTAGAGGAACCATATAGGTCAAAACTTTTATTTTATTTATGATGATATAACTCTTACGTAAATACACACATATGTACATATCTATAAGTTACTAAGAAAACGTCTATCCTTATTTTTTTTTCCCTCCATTACATAAAAACGCTATGGATATCCAGTAAGATAGAGCTCTATCACAATGGACTAAGAGGAAAGTCACCCCTAATAAAGGGATATTGGTTAAAGTTTTATACCAATTATAAGTGAGCATAGAACTTATAGAATCATGAGATACATCAAACTTATATAGTTGAATTGATTGTCAAGTCGTGCATAAAATATCATAAGACAGATCTTAGTTCCAAAATGTTGGAACTTTTTATAGGATAAGGTACGAGATATAACTTTATACTTATCCTAAAGTCTACTCAAAACATATGCTGAATAAATATATATTCTAAATTATGAAATATCTTGTAATTTCTTAATATATATATATATATATATGATACAATCAATCTAATTTATACAATATCGCTAATGTAAATAATTTCATTTGAGAAATATAATGAAAATTTAGTCATATTATCCTGATTTATATTCCATCATTTCGAGCTATAATATATTTGTCTTTAACTTCTCAATTTAACTCAATGTCATAATTTATCTTATTATTTTTTCTTTTTTTATTGAAATTTATTGTATTTATATTTGATATTGGTGGGTTTGAGACTTAAATAATCATGCATGGTTAATCATACAAACTTTGAAAATAAAATATTTGGTGGCTTCATACAATTTCTTCAGAAAAGAAAGTGGGCTTATTTAAAGCTGTTTCTTGATTTGGGCCTTTAGTGTCGCCGGCCCTTGTCATTTTTGTTTTTTTTTTTATATTATTTTTCAAGTTGGAGTCCTCAAATTTAAGTTAAAAGGCCCGTGAGATTTAAGCCGCTTTAGTCGAATGAAGTCCGAATAGCTGAACCTCTGCAGTAGTTGGTTTTTTTCTTCTCCACATGGGATCACTAAATATTTAATAGTATTAACACACTGTATAAATCGATAAGTAATATGAATAAAAGTTTTATTAATAAAAATATAATTGATATTTTCATTAAATTACATAGACTACCTCTCATAACTATTGCAACTATACGAACACTTCTTATTTTTAAAATTAAGTACTTATATTCCTAATATAGATGTAGTGTTTGCTTCTTCTTTTTTCTTTTCTTTTTAATTATGTGGCAGCTTCTGTCGCAAGCTACATCATCCAACTTATTAATGTGGTAGACATGTGATTTATTTTTAATATCCACGATATTTCACCCAAAAAGAAAAATCCACCATTATGAGGAAAAAAAAAACTATTAGTGGTAAAAAAAAATAATAATAATAAATACTTGATGGAAATGATGATGGCAATTGTAAGGCATGCTATCAAAATGTTTGCTTTTTGGTAACATAGCTACGTGAATATGCTAACAGCTAACTATGTGAATGCCTTGTAAAATCTAAAATTGCAAAACAAAATTGCGCCAACAAGCATTCAGCTCTTAGGTTTCACAAATGATGACTAATGCAATAAGCAATCTATTATGAAATTTTCATGCTATATATATATATATATATATATATATATTTTGGAATCATACTAGAAAAGGCCGTAACGCCTACAATGGGAGTTTGTTTACGGGTTTTTTTCTTGAAATATGATGCCAATTAAATAAATTAATTATATTTCTACCACATGAGCATCTTGAACGATGTGGCAAATTAATTATTTTATAATATTTTCCATGTCAATAGATTTGACGTATAAGTTTCCTTATAATTAAAAAAAAAGAGCAAACCCTATATCTATTTTAGAAGTGTAAGTGTTTAATTTAAAAAAAAAAAGAAAGTATTCATATAATTCCAATAGTTTTGAGGGGTAATCTATGTAATTTACATATCAAATTTTTATTGATATTTACATACCACTTGTCGATCTATGTAGTGTATTAGTATTATAGAATCTTTTTCCAAGTACTACTTCGTTAGACTAAAGTTAGAGTTTCCATAGAATGTTTAAACTGTGAATCTGAAGACAAGTTAGTCAAGATTTCAGAAGGATTTCTCATCCCTTGGGTCTTTCAACGGAGTATAACATTCTAGACTAGAAATAGCTAATAGCTAAGCCCATAAATACTAAACGAATTTTTTTAACCACGTAATATAAAAGCTTCTAACTATTATTGATATTGCATTCATCACTTTAACCTTATGCAACTATACAAACGCTTTCCCATGATTAATGTGAGACTACATTTCACAGAGAATAACGCAACTACTCCTCTTTAAACACGCAACATCTTCTTTATGAACCTTACAATTAGGCCCAATTCTTCCCCATTTTTATATTATTTGGTTCATTCCTCCAACACTCAACCTATAAATCATCTTAAAAGTAAGCTAGAAGTTATATCTTGGTGACACTTCCCGTTTTTAGTTCATCCCTAAATCATCCAACCTACTACAACATAATCAATTGTAATACCATATATTACACCTCAGGGATCGAATTTTTAAGAAGTTAAAATAGATGATAAACGTTTGTTAATGACTCAAGTAAGGGATGTCATAATTGAGCAATTATAATGGCGTTATAACTTGCTAATGTAGCATTTAACGACATAAATTTAGACACTAACATGGCTTTTTCAAATACATGTAAGCTAACATGACATTTGGAAATTAAAAAAAAAAAAAGATTACACAAAATAAAACAAAAGCAAAACAAAAAACATAAAATGTATAAAATGAACCAGAACACTACTTCTCTTTTTCCCTTAAATGTAATTAATGCCTACCTATTCATCACATTTCTTGATCATGTAGGAACAAAAGATTCTAGTTAAGACTACAATCAGCATTAGAACATTTAAGTTTAGTTTCCTAATAAAATCAATCAATTAAAAAAAAATTTGTTGAATAAAAGAAAAACCTAACATAGTTTAATAATTTTGAGTTAATTGTATCTTTGTTAAAACTGTTATAATTTAGTTAACAATATAAACACTACTCTCTTAACTAAATATGTTCATCCAATTTTGCTCTCCAATAGTTGTAATATACAAATTACCAAGCAATTTCTTATTATATACAATCAAAGGAATTAAAACTCATTAGATAGATCTACGAATCTTTCGTCATAGATCTTGTGTACATATATTATCATTGTGAATATTTAGATTTATAGGATTGATGGATTAAGAGGAGGATAAAATTCTTCAACACTCATATCCATATGGACAAATTTACATTAAAAGGAAAAATGGATCAACACAGCAATTAACAAAATACATAAATTAAATGGAATATTTAAAAAAAAAAAGAAAAAAAGAAAAGAAAAATTTGCTCTTGTTGATCAAAATTTTCCTTTGATAAAAAAGAATCTAAGTTGATTAGATAAACATAGAGAATCCCTCAACTTCATAGTACAAATCTTCATAAAATTCCTAGTCACTTTTCTATGGCATAATTAAAGCTAATCATTGTAAAACCCAAAACAAAGAAAAATAAAAGTATAAAATAAGAGAAAGTAATAAAATAAAGTACTATTGCAAAGGACCTAAATAGCATTGTAGAGTTTAAGTGAAAGCAGTTTGGGTATAAGAAATGTCAACAAACCCTAAGTATAAAAGCTACACTCAGGGTTTGGGAAGCCCTTTTGTACAAACCGTTCACTTGTATCACTTATGTTCTAGGGTTTCTATGCACATGACACTAACCGAGAGGAGTTTGTAACACTTCAAATGAAGATTAATCACATTAAGGGATTGCTAAGTCGCATAACCCTCCATTTCTTGATGTTTATTGAATTAAGAATATTGAAAATTTGTTTTTCTTGCAACTCAACAAGGAAAACAAATTTGGAGACATCTTTAAGGAGTTCTACATTAGATCTTAGTTGTGCTATTTAATTTGAGGGGAAAGGCATCGTAGTAAGGTGGTTTAAATCGGTTTTTGATAAGTTTTGGTCAAAACTCTTAAAAAATTCATTTTGGATCTATAAGGAATTGTGGAAAGTAAGCATAAGGTTGTCCTATGTATGTCTTACGGCGTATTTGTAGTGGTGAACACGCTAGAAACGAATCCCAACGGCTAAGAATCTGGTCGTACATCTTCTATGTGTTGTTTCATCGAATAGTGATTTGAATGGTAAAGTTAAAATGCAGATTTGGCAATAAAAGGATGTTTGATTTGCGTTTTTGAACGGTTTGGAGTTATTTTGGGGAAGGGTTGTCAATTTAAGAGTAGCATTTTACGAAAACGGTAGAAATGGGGTTATGTGCATGGATGAAACATTGCTACAATCTGCAAAAATTTGTAGATTGTAGTTAGCATCCAAACGCCATCTCCCTTAGCATCCAAACATCAAGTGCAATTCTGCACCTTTCGACCATTGCGTTTAAACACCAGTTAATCTAGCATCTAGACGTCATGACCCTTATTTCTTACAACGACATTTCTTTAAGTTTTTTTCAAGGTTTGTCAAGATTATTTTTCTATCCGAAACCCTTTCACAAGTTTTTCCAAACATAGATGTTCACTCAAATAGTTTGCAAAACCAACCTAACATCAAAGTCATCCCAGGTACCTTAATTGACATGAGATCTGAGTGTATAGAGGTTATGAACTTGAGTTAACGGGTGATGCTATTAAGAAAAGATGTGTCAATCCAGTATAAGTATAGGTTATGAATTGGGTTTTGATATTTATGTTATGTAAGGTTCTAGGAGCAGAGTTGGATCCCAAAGCCGCAGCTGAACTAGTTATAGGATACTTACTTATGTTTGTGGTGTTAGGTTAATAGTATAACTAAACAAAATAATTATTAGATATTAAATAAATGCGTGTTACGTATACTTAGTTGGGCTCAAGAGATGAGAGGACCAAACCTTAGGTAGCACCTGCTGATCCTTGTACGATGGTATCTTGATTAGATTCACACTTAAAAAGGATTCGAGTAGATTTAGGTTGTTACTAGGATATTTAGATACTTGCTTACTAAAGTGTTGGGGGAGAACTCACACAAATACCATGTGGTGTGTATATCTACATATATATATGTATTGTTTAATCGAAGTCATGAGTTAATCTAAGTTTAGAGTTAAATGTATATAACTCTAAACTATACTATATATAGGCCTAAATAAAAGATAATAAATTGGTGGTTGTTGTATATCTACACTTGTTCCATATGAATTGGGTTTTGATATTTGGGTTATGTAAGGTTCTAGGAGCAGAGTTGGATCCCAAAGCCGCAGCTGAACTAGTTATAGGATACTTACTTATGTTTGTGGTGTTAGGTTAATAGTATAACTAAACAAAATAATTATTAGTTATTAAATAAATGCGTGTTACGTATACTTAGTTGGGCTCAAGAGATGAGAGGACCAAACCTTAGGTAGCACCTGCTGATCCTTGTACGATGGTATCTTGATTAGATTCACACTTAAAAAGGATTCGAGTAGATTTAGGTTGTTACTAGGATATTTAGATACTTGCTTACTAAAGTGTTGGGGGAGAACTCACACAAATACCATGTGGTGTGTATATCTACATATATATATGTATTGTTTAATCGAAGTCATGAGTTAATCTAAGTTTAGAGTTAAATGTATATAACTCTAAACTATACTATATATAGGCCTAAATAAAAGATAATAAATTGGTGGTTGTTGTATATCTACACTTGTTCCATATGTGTGATGTTATCATTATGGTTTGCTTATGCGCATGTGATTGTTTATTCCATACTAGGTTTCAGCTCATTCCTTCTTTAATTTTTAGATACAGGTATAAGTTAGGGCATTTATGAAGTTTAGTATGGTAACTTGAACATAAGGTGATGTAATAGACTATTGTGTTTATTACTATAATGAAGATGGAAACAATTTCGTATAATTTGAGTTGGAGTGTAAGCTCGGTTGAAAATGTTAATAGACTTTTAGCTATTTACTTCAGTTGTATTTTGGGTCATGAGAAGTTATCTAAGACTTCTCCTATCAATATAGTTGGAGGTACGTTAGTTATTAAGTATGGCTAGGATAAGAGGCTGAGTTGTCATTATGTTTTATTGAGAACTATTGTTATTGAAATATGTTTTAATGTATCTTTAATTGAATAAAAGACGTTGAGAATGTTGAACATTCGGTATTATTTATGGTCTAAGGATGCCATAGACATCCATGAGATATTGTGGAAATACTATAGTTTTTTAGGATTCATAAGTATCTGAAAAAGTAATAGGTTATTTGAGACACCTAACGTATCAGTGGAAGGTAGAAACATGTATCAAGCTAGAGCTTTCTAGATTCTGGTTCATTACAATCTGGACGATCAAAATGAATCAACAAATGAAACTCTCAAACCTTGCACAAAATAACATTTGTCTACCTCTTTAGTTCTTATACTCATAATTACCATACCCCATCTGTAGCTTCATTAACAAAGATGATGATAAGTTATTGGCACTTGTTGCTAGTATCCATAATAAATTTTTAGCAAATGACATTATCCTATAGAGCATAGTGTGAGAAAGAATATTTCATATATGTTGTTTAAAGAGCAAAAATATATACATCTGTTCGTTATTCAATAGATTGGACTTGCTTGTAACATATTCTATCATTATAGAACAACAAAAGGCAACAAAAAAGCTATTTCGTGCCAAGTATTCACTTCTCCAATGAAGACCTAGACAAAAAAAAAAAAAAAAAGAAGAAGAAGAGAAAATAAGTAGTTCAATCATCCAATTCCATAATGTTAGGTCATCCGTCATTGTTCTTCTGCTTTTAGGGATGCATGAATTGAACATTCATAGTTCGTTGACTCCTTTTAGTAGGTGTTGTAGAGTTGGAAGTATTTGTATGAGTACGAGCTCTTCTAACTAGTTATTTGGCCCTTAGTTAAGTTAACTTACTAGTTGATGTGCCAATGCTTTCTTGGGTAATGACACCACTATTAAGCTCATTTTGACCACTTATACCAAGGACAAGCTTTTGTAAGATTTATGCAATAAATAAGTTTACATAGAATGATAAGTTTTCCTATATTAGTAGTAGTATTGATGTATGTAAAGCCACTATTAATGAAGTAAACTTTATTAATAATGAGTATATGACTAAAATGTCAGAATGCTAACTGATAGAATGACCATTTTCAAAATGGCATGTATCAGTTTTTGCTATGTAAAATCAATAGAGGGTCATCCTTTGAATTCTAGAAGCTTACATTCCCGTTTTGCAAGTTCACAAAATATTTGAAAGTATATGACTTACTATACCTAAATAAAATGAAGTACTCATTATTAATCTCACTTTCTTTTATAACCCATATAAATTAGGCTATTTTCACTAGTATTTGTTTATTCCTAAAACCCCTTTTAATTTTAAGCCAATGAGTTGGTGTTTGAGGAAGAGGCTATTATGGTTACTATGCATTTGTGAATGTCTTTACTTTAACCATTCAAAATAAAAAGTGACATTATGTCACCTTTTACTACAATTCAAAAAACCTACAACTCCTCACCTCTATTTGAAAATCCAAGCAACATTATAGGTTGTTATGTGAACATATATGAATTTTCCCTATTTGATTTTGTACATTATTTGAGACAAATAAGATGAAACCTGATCTACAATTTAGGGCCATACTATCACATATTTGTTTACTATATGTGAGCTTCGTATTTAACAAATAGAAATCGAACGAGTAAAATTAGGGTATTAGTGAAACTAATCCAATTTACTTAAAAACTTACATAAAAACTCGAGATATTAGTCAAAGAGATCCCGTAAGCTCGTAAGCTTGGAATTTAAAAATATAATAAAATATTAAAAATATAGCTAAATAGTATAAATTTATTATATTGTTATTATATTATTGGTTACGCATGACATAGGTTCCCAAAATTAACGAACACATAGTGATATATTATAGGAGTAATATAATTAAGATTAAATATTAAATAATATATAAAAAACATATATATACATTGCGTATAATTATTATAAATACCCAGAAATACATAAATATCACCAAATAAATAAAGAAAAATATAAGAAAATTAATAAAAAAATTTCCAAAGACATGTAGAATGTTGGAAGAATGCATGGCATGGAAACAGGAGGTGCATGGATATAGAAATCCTTAACATGACACCTAGATATGACCTTTACATGTGTATGGAGAAAAAAAATCAAAAGAAAATCAATTAAAGATATAAAAATGGTTTCTTGCAATTTGGAACAAGTTGGACAATTGCAAGTTTAGGAAAAATTTTGGAATTAGGAAATAAAGAGAAAGTGTAAAGGAAACTAAAATTAGGAAATTAATGGGTAAATATGGGATTTTACGAGTACCCAATGAAGACGTGTAGCTGGAAGCAAAACCAAGTAGTAGCCTAAAAGAGTAGCTAGTGGTAAGGTAGGTCGATACACCCTCCCCTCCTTATGATAGCTGGAGCTCATATTTCCGGTAAGTCGCTAACTTCTCCAATTTCAACAAAAAATTAGGGAAAGATAGAAATGGATCACCAAAAGTTATAAAAGTTGGTTTCTCTACATATTTTGTATGAGGAATTCAAATATTTAATTAGATTTTTAAATTTTTGAGTGTAGATATGGAGAAAACATCCTACGCATCGAATTTTAAGTAAATAACTGAAAAACCAATTGATGTAGTTTCGACCTAAAATTTTGTGGTTATGTCCTTAAGATGTTGAATTTTGATGTTATGTGGTTAAATTGTAAAAATCATATCGTCAGATTTTAGGAAAAAATTCGTTTCCGTTGAAACAGTACATTGGATGAGTGTTTTCTAAAAGAGCATTAGTGATCCTTTGTAAAACTATAGTGTGATATATGATTATTACCCTACAGTAACTTAAAGTGGATTATTATGATTTAAGAAGTGATTATTTTTAAGTAAAAAGTTGGTATTTGGTAAATTTAAAATTAAATCTCTAACTTACTACTTAAGTGTAAATGAGTATTTAATATATTAGGATTTATTATATATAATTAAAGTTCTTAGTGAATATTTACTGACATTACAAAGTATAGAAATTCTAAAAATACAGGATAAGTTTGTGTATAAGTTAAATAGTAAGTTATGGTAATGGTTGAAGAGTTGAAAACTATGTCAAAAAAAAAAAATCAGAATGTACTTTAGGAGTAAATAACTTAATTATGCTAAAAATAAGCTTTGGGTTAAATAGTAATTGATAGTAGAACTTTACAACTATATTGAAGAATGTTAGTCAGGAACTTCTTAAGCAAAAACCTAATCTAAGGTAGTGAGTTAGAATCCTAATCAAAACTTTAGAAATTTATTCAGAATCTATCTCAAGTCAACTTAAAATTAAATAAATAACTAAAGAACATACTTATATCATAATGTAAACATACTTAATAATGAAAATAAATTCTTATTTCATATGTGAATTAAAAACTAAAGTTTTATATTACTTTTTAGGGATTATTTACGAAGACCACAAACACAACATATAAGAGTACGTAACATTATGTCTAGATAAGTTGAAATCGATGCTTAATAGCATATTGAAATATCATATTAAGATACTTGGAGAAGTAAGAGTGTTTGTTTATGCGTATGCTATATATGTTTGTGATAGTAATTGCTGATTAGGAGTTGAACTCTGAGTGTTGTTTTCTGCTTAAACGTATATCATGTCTTGTGTACATGAATTTGGTTGTTCACCTAATAATCTGGACTAATCTTAAGTTGACTAAAGATCTAACTTCACATTCACGATAACCCAATAAGGGTAACGATTAGATTGTTAGACTAAATACCGACGCATTCGTTAAGGATAACAAAAGTGGTCCTTTTCCTACCCTTCATAAAACTTAGTGACATGAGAAGGGGTCACGACAAGGTTGAGATTCGTGGTTCAAATGTTGTCTAAGGAGGAGAGTGTTCTTCATTGCACAAGCTCGAATTTATTCTAACAGTATCACATTGAAGCTCTTTGGAATCCAGGTTAAAGTGGATGAAATTACTCTAACTTTACAATGAATCAATTAAACATTGTGGGATGCTCTATCATTTATCTATCACTTTTGCATTTAAATAATGATTGAACAACCATATTCGTTAATGTACTCTGGTGACTCTGTCCCTACTTACTGAGCTAGTTGTGCTCACATTCCAATAGATTATTTTACAGGTATTGAGTAGTACTCAAAGGTGCCCCATTACAGTTATCCATAGGTTAGTTTCATCAGGTTGGAAGTGAGGTGTCAAAGTCTAAAGAATGGACCAATGCTCATGTTACTTTTGTTTTTCTTTTGTAAGAAAATTATAAAGTCTTTCTAGGAGGCCTTATAGTCTTCACTAGATCGTTGTTGTATCTATAATATGTAATGTAATCCTTCTAATAAGATTTAGGCTATTGGGCCTTTAACTTACAACCGAGCCTAAGGACTAAAGGGACTAACAAGGCGAATCCTCTTACTCTAGTTGACTCTTACTAAGGTTGAGTTACTCTTTATTGCTGATTAATTCTCCATGTCGTATCGAGTTACTACATATCTCTCAAAAATTATGTGTCAACTGCGAGAATGCCCTAATGACAGTCAAACTCAGCATACCTGCTCAATTCTGTCTGAATTGACCACTTGCTCAACATCATTACTATTGAGAGGCCAAGAGATCTATCCTACACAAATCCTCAACTACACTTGTTTGGATAAGTCTGCACCTGCTCAGCCACCTAACTAACTCTTACTGTTTTATCTGCATCTCCTAACAGCATCACTAATGCATCGCTGCCACGTATCCAGGACTACATAAAAAATCTGCTACATTAATCATTGTTTTTCTTGAATATTCATTTTTACCTTTTATATTCTTTGTATATTACTTTTTTGAGATAATATCCTTTTGTTTTTTCTATTTTTTGGTAAATTGCCATAATTTCTTAGGTATAAATACTCATTATACATGTAGTTGCAATCATCAGATTAATATTAATACACTGGATATTTTCTTCTTATAAACATTGTTTGTTTACTTTCATTTGACTCTTATCATAACCATTAAGTAAGGTTAGGTGGTGAGTAACTTTACCGAACCAACTCGTATATCATATCGAGTTGTGCCGTGAGTCCTCAAAAGCTCTATTAGTGCATCATATCCTTTGGGGCTGTTTGTAGGTTACTTACTTTCTCTCATTTATGTTCTTTCACGCGTTTCTCACCACCCATTTTCAAGCTTTCGACAAGTTGGACCCATCTCTACAACCGGCCTTATTTGATCTTAGCTACGGTTCGCACCACCTTCTATGGAGATGTACAGTTCCTTTTGAAAACTCTAGAACTTTTTATGTATATAAGAGATGTAAAATATCTAAATTATCCTTAAGAATGTGAAAATATTTTGTAGAGTATTACTCTACATGTCTTATATACTACAAATACCCATTTAACCACTTTAAAACTGGTTGAATCGTCGTTCACCTTATGTGAATTATACCTATATTAACAACTAAGGAAGATAGCTTCTAGTCTAGGTTGATTTACATGTTGGACCTATTACAGCATCTCAAGTTTTGGCGTGACACTATGTCAAAACTAAATTGATTGGTAAGTTACTCAAATAAACTTCCATCAAAAAGTTGTCAAAACACAAGAATAAATCAAACTATATAATCTTGAAAAAGATGTTAGTTTTTATTAGATAGTTTAGAAACAAAAGCGGAAAATATATTTGTATTTAATCTCCGCAGCCCCGTGGTCCTTTGAATGACATTCGTTTGGACTAGTATGCACTCGAGTGATTTAAAGGATCCACCATATAAGCTATCTGCCATAAGTTGTTCTTCAGTGAAAAAAGTGACTTTAATTTAAATATCCAGAACCTGCAATTTTTTTTATTAAAATAAGAATAAAAACAGAACAGGACAACCTTTTCTTTGGTTTCTTACTTCTTCTAAAAAACCCACCAACAACAACTAGTCCTTTTTATTGCAGAAGAAAGCAAAATGCTTCAATCTACAATATTATAATAAGTAACAAATAAAGCAAACAACCCTTTCCAGCCTTTTTCTTTGTTTTTTTTTCAATTTCTTTTAAGGATCCACCATCCACTTTCATTGAAAAAAAAAAAAAAAAAACAGCTCATATATCTAAATCTGTAATAGCTGCGAACAAACCAAAAAAAAAAAAAGGAATTCATTTAACGCGAAAATTGAAGCGAAAATCGAAGACATGAATAAGCAAAAAAGAGAGAAAATATACCAGATACACGTGCCTTCTTGCAATTACAATGTGAATTGGAGCTTCGAATGGATTTTGATTTGCCTCTCTACGATTAGGCTTTGTACTTTGGAGATGGGTCTATTCAGTATATGTAGGTTATTGAGTTGCTGAAATTTGTTTTTACGTTTTTTGTTTTCTTTTTGTTTTATTTTGTATCATCTTTTTGTTTTTTTAATTTCCAAATGCCATGTCAGCTTACACATGTTTAAAAAAACCATGTCAACGTCTAAGTTTGTACTGTTAAATGCGATGTTAGCAAGTTACAATATTATTATAACCGATCAATTACGGCATCTCTTACTTAATTCATTAATAAAATATTTATTCTCTATTTTAACTTTTTAAAAGTTTAATATAATAAATTTATCCTTAAACATTTATCCAACTACTTATAATTCTCCCAATTTTTAAGTGAAGTACACTTGTACAAATTTCAAATAAAAGGGAAAACGTGAAGTGAAGCAGTGTAGAACCTCACTACACGTTGAAGTTTCATTTTCTTTGCTCTCATCTCTTTTGACTTTGACAAACTTTTGTTCAAAACAAGTCGAATAATCTTTTGAAACTATTTAATTCTTTTATTTCTTGCTTTTTCTAACTATTTATTCTACACGCAATTTTACTTTCGTACAAGTTTGAAAAAATTAGTAAATTAGTATAACTCTAACTAATCTTATTTTTGGCTCTCTACTTGTTACAAATGACAAGCCTACAAGTCTTGAGCTATTAGGACTTTTTTTCTGTCTCTTGTTTAGTGAGATAATAATTGTTATTTTGTTAATCTTCTTTATCTCAAACTTATTTTTAAAAGTTATTCAAGAAGCGTAGGTATGAGGGTACAGGTGCAAGAATTACGTGTATACTGCGTATCAAGTCACGCTATATGTGACTGAAGAATAACTTGAATCCCACATATAGGATGATCAAGAGAAAAGTATAAGGAGGAAAAGTAAGCGATCTCAGCAAGGATCTAATACTTGTAATAATTGGTAGAGAAACTAAGAGGCATCAAACTCCATAATTAATGGAGAACAAGATGATGTTCTTGAAATATTCAAGTGTTTGATCTTTTGAAATAGGATTATGGCAAAATAATAATATTTGTGCCTAGATCTCTCTTGTCCAAATGAGAGAAGGAAAGAGGCATTTATAGGAGTCAGCTATTAATCAACATCGCATTTGGCTATTAATCTCATCCATGAGATCATAATGTTGATCAGTGATTAAGATTAATCTCTTCCCTTAAGCGAACATTAACTGAGTTTCAAGCTTAGGCTCAATATGGCCTTATTCTTAATGTGAGCCAATATTGAGAAAAGTTGGATCAAACGAGCCGATCCAATAAACTCTACTTCAAGTCCACCATGATAAAACTCCCTTGACCATCTTAAATATATAGGCTTAACTTTTTGTACCTGTTATCTTAACTTAAATAATCAAACCCAATTAATTAATGTGCTTAGAGCAAGCAACCTTACAAAACCCTTTTGAGTTATCTTGAGAACTATATTAATTATTATCATTTAAAAGTTATACTAAATCATAATTTGAATACCATAATTTTAATCATGAATGACTATCAATAGGTTGACTTTAAAAAATAAAACAAAGTACAATAAACTTAGAGATTCCACGAAACACCCAGGAAATTGTAAATTATTCACATCATTAGATTCCACAGTGACTCTAAGGGGTTATAGTGTCTCTGCTTGAATTCTAAATATATACCTACAATAGGTTATCCTTATCCTGCTCATCCTAAACTTGTCTACCTCGAGCAACTATAATGCATCCATGCACTAATAATCAGTGAAAACATACTTATTGCAATGGAAAGGTTGCAGGCTCCGTGATCTTTTTTATTTTATAAAGTTCATATAAACTAAAATGGCCGGAAATCTAATTTAAAATGAAGGGCCATATTGTAATTTACCTGAATGTTAAAACGGAGATATTAACACTTGCTAGTTGCCAAGGAATAAAATTAGTATATAATACGTGTGCAAGAATAAAATAATAAGTTATGGCAATTTTGTCAAGTGTAACTAAGGTTTCCCTGTAACTATAGACCTATAAATAAAATCAAAACCCTTCTCTATTCCCGACTCCTCCAAAGTTTTCCTTCCTGTGATGTGGAAAAGAAGAAAACAAAAGGGGAAAAAGTGTGTGGATGTTATGGTTATATAATATATTAAATTATATTGAAATTTGATTTCAAATTTTATTTTGAACATTTTAGTAATAAGATCTTTTCGATCTCTTTCCTTTCTTTACAATTCCATATATATATATATAGAAAGAGAGAGAATTCCAACGAACCAAATATGCTTAAACCCTAAATTGCTAATTATGAGTATTAAGATTAAGTTTAGATTTTAATATAAACAAAGGATAGAATACAAAACTATGATTCATATCAATTTCATACAAGTAATCAAAATTTACCGAGGATTGGAGTAAATAAATACTCCATTACTAACTTAAAATGATTAAGTTGAAGAATTAATGGAATTAAACATAGATGTTAATATGCTTGATGAAACCGAATGGATTAAAACTAGAATTTTAACACCCTGGAAAAATTCTATGAGATTAAAGCCTAAATATTATCAGATGAATTATAACTAATGAACTTAAAGTCAAGGATTATTGAACGCTAATAGAAAACCTAAAACTTATTTGTATTCTAGATATAAAGATACAGAATGAATATGAGATTAAATAATAAAGACTAGTTGATCCTCTTACAATAATGTTTGGCTGTCTTATATAGGATGACCACGTGTTTTTTGGTTAATCATTCTAATTCTTATTCAGTAACATTTTCTTGTTAAAGTAAATATGGAATATGGAACTAAAATAGTAAATTTAATTGAATTGAGGTAAAGAAAATGGAAAATAATTAGATGCAATAAAATAGTTTCTAGATTTATATCCATGTGACTAATTACTTAACTTTTGGGTGTGTCCTAAATTTTGAAAATCAAGAAATTAGAAATTCAGAGTTCTTCAAGGTGAGTACTATCTTGTTGCTTGATGATGTTGCGTGCATGGATAGCGAAAAACCTAACTAATGGATATTTTTATTAATCTTTACATTAATGTGCAAAACATAATGTATATATTTAGGTAAGACATGCCCAAGAGATTAAAATTCTTTAATGTCAATTTTAACTATGCAATACTTTTCTATATGCTTTGTGTCAAGTTTGTTAGGTCATTTATATTGTTTTTTTTTTTTTTTCCGATGGAAGGTCATTTATATTATTAGGCCACATTTAGATGTCAGGTAAGCATTTTTAGAAACTCTCTTTAATAAAAACTTTCCACGCTTTATCTTTAAGGTCCTCTATAAAATTTTGCTAACAATTTTTTAAAACTTCTATTACTCCTTCCATTTTTCTTTTTTTTCTAAACACCAACACTCCATTCACTTTGGGATTATACCTAGTTAGTTTCAAATCGAAAGCCGGCTCAAAATAAGCCCATCGAACCATTGAACCGAAGGTAAGCATGAATCCACCGTTGAACAATTAGGCCCTAAGGGCTCAAGTGGTTCAATTATGATAACCCGCCACCGCTGGTTCAAAGTCAAGCCAACTCCAAAAAATAAAAAATATATATATATAAATAAAATATAATGGACTCTATATATAATATATATAATGCAAACATTTTATATATAATATATAATATATTATATCACATATATATGATGCAAACAAGTATATAGTATATTTAATATATAATAATTAATATGTTATATATATATACTAAATATACAGTATATATAAAACATAACATCACGCATTCACATTCACACAGTTTAAATGAATTATTTCAGGATTAAAAAAAATTGAACCAAAAATAAAATTTTCAATTCACAAGCATAGACAAAGTTTTAGATTTAGTTAAAAAAAAAGAGAGACAAAAAGTTCACAAATCATTTATAATAATTAAGAAAAATTCGGAAAAAAAAAAACAATAGTTCAAGGGCCGCTAAACTAACCTTTAAATCATTAGTTCAAGCAAACCAACCTAGGCTCGCCCCCGTAAGGACCTAGCTCAATTCACTCCTTTGCCAAACCTATAAACTGATGGTTTAGGGCCAATTTCGAGCCGAGTTGAACCGATGCACAGGTTTACTTGGGGGAAATTGAAATTCTATTCCCCTCTTATTCTCTTCCTCCATTATTCTTTAATTCAACTAAAGAATCGCAATTCTTTACAAAATTTCACATTCTTTTTTCCAAAAATGACCTTATCTTAATTTAACAACGATGATCACCATCGCCGCACCACTACCACTACCCCTGCTGCCTCTACCACCATTATTACTACCACCACTACCACTAACAATTGCTACCACCAACATAGCAACTGCTACAATTACCCACCACTAACCACTACCATCACCTACCACCACCACCGCTACCATTATCATTATTACCATTGCCTCCACCACTACCATCACAACAATTGCCACTATTGCCTACAACCAATCACTACCATTGCCACCACCAATAATTACTATCATTACTGTCGCCGCCATCGCCAAGCACCATTACCACCACCATCACCAACGTCATCACCAACGTCGTCACCACCACCACCACCACTATTGATACAAATCTGTTGATTAACACATGGGCCTGGTATCACCCGTAACCATGGGGATGGGTTTAGACCACGAGATGGCTTGAAAAGTAAATGGAAATCGATGGTTTAGCAATCCCATGTACTAACTCTTTGGATATAATACACTGTAAAACCACACATGAACCTAAGCTAGTATTTGATATGACACACAAATACTAAGGGTTGCTCGCTACAAACCTTGCTAAAGAGATTGATAAAAGCAGGTAGAGAAAAGATTTTTAACAAAAAATACTCAAGGGTTTATCATTAATGTTACAAATCTGTCTAGAACCCTACATATGTGTTATATTTATACATAATTGCAAACTTGCAAATAAAAGGACTAAAAGGATGCCCCCATGGCATTCCTGTAAATCAAAATAAACATGAGGATAATTTAGGGATAATACAAGAAATAGGAAGTCTAAATAACATAAGCAAAAATAAGTAATCAAATAAGATGTCTGAAGTGAAGAATTGATGAGCCGAGCTAATGAGCCACATCTGTTCGGCTCGTCATGGCCAATTCTGCTCAACTCAGCTGGTTAGCTGACTCAGGTCGACTAGGATTTCAAATCTACCCAAATTAGATCTTTAGGGTCTCCAATAACTCATAGCCCAACTCATCAACTCTTCATCTCGAATATCTCATTTGATTACTTATTTTCGCTTATGTTATTTAGACTTCCTATTTCTTGTATTGTTCCTAAATTACCCTTATGTTTATTTTATATTTACGAAAATATCATTAGAGCATCCTTTTAGTCCTTTTATTTACAAGTTTGCCATTATATATAAATTGAATACGTATGTAAAGTTTTAGACAGATTTGCAACATTAATAATAAACCCTTGAATCTTTTTTCTTGAAAAGTTCTTCTTTACTACTCTTATCAATCTCTTTAGCAAGGATTGTAGCAAGTAACCCTAGGCTTAGTGTTTGTATATCATATCGAGTATTAGCTTAGATTCCTATGTGGTTTTACAGTATGTCAAATCCGTAAAGTTAGTGCATGGGACCGATAAATCATCGACTTTCATTTACTTTTCGGACCATCTCGCAGTTTGAATCTATCCCCCTCGGTTCATGTGATACCGAACGTTGTATGTTCACCTACGTCATACCGCATCAATTATCACTACCATTGTTGTCATTACAGTCACCACTGTTGCCCATGCTACTACTAACCACCATTACTGCCACCATCACTATCGCCGCTGCCACCACTTATTACTTTACTTTATATACTGAAGGTCATTTAATCGTTAAAGTTCTATTACGTGCTTATTTTTAAAAAATTTATAAATTCAACTAAACAAAATAATAGGTATTACATTCTCTAAGAATTTTTATTTCATTTCCTCCTCGTTCCATTAATGAAGTCAACAAACCATAAAAGTATTATTATGACAAAGCCAAAAAAACAAACTAACAAATAAACAAACAAATAAATAAACTTTATTAGGTAATTTATAAAGGACCCTGACATTTAAAAAACCCTATTTTAATGGGGAGGCACCTCAAAAAGGTAGTGCTTGGCTTTGGAATTCATGTTAAGGAATTGCCATAAAACATAGCCTTAGTAATGGTTTTTTTTTTTTTTTACACGTATTAGTGTTATCAAACTCAAACAAGATACTAACCTAAGAGTAAGAATAAGAATGGATCATGGATCAAGAGAATTGAATGAGATTGAACATAGATTAATAAAATATTAAAATCTAATTTATAGTTATTTATAAACTAATGAAATTATCTAATTTCTTAAAATTTGAAAGTTGAGAATTTTTTACGTTTTGCTTCTTGTTTTTCTTGAATTAAGTTTATTTTTTTTAGTAAATTGTACATTCATTAGGCAAAAAAAAAAAAAAAACTTATGGTACATTATTACCCAAATAATCCGATAAGGTTTTATGAAAACCGGGTTAGACTAGCTAGGTCAACCAAATATTTCTAGATCACTATTAATGCTAATCAAATTATCCAGACCAGTTTTAAGGTTAGAATAGATTGAATTGAGTTGGATCAACCGGAACAAATTAGGACTAATTAACACTAATACATACAATACTTGCATTACAAGCTAATAGACTTCAAATATAAAAAATATGGACTGGTAGCACCCATGAGATACAATTATACTTAGGATTATATCAAATTCATTATTAGAATTCTAAATTTTTTTTTTCAATTTTACACCTAAATTTTGAATTTGCTAAATCTTATAGTTATACTAAATCAAAATTTCGCTTGTCAAATTTACTTCTTTACCTATAATTCGCACTCTTTGATTAATGATTATTTACCACTTTATCTGTTTAAAGACGATGGAGGTAGTAAATTCAAAAGTAAAAATTCAATTTGATAAAACATTTAGTAACTTTAAGTTTTAAGTATAAAATATAAGAAGCTTTAATAGGTGTAAAATTTAAAGTATAGCCACTTCTATAGCAATTTATTGATTGTTATATTTTATTTTGCCAAAGGCGTTACCACCTATATTGATAAGGATACTATTTTGCTACATATATTCTGAAAGTTGAAATACTAAATTATCAAATTTACTATGTTCATTTCATTTGTAAAAATTAAAATAAACTTCTTGAGATTCATGTCAGTATAAAGTTTACAACGATTGAATATCATATATGAATTACATGCACGATTTAATTTTAGGCACTAGAATGCAAAAAAGTATACACTTTAGAAACTTCTACATAGATATCCCATTTTTGCTCTTACGGAACTTTAGTTTTTAATTTTAAAGGGTCCTAACTTAAATAAAAATAAAAAAAATTGAAAAATAATAAAAATACAAAAAAATGGAAAAAAGAAAAATTATAAACAATTTTTTTAGGAAAATAGATTTTTAGAAAATAAAATATTTTAAGATCAAAAGATTTAGTTTTAAGTCATTTCAAGTAATTTTATTTTAGAGGATCACATAATTTAGGTACAATTTAATTGTACTAAATATCAAGGTATAGGCCAATAATCTAATAAATTAGTATTTAAACATTGGCATTGGTTTTAACTTAGGATCCGAGGTTCGAATCTTACTAAACATATATGTGTCTTTTATTTTTTCTTCCATTTTTGAAAATTGATTGAGCATACGAAATATGAATCTGACTATAAATCTCATCAAATCTTTATTGTTTTTAAGTGGATTTAATAAGATCATAGCTAAATAATTTGTGAAAAATGCAAATCTAATGATCATATTATTAAATCTAATAATAGGAAGATTCATAAAAGATTCAAATTTAGATTGAATTTATAAAAAGGATTTGAAATAAACTAGAATGATTTACAAGATTTAAGTGTAAGTTCTATAAAAGGAGATTGAACACGTAAAGGAGGGGAGGGGAGATGAAAAAAAAAATAGCAACATACACGTTCTACGTCAACCACAACGATGGCCTGCTGAAATCGTGACCAGTGAACAACACACAACTCCATAGTCGCAGCATGATCATACGCCCAAACGCCCAGAGACAACAACATCAACTACACTCTTGCTAACATAAAACTCATCAAAGTGGCGTTTCGTGTTCGATTTGGCGCTTGAAAGTGTTCGCATGGACTTCGTGAAGTGGTTGGGGCAGTAACCTAATCCACGACCCGGTTTGGACCCGACCCGTGTTTATTTGTTGCTACCCCAGTTTAGCTTCTTCATTTATTTATTTATTTTAATTAGTTCGTTTGTTAGTTATTCAAAAAGAAAAAAGAAGAAAAAAAAACTTTTGATAAAAGAGTATGTTTTGGGGCCTTTTAGGAATATTTTTAGGAAACGTGTTTTATCGCCTAAAAATTTTTATTTTTATTTTTCTTTTAAATAAAAAGCTTAATCGACCATTTCTAACAATTAGGACCCTCTTTCTAGAATTTTTCAAGAAAATAGAAATTTAACTTAAAACCTTTTTAGAATCTTATTTGAATAAATTAAATTGATAAATATTTAAACTCAGTCGGTTTTGAAAGTTAAAATAAACTAAAATACTAAAATTTTCGGAAAGAACTACGAAAGTCTGATCTAAGTTGCAGGTACGTAGACGTCTCCGGGACAATATTAAAATTTGTAAAAACTTAGGTTTTTTTTTATTTTATTTTGCTTTTAGATTCCTAAAAATAACAAAAAAGGATAATTTGAAAAAATAAACCTAATTTTGAAAAATCCATAATGGTACCCATTAGATTTTAATAGGTAGCTCTTAAATTAAGAACCCTTTGGTTTTTATTAAATTAAAATCAACCGGTAACTAAATCATAGTCAATCCACTCAATTAATTACGATTTCTCTTTTTCCCAACTCTAATTAGATGGTAACTCCAAAAGTTTTTTTTTTTTTAAAGAATAGGAATTTCTCAATTTCTCTAGTCGAAGATTAATACTAAATGGGTTAGGATTTACTATTAATCAAAAAGTGAAAAATCAAAATAATAAAATACTGAAAATTTAGGCTCGACATTTTATAGCATTTATTTATAGATTTTGCTAAAGGCACTTACCATCTAAGATGTCATCTCAATCTCTAAGCTACTCCAACTACTATACACAGATTTATTTGGTCCAACCCATACCTTAAGTTTGGGAGGGAAAAGATATACCTTGGTCATAATTGATAATTTCACTAGATATACTTGGACCTTTTTCCTTACCAACAAGAATGAAACTTATTATGTATTCTTGAATTATAGAAGAAGGTTTTCCCTATTGTCTCTATAAAAAATTATCATGGGGGAGAATTTGAAAATCATGATATGGAAGATTTTTGTAATAAAAATGAAATAAAATATACCTTCTCAACACCTAGAACATTGCAACAAAATAGAGTTGCCGAAAAAAAAAATAAGACCCTTATAAAAATGGATAGGATTATACTTTGTGATAATAACCTACTTAAATATTTTTGGGCCTAAGCCGTCAATACGGCTTGTTATATATCAAATTATGTTTTCATAAGACTAATTCTTAAGAAACCCCCCTATGAGCTTTGGAAAGACAAAAAACTTAACATATTATATTTTCATCCATTTGGAACGAGATGTAACATTCTCAATAACAGAAAGGAACAATTAGGAAAATTTGATTCAAAGTCGAATAAAGGTATTTTTCTTGGTTATTCTCTTACTAGTAAAGCTTAAAGATTATATAACAAGAGAACGATTGTTGTAGAAGAGTCAATTCATGTTGCATTTTATGATACTTGTGCATATAAAGAGTCTAATAATGAAATAGAAAACATTGGTGCTTATTTGGACAATCTTAGTCTTAATGAGAATCGATCCAACTCAATTGAAAAGGAATTCTTCAAGCAAAATGAAATTGTTAACAACTCTAACTTAGATTTACCTAAAGAATGGAAATTTATGAAAAATCACCCTAAGGATCTAATAATAGGAGAACCATCCAATAGGGTGCAAACTAAAGCCTCACTTAAGAATCTAAGTAATATAGTGTTCCTATCTCAACTTGAGCTAAATAAAGTAGATGAAGCTCTAAAAGATGAATTTTGGATTCAAGCTATATAAAAATAGCTAAATCAATTTACTAGAAATGAGGTATGCAACTTAGTATCTAAACCAAAAGATAGACTAGTAAATAGTACTAAATGGGTATTTCAAAACAAGTTAGACGAAATCGGAATAGTAATAAGAAACAAAGCACGTCTAGTTGCAAAAGGCTACAACCAAAAAGAAGAAATTGATTTCGATGAGAACTTTTCTCCAGTTGTTAAATTAGAAGCCATTAGAATGCTTTTAGCATTTGCCACATATAAAAACTTTAAACTATATCAAATGAGTGTTAAAAGTGTCTTTTTAAATTGTTACATTAAAGAAGAGGTATATGTAGAGTAACCACCAGGTTTTAAGGATAATGAATTCCCAAACCATGTATATAAACTCAATAAAACCTTATATGGACTAAAGCAAGCTTCTAGAGCTTCGTACAAAAGATTGAGTAACTTCTTGATAAAGAATGAATTTACTGGAGGGAAACTTAACACAACACTATTTATTAAACAACATAATAATCATATACTAATTGTTCAAATATACGTTGATGACATTGTATTCAGTGCTACTCACATGGATTTAATTAATGAGTTTGTCCAATGCATGAAAAATGAATTTGAAATGAGTATGATGGGATAACTCAACTATTTCTTAGGTCTCCAAGTTAAGCAAATCAAAGATGGAACTTTCATTAACCAAGCTAAATACACTAAAGAACTCTTAAGAAGGTTCAAAATAGGAAATTGCAAAACTAAGCCAACTCCAATGAGCACCACTCTAAAACTTAATAAAGACGAGAGTGGAAAGAGCATTTGTGAAAAGATGTAGAGGGGCATGATAGGAAGTCTTCTATATTTAACTGCATCTAGGCCTGATATCATGTTTGTTATGTGTCTGTGTGCACGATTTCAATCTTGCCCTAAAGAATCTTACTTGAATGCAGTCAAACGCATTTTCAAGTATCTTGCAAGCATCATTGAAATCAGCTTGTAGTATCCCAAGTTCACCTTATGTGATCTTGTTAGATATTCTGATGACGACTTCACTAACTGCAAAGTCGATCGGAAAAGCACAAGCAAGACATGTCATTTCCTTAGTAACTCATTAGTATCATGGCACTTAAAGAAACAAAACTCAATAGCACTCTCCACTACTAAAGCAAAAAATATAGCAGCCGGTAGTTGTTGTACCTAAGTATTATGGATGAAGTAAACATTGCTTGACTATGGTTTAAAATTTATCAATGTTCCAATAAGATGTGATAATACAAATACTATAAATTTGACCAAAAATCTAATTCAACATTCTAGGACTAAGCATATAGAAATTAGACATCACTTTATTCGTAATAATGTGCAAAACAATGATACTTGCTTAGAATTTGTTGACACTAGCAATGAAATAGCCAATATCTTCACTAAACCCTTGAGTGAGGAAAGATTTTGTACTCTAAGGAGAGAATTAGGAATAATCTTGCAAGATGTGTGCTAGATACATAAGAACCAACATAGCATCTTTGAATAAAATTAACTTGCTAAGTAAGTCGATCGGAAAATATCATACTGTGAGGTATAAGAAATATGATCGTATAACTTGTATGCATTAAATATCACATTTAACATGTTTTGGGCACACTTAAAGTCATTCATGCTTATCTAAGTTTATATATGTACAAATTTATCATGCATTGGTATCCGTACCTAAAACTGGGGCTCACATGTCTATTTTCATTCATAAATCATTCTTGAGTGGTCAAACTACCATAAATTCAATTTCAAGCATAATTGACCTCTCTAAACCTATATTAGATACTAAAATGCTGTAAGGAGCTTTTCTAGCATATTTTGGTCAATATGAATGTATTTGGTTTAATCATGATTCATTGTGCTTCTTTATAACTTCCTTCATACTTAGAGAATAAACTTATCTTAAAATCGTAGAAGGATGTCTACTTATTCATTATTTATTCATATGATTAGCCTTGATTCTAAGGAACTCATGTAGTGATTTTGTGATTTATAGAGCCTTAAAGCTATAATTTGTGCCTGTTATACTCAAACATGTATTTGAAATTTTCTTGAAGTATTAGTGTGCCAAAACTCAATCCCTATGCACATAATTTGCTCATACATGTACACTTTCACTTTATCATGAATTACATGGTTCAATGAATTTGATTTGGCTAAATCCTTAATGTCTAACTAAAATTTAAGTTTCTTAGTCCCTAACGGACTCAAATAAACTTGTTTGAAGTATTAGAATGTTCATTGAATCACTACAAATCAACTTGAATTGGCAACTTTGATCAATAAGGAGGACTTAACTGTTTTTCTGCAAAATTGCAGAAAACTGGCATGTCGGTTCATCAATCCACCAGCTTGCCGGTATACCCCCAAAATTAACAACTTAATTTTGGTTCTGTTCGCTTAGTCGACATACCGGTATACTACCCTAGATTTTGAATTCATTTCGATTCTATTCGTTGAACCGGCATGCCAGTTCACTTAACCACTAGCATGCCGGTATACTCCTCTAATTCTTCAGTTTGCATCGATTCTGTTTCCTTAGCCGACATGCCGACTCCCTACACTATCGGCATGCCAGTTCATCAGTTTCCAAGCGAGACTTAAGTCGTGTCGAACTATTTCTCTCTTCTTCTATCTTCTTCCAAAAAACCCCCCCTTTTATTCCCTTTAAACCCTAACCCCTTTCTCTCTCTTCAATCCACCATCTCTCCTCCATCAAAACACCATTTTTCTTCCATTAATCAAGTCTCCACTCTCTCGTCTTTCTCTTTCACTCCATCCTTCATCCAATATCTCCTTCTTCTTCTTCCTCTGATCACCTTCTCTCTCTAACTATAACCATCAACCGTTACACTGCCACATATCGTCTACATGCCTCCACCATCACGCCTTCTTCCATCACCTACACTCTCCTCACTATCCTATCTACCTTTACTCATATCCACACTGTCTACTCTCCTCCTCACCACATACGTTTATACGCTAACCATCACTTTCTCTCTCTTTAACCACTCATGGCATTGCATGTTGCTCGTGAACTCATATCCTCGACCTATGACCATTAGCTCTTTTCATCACACCAACATGCCCAACAATTCAAGAAGTTTGCTAACCTCAAGGTTGATACTGGTATCTTTTATCCCCCGGAGGTGCTCGAGGATTTTCGCATTACGGCTTTTCCCAGCACCATCACCAACCATGTCCTTAATATTCTTCAGCTTCCTAATAAGGTATATGATGATACACTTAAATATTTTTACTATAGCATGTCGGACTCTCTAGACGATCAAGGTCAGGTCAAATTGAAAATGAATCCAAGTGATGAAATTCGTCGTAGTGTCCTTTACACTTATTTTTATGGTACCTTAGTCACCATTACTCTTGAGGATATATGTAGCCTTATTGGTGCTGCTGTTGGAGGAACCAACATAAATGTCAATTATTATGGGGGCAAATTCTATGAATGAGTGTTCAAATATAAGGGTATTGGTGAAAATTAAGGCAAGACAAAAAACTTAGTAGCCATCCGACTAGATCTTAGGACTAAAATCCTTCATCATATTGTCATTCATAGCTATTGCCCTCGTCAAGGTTAGCAATCCAATGTTACACTTCAAGACTTATGGATCTTATATTATTTGATCATGAACAAGTAAATTAACTTCTTCAATAACGTTGTTCAATGCTTTAAACATGTTACCAATAACCCATCTCAAGCTTTCCTTCGCTTTCGGCGATTGGTTACTCAGTTGCTTATCAAAAAGGGTGTCCAATTTCCTACCCCTCCACGAGTTGCTCTGGTTAAGCACCTTAAGTTGATTAATATCTGTAGAGGAATCTAGAAAAAATCGAGTAACAACTGGGTTAGGAAGAAAGACCTTCCTCCTCTTAATCTTAGCTCTAAGTGTTGTCCACAGGATCCTATTACTTCTTCTGACGAGCCAGGTAGTCCTAATGCTCGTACTCACTCTGGTGCAGCTCCAAGCTATGCTACTACTTCTCCACCTGAGGGATCTTCTCACTAGCTTCCACCTGACTATGGGTTCCCCTCTTTTGATCCAACTACACCTTTAGCCTCTCAACATCCTTTTTATCAATACTTAGAGATGCGCTACAATCAGCTTCAGGAGGACATTCATGATCGTTTACATAGCAAGTTTCAAGGGCTCTACAGTCATTTCCAGCTGAACTACCATTGCCCATCTTGCCCTTTTCCTTCTCCAACTCAGGACAATGATCCTCCTACCGCTTAGTCATGCACTTCAGTTTAGGGATGTGGCCTTTGGCTACTCTTTCATTTTGTTGTTGTCTTGTAAACTTTGGTTCTTGATGGGCCTGCTCCTTATGTTAGATGTTTGTGACTCTCTTTTTTTGTAAAGTTTGTTTGCTGCAGTCTTGCTTAAAATTGACCTTGTTTTGCTATGCTGGCTGTTTTATTGCTCTTTTTGAGCTTTGTGTATCCTTGATCTTCTTCTTGCAAGGGGCATATTCTCTAGTATAAGTCGGCACTCTGTCGAATTTTCAACTTGAATCTTCTTTCCTCTTTACTGCTTGGATCCTCCTCCTTTTGATGAGGCTAAAAAGGGAGAAATCATTTAAGTCATTAATTGGTTAATTCAAGTCGTTAGTCTAAAAGTTAATTGCTTAGATTTGATATTTTTGTTGATTGGTTAATTGTAGGTTAATTGGGTAATGGTCATCCCCTTTTAACTTTTAGACATATATTATAGCATTTGTAAATCCATTGTATCAAGTTATCATGAAAAAGATCAATTTTCATCTTTTTGCTCAATCTTATTCAATTATTGGTCATCTTGAATTCCTATGAAAAATTGAGGGAGGGTATTAGATTAAGGGGGAGCATTTAAAGTATAAGAGTTTTGTCTTCATAAAAAATGGGGAGATTGTTCAACATATGGTTCATTATTTAATTTTGATGAGAAAAAAAAACAAAAAGTATATAATTAAACATGTTGATTTTGATGAGAATAAAACAAAGTATGTATCTAAACATGTTGTTTTTTAAGAGAACAAAACAAATAGATGATTAAACTAAGTATTATTTGATTATATTGAGTTAATTGAATAAGATTGATTAATTTATTTAATGATTAAATATATCAATTGACTCTACAAGATGTTTAATCTTTTCAATAATGATCAAATGATCTTGGAGTTAGATTGCAAAGTATTGTTGTTTATTAGTTGTTAAAAGTATTTCTCAGGAGATTTTTTGCCTATCGGCTTGACGGTTTCAGAACACTATTAGCTTGATGGTAAAGTGGCCTAGATAAGGAGATAAATTTTCTTCCGGACAAGGAACCGGCTTACCGGTTCACTTGCTAGTTATCATGATAGTAGAGTATTTTGTTACCGGCTTGCTAGTAATACAAGGTACCGGCATGTCAGTAAGTCTAATCCATGCAGTTGTTGAAGCATTTAATGCGCGATAACGAGAAGAATTCAATGAGTTGATATAAAAACTCAACAACCCGACCAAAGGCAATTAAGATTTGATATTCTATTATAGTTAAAAGACATTCTCTTACATTCTTGAGCTCGTTTTCTTCTCTTTGGTCTCTTATACACTTATTTGCTATCAAACAAAAGGAGACATAATTGTAGTCCTTGAAAGTCTTTACATTTGTAATCTTGAGTGAAGAAAGTGATATACTTAGGTTAGTTGTATATAAAAAAGATTATGTGTAGCTTTTGGAGCATTGAGTTGTGAAATAAATAAAGTGAAGTGAAGTCCTTAGTTGGAGGCATTGTAAGTCCGTAGAGACTAGAGGGCGGTCCAAACTCTACGTTATATTCGAGCTTAAATTTCTCCATCCATGTCTCCTTTAATTTCTGTACTTATTATTGTTTTATTGTTATTTTGATTACTCTTATTATTGCATTTATTTGGTTATATCGACAAGAATTGCACATTGTCCTAGAACTCAATTCACCTACCCCTCCTCTTGAGTTCAACCTAGTGTTCTTCATGTGCTTACGACGTGGCGATGACATGGCGATGAAGCAAGAAAAGAAAATAAAATAAAAAATGCATTTTGCACCTTCCATGGATTAAACCCAAGATCTCCAAGTCATACGTAATATCAAGTCCAAGTGCTTATCCAGTTGGGCCGTTGGTTTTTGCTTATTCATATGTGCAATGGACTAGTTTAACCTAGATCAGATTTAAATATAAGCCTAAGCACAATAACCCTTTTTTTTTTATTTTAAAAAATTATATTCCACTAAACTATCTAAAAGATTTATTATTTTATAAATCTTTTATTTTTTTAATTTTATATTTTTGTGATTTTTCTAAATTTCTTATTTTTAGGGTTTTTTCTAATTTTTTTACATTTTGCCTAATTTAGGACCCTTTCCCTTATTGGAAAAAAATAAAAGAAGACAAACATTAGGTGTCTATAGTCGCCATTGAGAAAGATGGTTGTCACCTCCATAATATGGGTAACTGTCACGTCCTAAACTAAAGAGTCGTAACAATCCTGTCATATAAACCAACTTAAGCTAAAAGCTAGCCAGTTTAGCTGCTAACGTGAGTATAGTTTACACTAGACCTTTATAGTTCCACAGCTTTAAGTCATCCAATTCAATCCCTATTTGGCATCAACCTGTGGTGTAATTTTGCTAAAATAGCTTTTGATAAAAAAAACTTGAAAAGAAAAAAAGTTATATAAATAACTTCAGAAAAGCGAAATAATAAGACTTATAAAAGTCTATAGGTTACAAAACATAATACCATAACAATAGCTAAAAACTACTGGGTCACTTGAAAAGATCCTATTAGTTTTCTTAAAAGTTAGTAAAGTTAATAAACAAAATAGGATTTTAGACAATTGGTCTTGAATCTCACTCTTCGACCTTGTTCTCTACACTTTTAGAACTTGGAGCAGTAATAGTATAACTATCAAGAGACTTGTAAGATAACTATAAGGGAATGAGCGACAACTTGCTCAATAGCACTCGTTCAGTAGGTGAAACGGAGACAATAGCACATATCCTACACAGAGCAACCAGGGTTTTCAAGCAACGTTGATTAGATGCAATGTATGCTCAAGCCAATGCCATTGTACGATGTTGATTGGTCATCGTGAGATTAGAGAAATTATAGCTGCTCTAATCAAAATTTCGAGAAGTTTAACACCGCGCACTTCGCAAATCAAAACCAAACCAGGGTTTGTACAATGAAAAAACACGCTCTGCCTGAGACTACCTTTGAACTACGGTCTACAATCTTGCTACAACCTCCTCTCCTATCACTTAGTTCAACTAAAGGTGAGAAATGACCATTTCTACCTTTCTCATCGAATAGTTCATGTTTGGCTTAAGAAAGCTAATCATTTTCCTCTATTAGGTTTTGATGCAAATCTAATTAATAGTTAAGTCGAGTTTATGTTAAATTGCTTTTGGGATAATCAAGCAATTTCAAGCAGTTCAATCCAACAACATCATAAAGCAACCAATATATAAAATCCAACACTCCAAATAATAAAACATTATTCAAGCATACACATTGCATATACATAGGAAACTATCTTACCACCATAACCAAGACATATACCAAGGTCTCCATGTATCGTTAAATAATATTTTAAAGTACGGTGAAACACTAGTCCTACTTACTTGGACATATGACACTCAATGATGCTGATAGTTGATCTCGTCTACTTTCATTGTTCTCCCTAAAATAATTAATATAATCATTTTAGTTTTACTAAATATTAAGTTGGATAAGCTCATTTTAATTTAAGTGTAGTTTTGACTTATCTCTAGTGAGTGGTATAAGTTTTGTATTGAGTCCTAACTTACTACTGAAGTCTCTGAACAAGGTTCTAAAAACTGGCCTAGTACTAAGTCTTAATCTCAAAACCTTCTAACCAAGTTTATGAGATTATCTTAATTACACCCTTACTCCAATCAACCCTCTGAACAAGACACTAAAGTTATTTTCACTAAACATTTCACACTAACCAACCCTTAAATCAAGTCTCGAAGCCATTCTAACTACATTTCCATTACCGAATACTTCCTAAACAAGCTTATGATGGGGTTCTAGTTAAGTCCCTTTTACTATATAACTTTATAATCGACTCTCTAAACTGGAGAATAGGTCCCTTCTTTACAGACCAACAATCTAAAGATGTCTCTAAGGCAATCTCATCTAAGCCTTATAAATCAGCAACCTTCTAGTCAAATCTTTGAACTGAATATAATCACTTTTCTCTTACAAAACATCTACTTAAACAAAACTCTAGCACATTTAGAGTTAAAATCCTTTCATTTACCAACCTTCTGAACATGTTTCTAAAGTCATCATAACTAGGCCTTTTATACCATATAACTTCTCAAACAAGGCTCCAATAGGGTTATGATCACAATCCTTTACCATTTATCCCTTTGACCAAGTATCTAAACCAAGAATTAAGTCTCCTTTCTATTAGTTCAACTGTTTAAAGAACTTTCTAAACAAAATCAATTTATACATTTACTTTCAACGACTTGCCTCAACATCCAATTTCAGTTTACAAGCATGATACAATATGATCATACAACAGGTTCCTCATACCCATAACTATCATATCACTCCAAACTCCTAAATCCTCCTATCCTTAGTTTAACACATGTATACAATAACTAGTGATTTGTGCTTATCTCAAATCTCATTCAATTCAACCAATTCCAAATCTCTCTCCATAGTAACATATTGTACAAACAAAGCCCAGAACCATTGCATGTTGTTTTTCACATGACTAATTGCACATAAAAAAATTCCGAAAACTGGTGTTTTTTATCCGTTTAAAGGCTCCAAAAATTACTAAAAATTATAGAAAATATTTTTGTCAAAATTTTTTTGTAGGATATTCACATGCAATATAAGGACTTTCCAGAAAAATTTTGGTGTTGAAACTATGCCAATGGAGTCACTCAAATTGGTTTCAAAAATCAATTGATTTCGCTCAATTTCTTAAGAAAGTACTAATTCCATTTAAAAATTTTACAAACCAATATTTTCCTCGAAAAATATATGTAAAAATACTTCAAAATAATTTTTCTCATAATTTTTTGAAATTAATTTGATATTTTTACAAAATTTAGTAAAATCGGGTTAATTTTTAAACTCATCGGAACTTGGCCATCTGGCCACCACCTTCCACCTCTACTATGTTGGCACTACTAGGCGCCACTTCCACTATCACTCTATGGTGGTGGCTCACACCTAGCAACATAGTGGACTTATGTTCTCAAATGTAGCTCAGTTTATGCAGTATTGTTTCTAAATTTTCCTAGAATTTTTCCTTGAAGTTTCTTCCTACTTCCTTAATTTTCTTAGAATACTAAGAGAACTAATAGTGCTCTAGAGAGAAATGGGTGATGTTTCCAAAGTGCAAAGTACAAAATAGCTATTTTTCTCCCTTCAATAAGCTTAAATACCCTTAATTTTTGTTTTACTAAGTGTCCTAATACCAGCCTAATACCCTTAAATAGTAGTTTAGCTTTTGTTTGTTAATTTTTTATTATTTTTCTCCTAAATTTTTAGTTAATTATTCATATTTTAAGTATTTCCAAGTATATAATTTTATAAGATAATTAGACCTAGGATACACATGCTATATTTATATATTAGTTTAAGTCACTTTATAATTTTTGTATCCAAATAATTTATCTCTAAAGTTTGATTAATTTTCATTACTTAATTTATGCTTTTATTGTGGATAAAATACAATATAATATCATTTAGAAAAATTATCTATTTTTAGTTAAAATAATATTATTTTATTATATTTTATATTTCGGGACTCATGATGTGTCACTGTCTAACTCCTAAGAGCCACACGTAAAATATCATCTCGATCGATCTATTTTCTCATATACTCTAAATTACTAGCTCGCAGTAGCTACGTAAGGTTATGAGGCTCACAGTAACTATCACAATTAGGGTTAAGTACATAAACTGTACTATAGATGTTAGACAATATTTAATGAAAGGAAAAAGAGAGAGAAAGCAGTAAAGGCACCAAAATCTCTTAACTATGCCCTAAGCATCTAATACTAGTATATACTCAAAGGTCAGGGTTAGGGCTACACGTTAAGCTTGGATTTGACCAGCCTAAATAGTTGGGTTCATAGAGAACACTAACGGGAGCCTTTAAAGACCTGAGAAGGTTAAGGTAGAAAGGCGCTTGAGGTAGCTCCGAGCAAGTTGTGTTAGTACTGGGTAGCTTGAGCACGACACTCCATCAAGTAAGATCTGAGGAGATCTGCTCAAGAGAGCCCGAGTAGGTCACTTGACTTCAACCGAAGTAAACTCGCAAGAGAATCGAGTAATCTGAGTTATTGAGGAGAGCCAAGCTCTTCGACCTAAAGTTATGCTCAGGGGTACCTTAGTAGATGAGGACACTTGGGCCTGAGCTTTTGGAGCTTGGGTCCAAAATGGCCTATTAATACAACCTAACATGGAGTGTGCCATTTTAATGAAAAACATAGAAAGCATCTAAGACATCACATACCTTATAAAAGCCTTGCCATCTAAATACCCAGCAATCCAATAAAGGAAAAAATAATTATTTTTTGAAAGGTAGATACCAAAAGAAATGGAAACACTTCGATATGAAGATGATTAATCCAATTTTTAGAAGTTTAAAGCCATCAAGAAAAACTAATTTTGGCAAGAGCATAATTTCCATAATCTTACAATACTCATAGATCCTTGAAAGGAATTGACTAAGGAAAAAAAAAATTGACTCCGTTTGTTTTAAGGAAAACACATGTTAGAGGAAAATATTTTTTCTTAGAAAGTATTTTCATGAAAATAATATGTTTGAACATTTTTATAAGAATATATTGAAAAGGTTTTGGGTGTTTAACCAGCAAATACTATATAACTTATAACCATACCAAAATATATTAATATCAGCATATTATTATAAATATAATATGTTAAATATTTTATTTAGAAGCAAAAGTATAAATGTAAATAAATTTTTTAATATATATTATTGTAACCGCTTTACTTGATTTTTATAATATTTTAATAGGTCTACAATTTTTTTTACCTAGTGTAATTTTTTCATGCTTAAAATATAATTTATAGGTAAGTTACAATAAAAATTATTAAAAAAAAATCATTTTCTTAGAGTTAAAATGTTTGTGAATATTAAATTGTAAATCAACATTTCGTTTTGAAAAGAACAAGTAGTTTTCTAAAAAAAAAAAAAGAAGAAGAATTTTACTTGTAATGGAAAATGTTTTCCCTTAGCACCTTTTCCAACATAACAACTAAGAAATAATAAAACAAAAAAAAGTTTTTCAAAAACATTTGTCTTAAAACAAACGGAGTCAAAAGTTTATATTAGTGCCTTTCTCCACCAGCAACTCCGCAAAACCCACCTAACCAATGCAACGCATCCTGATAGGACCATGAAGAGATAAAGAGAGAGAGAGAGAGAGAGAGGATAATAGTTACTCAAAAAAGAAGACGGAGAGCTTGTATAAAAAGCATTTAAAGCATATTGAAATGTGCTTTGTAGGTATAACAGGTTAGCATATAGAGTATACAGAATCAGTTACCTAGTGCAATCATGAAGTAAAA
The DNA here is from genome assembly GCA_024138005.1 of Lumnitzera racemosa. Lineage (NCBI taxonomy): Eukaryota > Viridiplantae > Streptophyta > Magnoliopsida > Myrtales > Combretaceae > Lumnitzera > Lumnitzera racemosa. The sequence goes on along the minus strand of JAMXBC010000001.1, from coordinate 110,357,303 downwards.
TAATGTTTTAAGGTATAGCTTTAAAATTGGAGTTGAATGGTAGTCATTACCTCTTGCTGACTTAACTTAAATAATATATAGAAAACAACATGGAAAATAAGTAGATGCAATAAAATAGTTTCTAGATTTATAACCATGTGACTAATTATAAAACATTTTTTGATGTGTCCTGGATTCAAAGAATCAAGAAATTAGAAATTCAAAGTTTTCAAGGTGAGTAATATTTTGTTGCCTGATGTTGGTCCCCGCTAGGATAGAGAAAAATCTTACTAATTGATGTTTTTGTTAATCTTTACATTAATACGTAACACATAATGTATATATTTAGGTAAGACCTGTTCAAAAGATAAAAATTCTTTAATGTCAATTTCAGCTATGCACATACTTTTTTATATACTTTGTGTCATGTTTATTAGGTCATTATAACGCTATGACCGATATTTAGAAACTCTTTATTATAAGAGCTTTTCTTACTTTATCTTGAGGGTCCTCTATGAAAGTTCTCTAATAATTTTTAAAATTTTTGTAATTCCCATTCTATTTGTTTATTCGAAACAATAAAACCAAAACTTAAAATATATATAAATAAATAAATAAACTTTATAGGGTCCTTTATAAAGGACCTTGACCATTTTAATGGGGGAGGCACCTCAAAAAAGTAGTGCTTGCTTTAGGGTTCGTGTGAAGAAATTGCCTTTAAACATAACCTTAATAATGGTCGGTTTTTTTTTTACACGTACTAATGTTAACAAACTCTAACAGGATGTTAACCTAAGAGTAAGAATGAGAATGGATCATGGATCTAGAGAATCGGATGGGATTGAACAGGGGTTAATAAAATATTAAAATATAATTTATATTTATTTACAAAATAACGAAATTATCTAATTTCTTAAAATTTAAAAGCTAAGAATTTTTTACATTTTACTTCTTGTTTTTCTTGAATTTAGGTTTATTTTTTAATAAAATTGTACATTCTTTAAGGGAAAAGAAAAAAAGCACATTGTACATTATTACCTAGAAAATGTGACAAGGTTTTATGAAAACCAAATTGAAACGATCGGGTCAATCGGATTATTATATATCACTATTAATGCTAGTCAAATTACCTAGACCAGTTTTATGGCTAGAATAAAGTGAATTAGGTTAGATCAGTCAAGTCAAATTAAGACTAGCAACACTAATACATGAGATACAATTATACTTAAGCTGAGATCTAATTCACTATTAGAATTCTTCTTCTTTTTTTTTTTAGATTTTACACCTAAAATTAAATTTACTAAATCTTATATCTAATAGAAGTTTCACTTGTCAAATTTATTTTTTTACTTGTAATTGTACTCTTTGGTTAATGATTATCTGCCATTTATCTATCTAAAAATGATGAGGTAATAAATTCAACAAGTAAAAGTTCAATTTGATATAACATTTAGTAACTTTAAGCTTTAAGCATAAATATAACAAGCTTTATTAAGTTGAAGCATAGACACTTCTATAGCAAATTATTGATTGTCATGTTTTATGTAGCCAAAGGCACTGCCACCTATACTGAAAGGGATATTATTTTGCTATATATATTCTGAAAATAGAAATACTAAATGATCAAATTTAGAAAATATATAATGTCTTTCACTATGTTAATTTCATTTGCAAATATTAAGATGAACTTCATGAGAATCCTGTCAGTATAAAGTTTGCAACAACTGAAAATCATATATATGAATTACATGCACGATTTGATTTTAAGCACCAGAATGCAAAAAAAGTGTTGACTTTAGAAACTTCTACGGTATTTATTTTTTTATTGCCATAACAGATTTTTCTAACGGTACTTACCATCTATACCAACGAAGAGACTACTTTTCGCACATTTTCTCAAGAGTTAAGACACTAAATTATCAAGCTATAATCTTTAGATACCAAATTACAAAAGGAGGGTAATACATACACTTCTATCCCCTCGATTTTCTGAATAAAGAACAGTCTACACGGTGTTCTTCAAGATTTCCTTGCTAAGCAATTTAATTTATAATCTGCTTCTTTACGAGACTGCTTCAGAAAGGTGATCTCAGATCTCAGTCTCGTCGCATGAGTAGATTCAAAGCTAGCTAAAATTAAGAACCAACCTTAAAGATTCATATTCATGTTTAAGTATTGAATCTATAACTTTGCTTGAAAGCAACCGATGTCAAAGTGCAACTCTATATAACTCCCGCCTTCTCCTACTTGAATTCCATCCCTCAAATATTCATCCTACCTTCTTCTTCCTAGGTCCTGACCGAAACAACATTATCAAGAAAATCATGGGTCTTCCTTCATTTTCTCGATTAATCTTGTTATCCGTGCTTTCCTTATCCGTCTTTGTATTTTCCACTTCAGCTCGTGAATTCTCCATCGTGGGATATTCTCCTGAGGACTTGAAATCCATCGACAAGCTCATAGACCTATTCGAGTCGTGGATGGAGAAACATGGCAAGAAATATCATAGCCTTGAGGAGAAACTGGAGAAATTTGAGGTTTTTAAGGACAATTTGCACCACATTGATGAGACTAACAAGAAGGTAACCAACTATTGGCTCGGGTTGAATGAGTTCGCGGATTTAACTCACGAAGAGTTCAAGAAGATTTACCTAGGACTAAAACCTGACACGTCTGAGAGGAAAAACCGCCCCGAAGCATTCTCTTACAAGGATTTCGTCGATTTGCCTAAGTCAGTGGATTGGAGAAAGAAAGGAGGTGTTACCCCTGTCAAGAACCAGGGTTCATGTGGTAAGTAACACATAACAAAGTCATCTAGCAATAGCTTGGCAAGATGCATAAGAAAAATGTTGAATGTTACACAAATTACAATGGTAACAGACGAAAATTATTAAAATTATACGACAACCTAGATAATTCAAAACATCGCATTCACAGTTTCCCACACCTGAAAGATGTTTCCCTTGTGAGCTTAACATCTGATGTGAATGTAGGGAGTTGCTGGGCATTTTCGACAGTAGCAGCGGTTGAAGGCATAAACCAGATAGTAACAGGGAACTTAACTTCCCTGTCAGAGCAAGAGCTGATCGACTGTGACACTACTAACAACAATGGCTGCAATGGAGGTCTTATGGACTATGCATTTTCTTACATAATTTCTAATGGTGGACTCCGCAAGGAAGAAGACTATCCTTACATTATGGAAGAAGGAACTTGTGAAATGACAAAGGTAAGAGATTAAGTTGCAATCACATTGTAACTTCATAATTAGACCCGAACATTAAGTTAATTTTCCATCGAGGTCATCCAAATCTTTCCATTTATATTCGAGTTTAGGTAAGCCTAGGTAGAAATAAGTATGGGATATTCGACATTTTCGTAATTTATTTCGCAACTAAATTCTCGTGTCCTTTTTCCTTTATTTATTTATTTTTTTCAGGATGAAGCTGAGGTTGTGACAATAACTGGTTACCACGATGTACCTCAAAATGATGAAAAAAGCCTTCTAAAGGCACTAGCAAACCAACCAATCAGTGTAGCCATTGAAGCCTCTGGCCGAGACTTCCAATTCTATAACGGAGTAAATCATCTCTCCTTGAAACTGTTATTTTCTTTACTTCCTATTGGACTTGATTGTTTCATCTGACTTTTATTTATAGTTGATTCGTATCTCTTATGAGCTATTAAATGTAATTATCATATCATTTTCTCAATATCTTCGTAACCTAACCACTTAATATTAAAATGTTATCAAAGCAATAAAAGAAAAAAAAAAAAAAAAACGATAAAACGAAACGAAACAAAGAAGAAAAATCTTTTGCTAATCGATGGAGGGATTCGTAGGGTGTTTTTGATGGGCATTGTGGAACCGAACTCGATCACGGTGTGGCAGCTGTTGGATACGGAGCATCCAAGGGCTTGGATTACATTATTGTGAAGAATTCATGGGGTCCAAAATGGGGAGAAAAGGGCTACATTAGGATGAAGAGGAACACTGGCAAGCCAGAAGGGAAATGTGGAATCAACAAAATGGCTTCCTATCCTACTAAGACCAAATGACAACAAATTAACTTTTTTCTTTATTTTTCATAAGTTTCCATTTCCATTTCCATGATGTTTCTATTTTTTAACCATGTATTGTCGCTGACAAATTTGGGAAATATATAATGTCTTTCACTATGTTAATTTCATTTGGCATGACAAAACGTAAAATCATTCTTCAATATGATTTTACAAAAAAAAAAAAAAAAAAAGGGTAACAATTACAAAATTTTGTATTCTATCAATATGACGACAAAGTATCATTACACGCCACAGAACGAGCAGAATTTCAATGAAAGGGAGCTCAAAACTAGAATTATAAACAGTATAGCCTATACATATACTATGTACAATGACAACAAAAAGTGATATAAATCTCTTTCAGCAATTACAACATAGAAGAAAAAAGAAAGAAAAGGGCACACATCTCTCTGTATATATATATATATATATATATATATTTAAAAAAAAAGACACCTAGTATGAAAAACCTAGGAGGAAGAAAAAAAAAAAAAGCTATATTAGGTTTAACATATAATGGGATTCATTATGCTTGAGTAACATCACTACTAGTTGAGTCCAAGCTAACAGAGGAATCAGGTCTGAAACATCTGAATAAATGCATCGCTTCACTGCCATTAGGTTCTTCATCGACTTCATTCTCCTCCAAAGATCTGTTCATAGTCTCACGGGTGAAGAAATACGTAAGCACCATGCCAAGCAAACATATTCCTCCCAAAATCATCAAAGTGGAAGTCATTCCTATAGCTTTTGGGTAACCGTATTCTTCTTTCCTATGGGAAGCCCATAGAAAGCCCACAGAACCAATAATCGCCCCGATTTTCCCGATGGACCCGGATATCCCATGGCATGTGGATCTAAACCGGGCTGGGAAAAGTTCTGCGGGTACCATAAACGTTGTGGTATTAGGCCCAAAATTGGCAAAGAAAAAGGTAAGTCCATATAAAACCATAAACCCATAATTTGCATGACTATCCCAATATCCATAGTATGGGATAGCTATTGCGAAATATACTATTGCCATGAAGAAGAATCCCATCATTTGGATCTTGACACGCCCAACTCTATCAATGACTAGCACGGTGGCCCAGTAGCCCGGTATGGTGGAGCATGCCGCGACGATTGCTTGGAGCCTCGCAATATCGAACGCAGCCTGGTAGGCATTGACATTGTCTTTTTTCTTAAGGAAGGGCTTGTAGACTTTAGATTGAAAGAGATTATTGCTGTAGAAGACCACATCGAGGAGGAACCACGAAATGGAACAGGCGAATAGGTCGATGCCATGGCGGCGAAGGAATTGCTTTGAGAAGAAGGGGTAACTAGCTTGCGGAATTGGTGGGGAGGGGTGGTCCTCGGCTATTTCGCTAAGGGATACGTCTAGGACTTTTTCCATGTCCTTTGCTGCTTGTAGGACGTTGTGCTCCACTAGAGCTGTATATCTGAGACACAATCAATGTACATTACAACATGAATTTAAAGAAAACATGCATGAAATTCATTTGCCTCCTCAAGCTACGAAAATATTTTTCCAATCGCATCACAACTATTCAAACTAAAATTGCTGCTAGTTTGACCTTGAGAGAGTCCCATTATCGGAAAATTCTAACATAGATTCCGTCCATATAAATCCTACTAGGCATTGTACCCATACCATATGCATAGTAATATCATGGATACAATATGGGTGATATGCTTTTATAGGTCTGTATATATTACACAGGTCTACTAAAGAAGTATTCCCTTTTAGCATGTATCGTTTTCGTAGTAAACAACAACTAAGTATGAAACTACATGGTAAAGCAAATATGAACCCGATCCATGTAGACTTTATAAGAGCATAGTGTGCATATTTTATGCATAGTAAACTTCCAATATGTATAAAAGGGTATTATATTCTAACGGGATCCATATAGACTAGAGCTACGGAAGAAAAATCGATTAGCATTTATCATCATTGTAATAAACATCGATAGTATGAAGCTACACGATAAAAGCAAGCTTCATCCTAATTCATTAGACTTTATTTGAGAATAGTGCCCGTATAATATGCATATTACCATACTATATGTATAGAAGGATACTATAATGGAATCAATGTAGACTAGAGCTATTAAAGACAAATCTGCTAGGATGTAGCATCTCTATAATAAACATCGGTTGAGCATGAAATCACCTAGTAAAACCAAACATGAACCTGTTTCATATAGTTTCTATTGTAGCATAGTGCACATATTATATACATGGTTCCCATACTATTTGTATACCGTTAAAAGCAAACATGAACCTGATTCTAACGGAATCCATGTAGAGTGGAGCGAATTTTTTTTTAAAAAAAAAACCGCTAACATGTACCATCTTTGTAATAAATATTCATTGAGCATGAAGCCACGTAGAGAAGCAAACAAGAGAAATCCATCACATTTTATCATAGCACTAGGCAACATAATTTTCTTGATATTAGATTGGATAAAAAAATTTTTATCCCATATTTAATTTATAAATTTACTTGATAATTAAACAAATATTAGATTGATGAACTGAATAAAACATTTTACTTTTATCATATCTGAACCACAATATAAAAATAAAAATTACTGAATAAAAACAAAAAATATTATACATTTCTAAAAATTTCCCTCCATATTATAATAATAAGTTAATAAATATTATTTTTATTAAATATTACAAAAAATTATTTATTTTACAATATAAATAATTAATTTTTTAAATATAAATTCTTATCTAATACTATACAAACCAAACATGATATAATAAACTTATAATATGCAATCCTCCTTATACTTATCATATCCAATTCTCTCGATTTAGTTCAATTTTTATAACCAAACGTTACATAAATCTATAGATAGGTACTATAATAGAGTGAATATAGATTAGAAGTATTAAAGAAAAATCCAATAGTATGTATCTTTTTTGTAATAAACATTGGCTAAATATAAATACTGTACTCTAAATAGGGTCTACGTGGACTAGAATCACTTAAAAAAAAAAAATCTCCACAGACATATATTATCTTCCTAATCAACATTGGTTGAGTATGAAGTCACGCAGTAAAAGCAATCATAAACCTTCCATACAAGCATTATTAGAGCATGGTGCCCATATACATGTATAGTACCTCTACCATATGTATGACGGCATACTATACTCAAACGCGGTCCATGTAGATTAGAACTATTAAATGAAAAATCCCTAGCACGTATCATCCTTGTAATACATGTTGGTTGAGTATGAAATGACGCTATAAGAGGCAAAACAAAAGACAACAAAAGAGGAAAAAGGATATGCCGTTACGGGGTAAATTTTATGTGATTTTACAGCTTATATCCCCCATTGAAGTACCAAAGTGAATATACACGTTTTCAGGAGACAACTGTGATTCACTAATTCACCTATAAAATATTGCTACTAGCATCCTAGAAAATTCTTTAAGCTGACGACATGACAGAATTTTTATATGTTTATATAGGGGGTAGCCGGAAAGGAATCAATGGAATATTCTTTTAGATGGATCCATAAGCTTATCTCATGAGAGCACGTTGCAAATCCAAGTTTTTTCGATTATTTATAATCCCTATTCCTCTCACAAATATTTAATTGTAGTGTTTATTTTGTTTTAGCATTTCAATTTTCTTTTTCTTTTAGTTATCATATATTTGATGGAAGAAAATTTCCCTCCATATTAATTACCATGTCCATGGACTTTTATGTATTTCATAATTTATAAAACATGAATTTTGTTTAGTCAAATTTCGTGAAATCCAATTTTTACTATCTTTGAGAAGCGTTCAGTAAATATGTGAAATTAATAAATAAAAAATATATGGGTTCATAAAGAAGAATCAAATCCTAAAGAGTTGATATCAAAGTAGTTAGTGGTATTTTGATCTCACAATATAATTTTATGCATATATAACGATACTGAAGGTGATATATTAGTAATACAAATACTCAAAAACATAAAAAGAAAATAATAATAATAAAAATAAAAATAACTATATAATAAGAGGTCCAATCACATCTAACTATAAGGTCCAAATTTTCATAAAATGCAACACCATTTGCTAATCTTTTTTTGTGAAATTTCCCATATTTTTATCTTCCAAAGGTAAAGTTATGAAAATAAGCTTCTACACCTACGGTGCATGGATGATGCACCCCTCTCTATCTCAACCAAACACACATACGACAAATTAATAATTATATATAGACTAAATTTGGGCTGAAATGAAGCAAGTATTCAATATCTAGTGGCATGTTTATTTATATTTTCATTTTGGTCGATGTGATGCACAGCAATATAAGGCCCTACTTGTACGTTCGCTCATTGTTTAATCATTTGTCCGGTCTTCAGGATGAAGTCAATAAAATATTGGCCCTACTTATGACCTCATCTCTTATTTCCATCGTGTGTTACTAAATGTGTCTTCGACAAGCCCCGACAACAAGCAAAACCGATTAAAGAGAGAGAGAAGGAGGAGAAGAGAGAATTGGCCTCTGGCCATTGCTTTCGGCTGGATAGTGTTAGGAATAATCCTAAACTTTAAAAAGTATGCTTCTGCTCTTATATAATTATTCGATCTTAGGATTCTATTTTAAATTTAAATAAAATCATATAAAATCAGCCGAATTATAAATTTATATAATTATACATTTAAGTTCATAATTTTATCAAAAACCTATAATTAATGATTTTGAATCCCTTTTGACTAGAAAAAAAACCCATAAAATTATAAACTTGTAAAGTTTACAAATAAACTAGCAAATTTAACGACCATACCTACAACTTACAAGGACATGCTCATACCTCTCAAACCCAACCATCAATTAAAATCTAGAATTTATGCTATTTTGTATTCTTTTAGCAACAATGGAATTTTAAGCGACAATGATTTTTGGTGTATGTATACTTTTAAAAATTATAAGAAAATTAATCCACTCTTCAAGAGTTTATATATTGGTTATTATCCTAATATTCTTTTAAATTAAAGGATATATTGTAAGCTATTATTCATATGACACAAAAGAAAAGATGGAAGTTTGCATTAAAACTTTTATCTACTTTACTTATATAACTGGGTTAGGGAAAAGCAAGAGTGTTATTAAATTGAAGATATATATTTATATATATATTAGAATGTGTTTATAGATTAGTAATTCTATATGCGTCTACATGAACCCACAAAATTCGGTTTGATTGGACCCTTCCATTTAGGGTGTTTTATTATATGTAAAACATCTTTCAAGACATCTATTGATATTTTTGTCTTTCTTTAATTAGAAAGGTACATTCGTAGCATGACAGACAACATTTGGGCATAAAAACCACCCTACATGATTCTTATACCGATTTAGCATAACTTATACCATATAGGTAATTCTAACAAATGTCCTTGGTATCATTTCAATCCAAAAACTCATGCACATTGTCACGTGAGATTTTTATTAGACATTGTTTATGACAAAATGATTAGTTCTATTAGTTGCATAATTATATATCCAAAATTATCACCAAAGGTAAAAAATTGTCACCATTTTATAGTCCTTTCAATTGCATAATTCTAGAAGTTACACATAATGAAATCATATATTGCAAGTTGAAAAGATCCATTTACAATTATCGTTAAGTGCTTTCAACAAATTTATTTGTATAAATTCGATTAAATAGTTATAGTTCATACACCAAAAAAAAGGCTTCTAAAGTGAATGTCCAAATAAAATAAAGGGGAAATTGCAAAAGCATACTCCAGAAGTATTATTAGTTAGGTGCTATAAATCACTAAAAGTCCAAAATCATCACCAGTTCTCCAAAATCATAGCTATATGAATTGATTTTATAAAAAATTTTGAAGTTTTAGCAAAGTTTAGGAAAATGTATTACACATTCAATAGATATCATGATGTAAAATTATATTTTTAAAGATTATAGTGTCTATCCACACTTGATTATTTTTATTTATTTTTGTATATATATATATATATATATATTTTGTGCGTATTTGCAAGTTTTCATAAGACTAACTATGCATTTGTTCCGTGCAGGAAAATATTCTCCAAACTATCTTCAACGTTAGTTATTACTGACATATTATGAATGATGGACCTTAATGTAATAATCCTAATAAAAGTCGCCTGATTAGCAGCTCGTAGCATAGATGGTGAACCATCGTAAGATATCGATAAAAGAAACGAAAAAATCTCTTTGAAAAAAAAAAATCACTAACAATCATTTACTTCTAAAAGTTACGAGTGGTTGCATGTTATTGGAGAAATATGATAACACTGAAAAGAGCTAATTATAATGAACATGAAATAATAATATGAAACAATAGGGCACTTAACTAAAATTCATAATGGGAAGCAAGTGATGGTTACCTCGCGGTTTCAGGCATCATCATCCGCCAGTAACATGTCAAGGCGGCCGGAATGGCACCGAGCATGAGTATCAACCGCCACGCGATGTCAGCCGCCTCGGGCGTTGGATCCGTCGGCGAAGGAAAGTTGGAAGCTCGATCAAATATCTTGCAAACCACCATGGTCACCACCGAGCTAGCCAAAATTCCAAAGCCTTGCATTGAGAAAACTGCCGCTATAAATGCACCACGTGTTCTCTTATTGGCAAACTCAGACATTATCGTCGCTGATAGCGGATAGTCCCCACCAATCCCCAATCCCAATATGAACCTGGAAAAAGAAGACACCACACAAAAACAAATGCCTTTTAGGTCGGAGTTGGACCGCTGAAACCTTTTTCATTTTACGGGTAAAGTGACGTGCTAGCTGTTTAAAGCTCGTAAATGATCCCGTTCAGAAATGTCCCGATATTTTTATATTTTATAAATTAATTATATGCTTTACACAAAGAAAAAAAAAAAAACTAGATAAAAATAAAAAACCACGTCCACCCATCTTATTCCAACTGGTTCAAATTTTCACTTATGCATCCAAAAATTAAAGAAAAAGAATGCAGAAAATGCAATTTAGACAAATTTATATTTGGCCAAGGCCCTTTCCACTAAAAATATTCACTATGATTAATGCATATCAAGTATGGGTGATTTTATCTATTCATATTGACCATTAGATAATCCATGTGATATAGACAAGCATGTCCTACACATACTCGCAACACTTACTACATGTAGTGAAAAAAAGAAAAGGTTATCAACACGGAACCACCCAATCCACCGTTAAAATTTTGATTACACTTTACTTTCTCACCATCTAATGGTCGACTGCAGTACAAACACACAAAAGATATTTTTCTCACCTGTAAAAGGACAAGCTGCCCAAAACGCAGCTACGTGTCCGGCAAACAGAAAACCCACATCCCAACGACCCAAAAATCATAAGCAAAAGCGCGAGTCCATACACGCGTCGCCGTCCAATCAGATCCCCAAGCCTTCCAAACACGGTCTGCCCAATCACGGTGCCGAGCATGGCAATCGCCACCATGGTGGATTCAATTCCCGACGGGATCTCAAACTTCTCATGTCTATCTTTATAATATATCCTCCCAAGCAACTTCATGATCGGAGGAATACAGAACAAGTCGTACGCGTCGGTGAACATACCCATGCCGGCTATGATAATGGCCTTGAAATGGTAGTACTGTGTTTTTGCAGCATCTAGTGCTGATAAAACCTTAAGAGGCATGTTGGGTAAGGAGGATTTTTAAGTTTTAGTGTATGTTGGGTGGAGTCAAAACTATGGCTTTAGCATTTGGGTTTTTTGGGGGATGGCTCTTTTTGTGATATAGTTTGGTGTTTTAAGACGTGGAATTATATATAGAGAGAGAGAGAAGACGCGGCTTAAGGTTCCAGGAAGGGAAGTGTCCGACTTTCATCTGAGTCCAGTACTTTGGTTTATGTTAACCTTCGAAAAGCTTTGACCCTGAGTTACTTGGAATTCTACCAACGGTGTGACCACAATCCAAAGTTACCCCATAAAATAATCCCCTTATTGTGTATAATAAAAATTAAAAAAATTAATAGTTATTACATATCACGGTTAATATATATTTATATATATATATGATATTTAAATATTAATAAAATATTATTATATGTGATGAGTATAAATCATAAATAGTAATTGATTTGAAAACGCTATATATATATTTATACTAAGTATCAATACTTTATTAGTATTTATATAATATATATATATGTAATATGTGGTATATAATATCAAATGAATTTTTTTTTCATAAAAATAATTTACAAAAACATATATAGTCAAAACTATTTTCATCTTATATGATAATTGGTATGTAAAAACATATTAGAATAAAATAGTGATTTTAGCTTTCATTCTATTTCCTTATATTTGGAATCACAACTCCATTTCGAATTATTTCATTTCATTCCAATTCACTCCATTCGACTTATCCCACACACTAAACATGACGTTAGAAGAGAATAGAGGTTATTTGGAATAAAGATAACTTGATCTCAGAAAAAAAAAAGAAGAAGAAGATTGAATTGGTTCTTTCAAAGCTATATTTTATAAAGTTTTCTAATTTTAAAGAAAATGAAAATATATATATTGAATATATATTTTAAAAAGCAAAATATAATATATAATTAGATATAGCTTAATCGTTAGTATTTGGTTTTACAAATATAAGGTTTTTAGTTCAAATCCTAAGTATATTATTTTAGTTTTTTTCCAAAAGCATCTGTTACTTGAATGGCATTTATCTTATTATATTTACTAAGCTTCTTTCTTCACACTAACCAATAACATCTAATTCATTAGTTACAAATCATATTTAACTAGATAAATTCTATTAGATGATATTTTTTATTAATAATACACCATAAGTAATAATTAAATTATTCATATCATAAATATTCCAGACTCATATAAACTATAAATAAATAATATCAATTATATGACTTCGTTTAATAAATTTTCTTTTGTTTTTTTTTTTTTTTACAATTGATATCATGAGAATGAATGTGGATCATTAAATCATTAATTGCCTAATAATTTATAGTCAAAATAATATTCTTTTCTTTTTAAGTATAGCTAATGAAACAATCATAAAAAAAATTATCATGAAAATAATATTATAATATCTATATCTATGTGAATTTACTTTTTTTGTTTTTACTTCTATTTTTTTTTTCTAATCCATTTTTGTTAAAAATAGAACTTACGCAGTTTTTATATATTAATGCATTCTTTCTTATAAACTAATAATTAAGTTTTATTTAATATCTATTCATAATAAAAAGTTCAAAAGTTTATTCTATTAACTTCTTATGAAGTGTACTAATCATCCTTAAATCATTTTTCAAAAGAATTTTTTCATCCTATTACGATTTTAGAATTGTTATAAGTCAAATCATAAAAAAATCCTCTTACATATATAAGATATAATACAATTACAATAAGAAATAGATATCTTCCTATCGATGATTTTAATATTGACTTAATTAATTAATGCAACCCCCAACTTATACGATTTTGAGTCCTTCCCTAAATCAATAATTAAGATAAGATTAAAGAAAGTGACATCATCATAACGTTACAAAATACTTAAAAAATTTAAGTAATTTTAATTATTAAATTTATAATTTTACCTAAGATATTTTAGAAATCCACTTCCAAAAAGATTTAAGTAAATAGGATACGTATATATATGCATAGGGTACAAGTATCAATCAAGTTTGGCCAAATGGTAATGATAGTGGTAGTGATAGTAAATAGTTTATAAAAAAAGTATCACCCATATTTTACAAGTACTTTCACATGATAAATATTGTTAAAACTTAATCATTGCAAGTATGTATATGTGGTGTTTATTACTTAATGAATTTCTCTTGTTTGATAATGGGGATTTTTCTTTTTCAATTTTGAATGTTATTAATTTGTTGATATTTCTCAAATTTTATAACAAAAGAGCTTCATTAACTCCAATAAAAATTCATCCATTCTTTACACATATATTAACTTATAATAGATTTCAAGTATTTAATTTTATTAAATAATATTGCTAGATACATTTAATTAAATAATGTAATAAACATTGCATAAAGTAAAGAAAAAAGAATAAGGAGGAGGAGAAGGAGGAAAAAGAAAACCCTTAAAACCTTAACCAACTACCTTAAGAATAAGAGGCGATTGGCCAAGGTTGCAAACTTGTGGTAGGTCATGTAATTTACCTTCGTTGGTAGGTGGTGTGATCAACCACCCTAGAAAAAGAAAAAGAGAAATCTATTTTTATTGTATGGTAATGTCATAGTTGATATCTAAACTTTGCCATTATTATAATTAACTATCTAAAGTTTTAAAGTATTAATTAAGTACGCATTCAATTATAGTTCCTAGAAGGATGGTTACTTGTAAATAAGCAAAGTTAGGTAATTAATTGTAAAAATTGTTAAGATTTATTAATTGTGAAAATAAGTAAAAGTTTTTTTTTTAATAATAAATAAAGTTCACGTTAAATTGACACTTTTAAACTTTAAGTACTTAAATTTTTATTATTTATTTATTTTTCTTTTGCCAATTTTATAATTTATAAGAATGAAGAAAGTTAATGAACTTGTTCACCTTAGTATACGTAGATGAGTCATAAGGATCTTAATCTAAGATAGACATAGCTAACATATCAACATCTCGAAACATACACTTTTAACTCAACTATTAAAACTATCCTATCTTTATGCAATTATGTTGATGAGTCAATGCTTTAGAACCTCATATAATGAAATTCATACGATTGAATTTGGTATGGCATAGTGAAAGCTACATTAACGTGCGATTTTAAATAAAGTGGGCCTGTCCACCGAGTTTAAGCACATCAATAAACCAGGAATCATCTATATTTCCACGTAGGTGGTACTTGTACTGTGTATTACCACAGGTCTAATATGATTGTTGGACGCATAGAAAAGTCAAATGAAATGCAATTTCGAGGTAAAGTTTCGAGTTTAAAAAATTCTGCAATCGGACGAATGAATAAGCTTCGTTGACCAGACGTCGATGGTGATTCAAGCATGGACTGTTGGGAGGGATAGAGAATCCACGATTCCATCAGATATGCGAATCTGCCTTGCTTCAATGCAATTATCTGACGTAGATGGTGGTATATATTAATCGCTAAACTGGGTTTTATTTTAACTTTAATTTTGGTGCAATGATTTGATTGGTTGAGACGTGAAGTCGAAGGTTTCTCTAGCGGTCGTTACAACTTTGGTCATGGTATTATAAAACCGTTTATGGTTTTGTCCCGAGAGGTGATAATGCTGTAAGGAAGTAGCCAACGGTCATTCCGAAAGACTTGAGAATATATAGAACTTTCAATAACTATTTAATATATTGGAAAGTTGGAACGATATGTGGTCTGAATTTTCTATATGTAATTGTTGATATCCTTCCTGTGAATGATTATCTGGGTACAATTATAATCTACGCGTCCCTAAAAGCTGAAGTATCCTTTACAGGTTTTAAAATACTTGTTTTTCGTAAAGTGTTTATTCGGTTCCCAAAAGATGAAAACTTGTTTTCAAATTTATTAACAAATGTTCCGGTGACGCTTATCACCGCATCGGGATCCATATGTAATTAGCTTTGTTAGACAAAGTAGGATTTTTATAAGCTATCTCATCGTTGGGCATAGCACTCGTGTCCGTTGTTTTGGTTAGATTGATGATGCTTAACTCGGAAATTCATATATATATAAGGAAAGAGAGAAAGAAAGAGAAAAAAGAAAAAGTCGTTGCTGAAAAGTCATGCCTTGTTACTCATCCTTGAGGACCCATTTTATTTCCTATAAAGAAGTCCTTGTTCTTGGGAAGGGCGTATGGAAAATTTTGGCAACTAATGCCAAAGCATTTATTTCATTTATTTCTGCAATTGAAAGAAACAAAGTTGGATTTAGATATTGAATTTGGGTACTTAACTTATATCGACAAACACTTACCAACCGAAGAGAAATAAGACAATAGATATAAGACGAAATCAACACAACATTTGCTTTCCTCTCCTCAATTTAGAGGTAAACAAATTAATTGTTGAATGGAAATTAATCCTTTAAAATATTTTAAATAAAGTTATAAAAGTAATGAATGAAAATATCTAAATTTTTTAAGTATGTTGTCATCTCATTTCTTTTCATTTCAACCATATGCAGTAGAGAAATAACTTTATATAATTTTAGAGATTTATAAGCTTAAAAGATCAAATCCTCGGTCGAATCATTTTTGTAAGTATTCCTCTTTCGTGAAAACAAAACTGTTGTTCGAAAGTGGTTGAGGTAATTTTTTCTCCAAATATTTCATTTTGGGATTTCTTCCTCGTAAGGGATATGATGCATCTGCACTTTTATATTTGGGTGTATGCAAAATCTGTTCTTAGATATAGTAGGTGAAAAGCGTGCCCTCTTCACAAAGATAAAAATATTAAAGATTATTAGAAACACTATATTAAGTGTATTAAGAACTAAGGAATCTCGAACTCAGATAATACAGAATTTTGTTAACTTTTCATAATTTTTTCTTTCAGAAAAGATGAATTTCGCTTATTTGAAAAAAAAAATAAATAAATCAACAAAATAGTTAAATACAGCAGGAATGACTAATAAAGAGTCAAAAGATATGAAAACCCAACTTAGTAAACTAGCGCATCTCTTCTAGATTTAGCATGTCCCATATAAGGATGCTATTGTTTGTCTTAAAAAGAAAAAAATTTCATCTCATTGACAAAACAAAATTTCTCATAAAATTAAAGAAATATAATCAATTTTATTCTTCATAAATTCAAGTGAATAATACACTCCATATTAATAAAGAAAATCTCCCAACTCTTATCATCTTTTATAATGCCTCGATCCAAAAATGGTGAATAAATTAAGCCAAAAATATAAATGGACACATTAACCACTTAATCCAAAAGTTAAAATTTTGTGTTAACAAGGTATTCACTACCATAACCAATACCACAACCTTCAATAATCTATATAAAATACTTAACCATGATATATCATAATCTTTCATAATCTCCTCTCTCTTCTTTTAAATACATGATGTTCTTATCACGAGATCTTACATTTAGACTTACTTTTTTTCCATTTTTAATGTACGATTCTGGTCATCCTACTACCTATAAGCCATCTTAAAAGTATATCATGAGTCATTATCTTGACAATACTTTCGCTCTCCTCATGCTATTTCTCTAAATCAAAGCTAGAGCCAAATTATTCACCTATTGATAGCAAATCGAGCTCCGATATAATTTGTAACGTACTAGTTAAAAATAGTTAATAAATCAAGTCAACAAATAGAAATAAGCCTATCAATCATTTATTTTGAAAATTACAACCTTATATTAATAAGGTATTTATTATTATGACTTCATAAAATAGTATCATAATTTTACATTTAATCATGGAGTATGGCATCTTTAATATAATTTATACCTTTTCTTTGCTTAGAATTTTCTACTATTAGTGTGTCGTAATAAATAAATATTAAACAAATGGCATGTTATTCCTTTTGAGGTATGGATTTTGTAGTGCGTATATTTGTATTTTTTTTTTTAAGAATAAGACTAAATTCTTTGGCAAAAAGAAAAAGAATTAAAGTAAACTTTTGCTATATATTTATATATATATATTAGTTTATTCCAATTGAATAGTTTTGTTAACTATAAGTGTTTTATCGACTCATATCAATAAAATAATAATAGAATACACAAAATTATTTTTTTTTAATTTTTTATTCCATATATAAAAAGAAAAAGTAAAAGAAAAAAAAAAAAGACATGTTACGTCCAATTGTGAATTTATTATTGTTTTCCTTTGTAGATTTAGCGTGTCCATACGGATCCATGACAACCTCAAGGAATAAGGTGATGTAAGCGAATGTGTATATTTTATCTTCCAAATTAAGGTTTATTCCTTTTTAAATTTTGTGCCAGATGTAGTTGTTGGGTTTTTCGTGGGCATAATAACAAATGTGGAGAGCAGTAAAGTGGCGGCAATTTGGTAAAACCAGCAGAATTGGAACCTGGAATATCCTCCTTGTGCCAGTTAGTTCTGTCCAATCCCAGGCCGAGCACACGCACGTCCCCTTATTCCGATCATAAAATATTTCATGCAAATGGTAGGTAAGATGCCCTAAACGGTTTTACTTAGTAATTGCCCTAAATCGTCTTCCTTAGTGCTGCCAGGTTAGGGAGATGGTATAAAGGTAATCTTTTAACTTCAGTCAAAACGAACACACGGTATATATAGAAATAGGTTCAAGTGGATATGGAAAGTTACAACATAAATTTTATCTTTAATTTTATAAAACCTACTCTTATTATAAGGTAATATTTGGTTGCATAATTTTTATGATATTAAATTATATAAAAAATTTATCCTATTTTAGTTTATAATTTTGCTCGGTAATTAAATAAAAATTAGATTGATAAACTAGATAAAAGATCTAGATTTTATCCCATTTATATCATAGTATAAAAATAAAATTTACTAGATAAAAATAAAAAATATTTTATATTTTTAAAAATGCCTCTCTATTTTATAATATTGAGTTAATTTATATTATTTTTATTAAATATTATAAAATTATTTATTTTATAATATAAATAATTAAGTTTTTAATATAAATTTAATATTTAATATTATTCAAATCAAACATAATAAAATAAACTTTTACTTTTCAATCTTTATTATGCATATCATATCTAATTCTTTAATACTACATAACTCTAGAGATAGGAGACTATCCAACTTAGCCTCGGGAGCACTTGTTAGGTTAATTTTTGAGTAATTTGGAAAGACACTTTCTTATATTTCTATATGTGCCAAACGCTCCCCAATCTTTAAAAAGTGGGCAACCATTACACTCCTATTAACTTTTTCGTTAGTGTACAAAGTTATGGGTCCTACGTACATCAAATGCCTCTGGTCCAAAAAAAAAAAAAAAAAAAAAACTAAATAAATAAATATGCAGCAAATGTACTCTATTTTCTTTATCTTCTTCCTGTGCATACAGTGACGTAAACCTGAAATTCCTAACAACAGAAGAGATAAGCACTCGTAAAATAATAACTCAAACTTTAGGGGGCTACTTGCAAATCGGCATATAAATACTGAAAAGGCACAAAATTTCACTTTCATGCAGAATGTTTTTGATTTTATACATTTCCACATAAACACGGGAGAATCCCATAAACACCATCAAGAATATTCAAACATTCTGGAAACACATGTAGTTAAACATCAAAGTAATATAAACGCAAAAGGAAAAAAATAAAAAGAAGAAGAAAGACCTTCTAACTCACGTCGATGTCCAATTCGTCGAAACAAATATAATGCGCGCATAAAGTTTGAGACATTCCGCCTTAAGATAAGTGATGTTTACTAGTTACGTCACCAATTTTCTTAACAAAATCTAGCGAGGTTTTCAAAGAAGAGGACTTTTTAACTTTGTAATACAAAGTTTTACTCCATAAGACATTTCATGTTTGGAGCCCCTACTAATGGGAAAAGGTACCGTTGCACAAATTTTGAAGATCGGGTATTTTCACACATATACAGGTTATCTACATGTGGGGGGTAAAAATAAGAGGAGGTGTCTTTGCAATTTCGACTTTTGTTTTATTTGATTTTCTTCGCCAAATGTTGGACTCCTGACGAAACTTTTTGGATGTCTGTGCACACCAAAGCGTTCCTGGATTGTATACATACATGTGCAAGTAACTTAGTACCACATGGCAATTTTCATTGAGAGGATTCAAGCGAAGAAAGGAAAAAAAAAATAAAATGAAAAGACAAAACAGGCCGGCAAATGTATTTAATAGATTGTCCTCGAGCTAAAGAGTATCCGTTTAGGGTACTGCATCTCATGCTCCATGCTCACTTTAATGCCTGTGCTGTTAGTTATACAGGCTTTGTATCTATTCAATAAAAACTTTTAATTAATAATATTGAATATAATAAAATATTGCATTAAACTCAATTTACACTTGCAAGTATCGATTTATTATGAAGGGTATTATTGTATTAATGTACGTTTTAAAGTGTTGGCAAGAAAAACAAGTTAGAAGAATATGGCAAAATCATATTAGAAGACTTTGCATTTACCAATATAATTGGGTAATATACTTGAGTAAGAAAAAAATATATATATATATTGATATGATATTATCTTCTTTCGATCAATTGAGATTAAAATTCTCCATTTTCATTAAAGTACTCTAATATATTTTATGAAGTGATGTTTTGAGAAATAACTTGAATTATTTTTGCAAAAATGAAAACCATTTCATGGTCAGATAATTTGCTAAAAAATCAAATCTTAATCTGAAATGAAGGTTGAATAAGGTTCTAAAGATCAAAATCTTAAGCTGACATATTTTACACAATTTGCAGTAGATAAAATTCTAGGTGCATGACTGAACATTCGAATGATAATATGATTGTTAAAAATATTAATGCAATACTTACGAAAAAAAATATATATTAATGCAATTAAATTTTCCAGTAAGTACGGTTTACTTAAGTCAATACAATGAATTCAGCACACGTATGAAGACAGCATGTCATCATCTGCGGCCATGCGTCTTCGTCGTTCATTATATCTGCTCCATTCTAAGACAAAATTGCAAGACTGACTGTCGAGTTCCGATGACTATAAACCCAAAGTCTAGATTGATTGAGACTGCCTATCTACTCTTGTTGGATGAAAGGAATTATCGAACTTTAACATCCTTCAGTATAAGTCATGGTAAGCATATCAAGATAAGAAAAAAAAAAAAAAAAAAATTTGTCACAAATATGAAATTTACCCCAAATATACGTTGATTTTACCCCCTTATGCCTGCCATCTATGATGGTTTACTTAAAAAATGAGAATGGAGCTGAAGAAGAATTGTGCTTGAGCAGCCTTATTATGCAAAAATACATGGACATTTGACCTTTTATCGCAAACTTTCAAAATATTCTTCAATATTTATTATAATCAAATGTTAATGCTGTCGAATAATATTATAGTAATCTTAAAAAGTCCCCGATATCAGTAGCTTCTAATGCAATAATGGAAAATTACAAGCTAAGATATCCACGTTTAGGAGAAAATCAAATAAAAGATTAAATCAATTAGAAGATTCACATTTCTTTTTAAGTAAATCATTTAAAGGATTCCATTATAAAAGTATTATAACGGGTCCATATTTACTTACCTAGTACCTTAAACAAATACACATGTAATGACACGTCATTAAATGACTTCAAAAATCCAAAACAATGAAGCTGGACCTGAATTAAACAAATTTTGAAAAAGCAAAACGCACATGATGTAAAAACCTTATCCTTCTCATTCGTAACCCTAATCCCAAAATACGCACAAACTCATTTGAAATCCCAACCTTATCTCATCGTTTGGGTAAGTTTTCCCTTCATAACCCTCTTTTCGTTTTGGCTTGTGGCTTCGTATACAATAGATGTATATCAAAGATGCTTCACGCTTAAGGATTGGGGTTTGTTACATATAGAAGATGCTTCACACTTGAGGATTGGCGTTTGATGTACTAATATTTGTGGTTGAAAAAGGTTTATTTTTCTTTTCTTTTATTCTCGTTTGAGTTGTTTATTATTATTATTATTTTCACATTGAAGCTTGTATTGTGCTCATTTTCGTGTTGATTATTTTTTTTCTTTGTATATTCTACAGCTTTTTATTGCTTTTTTTTTATTTTTGTTTTACTATTTTACCGATGTTTATGCCCTTGTGTTTGGATTGCTTGGTATTTGTATTCATAAATTTTTTCATCGCTTTCAGCAGTACCCATGTGTTCGAATTGCTTCATCTTTTTATGTTAGAATCTGAGCAGCGGTGGTTAAGGGAGTTTTTAAATGTATTATTTGCCCAAAGAAAAAAAAAATAAAAAATAAAAAAGCTTTTGGCTTAAATTCATGTTCACATTCCTGTGCTAATTCATTTGTATTCCATCATTTTTTTTTTTTTTTCAAGATTTGCATAACAGTTGGTAAATCAAAATTTAGATGATGGATGGATTATAAGATAGAAGAAAGCCAAGTAGGAACTCCTTATCCCCTAAGGTTACGTAAGCATCATCGTCCACTGGAAACTCCACAAGTAATGATGGTGGTGTAATATATTGCTTCTGTATTTGTTCTTGCCCGAGCAAACCAGTTGGACTAAACAAAATCAAACGAGAAGATTCCATAGTTGTCTACGTCAATGAGGAGAAAGACATTAAGTGGATCCGGTAATGCTCGACCATGTAATAGACAAGACCAATAGATAAGTCCACATCCTAGTACATTTTTCAACACGCTCACAATAAAACTTCACCTAAAGAAATAAACAAATAGTACAAGCAAGCAAAACCTAAAAGCACCTAAATACAGAAAAATACATAAATATCAAAAGGATAAGAAAAAACACCATCGAGCTAAAAATTCGAACTCTTTTTTTCTTTAGCCTGAGTTATATTAAGCTCAACCTACTTAACATAAATCTCTCAATCAAATTAAAAAATGGTTCTTAAAAAATAATTAAAAGGGATTCGCTACCCAATCAAAATTGGGATAAAGGTAAAATCTCACGACCCTTAATCTTAGCTACTAGCCAATGGGTTTTCTTAAAAAAACAAAATAGAAAAACAGAAATAAGAGAATTTTGGGTTTGGATGCTTACTTGTTAAAATACAAAGGTTTTCATTAAAATAAAAAAATCCATGAGATTGCTTGATGGGAATTAAGTATATTTTCGAATAAATTGGGCTTTTATTTAAAAAAAAAAGGAAAATGGAAAAAAAAATTTATTATTTTGAGCTACTTAATTGCCTATGTATTTGCAAAGCAAGATAAAGTCCATGTACTTCTCAATTTATGAAAATTTTAGTTTGTTAGTTTATTTTATTTTTAAAAATTCTCTTTTCACTTTAAGCTTATTATATTTTATTAATTTTAAAAAAAGAGATAGTTGGTCTACTTTTGTAAAATTCTATAAAAAAAACCCTAAATTTTTAAAAAGAGCCCATTTATTGACTTTTTTATTTATTAAAAAAAAAAACATTTTATGTGTAAAAAAATTGAGAAAAAAAAAAGCATATCTTATTCAAAAAGATTATTAAAGTTCCTAAGACAAGCAAAATTAAAGTCCATTTTATTATCAAATTATGTTATTGAATCAACTAATTATGTTACTCATGCAAAAATCAACACAGACATATTAAAACTTATTAACTAACAAATGTCACACAAAATCAGGTATAAAAAATTGGGTTAATTGCTAAAAGTAATCCTAGCTCACTGTATGCACTTTATTCATATAAGGAAAGAAAAAAAGGGAGGAAAAGGGGTCAAAACCAAGCGTAGCTACCATATAGTGCAGTGTGATCGATATATGATGTTCCCACATTATGTCACATGATATTCGTAAATAGGTGCTACATGGCATAGTAACACATATTACCCTAGTCATATAAATAACTTTTTTTCTTATTTTCGTCCTTTTTCTTTTTCTTCTCGTCTAGTTCCTTTCTTTTTTTATTCCTCTCTTTCTTTTTCTTTCCTTTCTAGCTTGTTCTAACATTTTTTCTGTTTTCTATTTTTTTTAAATTCAAAAAATACTCAAAATAAGGCCAAATTAAATGTTCAACTTTATTAGAAACACACCATGCTCTTTGATAAAATGTGGATTTTAATGAATGTATGTTCAAAATATATTCAAAAATTTCTTAATTTAAAAGAATTAGAATATCAATTTTTACCCATGTTTGGCTTTTTATTTGAAACTTCAAATGGTCATAAAATGTTCATCTTAACTCTAATTATGGTGCAGTTTGAGGCCATGATTTTTTGAAAAAGTGAATTTTGAAAATATTTCAAAATGAGCTAGTCAAACTTAGGCAAAAATAAAAAAATAAAAAACTATTTTTCAATAAATATCCATTTTCATTCAAAATTTTTAATTTGGTTAAATTGTATATATTTATTTTGACTCTAAAAGTCATTTTTTACCTCAAAAATTATTTTCATCTTGAACCTACCTAAATGGACTGATACATGATACTTTTTATGATTTTTCAATTTTTTATATTTTTAGATTTTTCCCAACTTTTGTTTTTTTTAAATATTTTTCATATTTTTTTCAGTTTCTTTTTTTTTATTACCTTTCCTAAAAAAAAAAAAAGGTTTCTAAACTAGGGATAGACCTAAGGAGGGAAAAAATGGGATATCTACAAACACTAGAAGTGGAAAACAATAATAAAGAAAAAATCAAACACTTTCAGAAAAAGCACAAAAAAATCATCTTTATGATTAGGTATTTCATAACTAAAGCATTAATATAAAAGAGACATAAAACCCATTCAAGGTGGAAATTGTGAAACCCTACAAAAACTAGTAATTAATTTACAATTGATCAATTCAAAAACAGTTCATAAAATTTAGGACGATCGCGTAAATTATCCGTTTAAGTTTAAATTTTACAACAATATTAAAAATATTAGTAGAAATGACTATAAATTTAAAATTAAGAAAATAAAATAATAAATTATTAAGTTATATATATTACCCATTATTTATAAAAAACACATAAAATAAGTTTCAATAATTAACAAATCGCTAGAGAAAAATTATACGTAATTATATAAATTAAAAAAAAATGAAAAGTTTAGTGCTTAAGATACACTTTAGAAATTATAAACCATATCAACATTCATAGAATTAAATTGAACCTTCATGACGAATGTAATAAAAAAAAATTTAATAAGTAACTGTATAGTTTTAATATCTCAAATTAAGCTTATATATATACGATTTTATTAGATTTATTACGTTTATCAAGTATACTTACTATACAATAGAGTTTTGTAATATAATTTATTATAAATATTTTGGAAACAACTACGTAATATTAATAATTAATACTAATGAGTAAAATTATATATAAGATGTACATGAATAAGTCCCAAATAATTAATGAAACATATTCATATATATCATATATTAAAAAAAATGTAGTTAGGGCCTTATTTTAAGATGTAAGACCAATAAAAAAGCAGGTCCAAATAAGATTAAATAGTAATATAAATTTCCCAAAAGTTATAAAAAATAATCTTATAAAGTCTAATTTTAAAAATAAGTTAAAATACAACTAATATAAATTATAACATAAAGTTTATCACGTTAAATTTTAATTAGTCTAAAATAAAATTTTTAAATTAGATATATAATATAATGTTCTATTATTTTTAAAGTACATCATAAAACTTTATAAATAATAAATTATGATAAAATTACTCTTGAAAGATCACGTAAAATTGAACCAATAAAAAAATATAATATATATCCAACCGCCTTAATAAGGCGATGAAAATGTGTAATATATATGGCTCAAAGCCATGCTATAAGAATTAGGATTGGTAGATGAGAATTAGACAAATTGAGAGAGAGAGAACAAAAAAGAATAAGGCAAGAAAAAAAGGAAGCTAGAGAGGGAAAAGGAAAAGGAGAGGGAAAAAAAAAAAGAGAAAAAGAAAAAGGAAAAAATAGAGAAGAATAGAATATTTAAATTTTTTTTTATATCTAATATTTGTAGGTAACTTCATTTTTATAATTATAAGTATTTTTTAATTGATATTTATTAGTTATAGAAAAGATATATTCGTAATTCCATTATTTTCCTAAATTGATATTTTATTTGTACAATTACATAAATTTCTTCTTGTTTGAATTTCAAACTTAAAATACTGATAGTTATATATATTTATTATTTCCATTTACTAACCCTAAAGGAGCTAGTTAAATATATATATTTGTATTAATCATCTTTGCTATATATAAGCCTTATATTCAAAACAGTGTTTAATGAATCCCACCATTGGTATGTGTAGCACAATATAATGATTTTGCATATAAAATGAATTGTATAGTATATAGTATTTTAAACGTAATTAGTACTATTTGAAAAATAAACACATACTATAAGCATATATTACTCATTGAATGATGTTTTCACTAATAACATTATGTTACAATTATATATATATATATATATATATATATATAACAAGAGTTGCACGATAAGTAATATATAAAGGATGGTACATATTCAACATGTATATATGTAACAGAATTATATATATATATAACTATTTAATAAAGTTTTGCCTATAGGTAATATAGAACCCGAACAATTAAGTAAAATTATAAATTTAAAATTAAAATAATGATTTGAAGTTTATATTTAATAAGAGTATAAATACGAAAATGAGTTTATATTATAGAAGCGAGTGACAATGATATAACTCACATCAAACTTGAGTGAACAAATCGAAAAGTTCAGGTAAGTTGGCATTCATACTTCATGATATATTGGAGTACCATGTTACAGTACTCGGAGACTTGAGAGTGCTTTTGATTATACTTGTAATTTAGTTAAATGTGTGCGTACTTTATGTGTAATTGTTGCTTGAATTATGAACCTGGAGTATTGCTTCATATGTCCATATTTGATTCGCTTTGCTTTATGAAATGGTTAATCACCACCTAACTAGACGTAACTAAAGATTGATCTTTTACTAACTAGACATGCATAGTAACTACTAGGGAAAAACGACTAGGATTATCAAGCCAAACATGGATCCCCTTCGATAAGGATAGCTAAAATGACATTTTCTCCATCCTTAGTCGAACTAAATAACAGGCAAGGAGGTCGTGACAAAATTAAGGGCCATGGTTCGAAAGTGATCACGGGCGAAAGGTGCACTCCATTGTAAAAGTCCTAGTTTGATTTCGATTCACGAGTGCACGACGTTAAACTTCTCAATCCGAATTAAAGCAGGAGTAATTTCTCTAATCTTACAACAGACCGGATAACGTTATGCGATGACATTTGCTTATTTACATTGTATTTCATGAAAATAAGTTAATTGAAAACCATGTTTGTGCCTAATGTGCTCTTTTGTCTCTACCTCACTTATTAAACTGATTGTGCTTGCATCCGTATAAACTTTACTATAGGTTGACTAATGATTAAGGAGACTACGCCATAACTACTCTCAAGATAGTGTACTTCGACGAAAGAGTAAAGACAATTAAAATCCTATAAGAACCAGACTTTTACCTAGCCATCTTTAGCCTTTTATGGAAACTAATTGGCATATAATACTCTAGAAATGCCATTGGTTTTCAATATGTTGTACATAAACACCAAAACTTGTAGTTTTTGTAAACATTTCAAGAATGTTAGAAACTTTAGAAATATCAAACTACAACTATTTTACTAATTTGCAAACTATTAGTGTTTTTAAGCAAGTATTTTAAAAAGCTCTAATATAGGTTTTACTAATAATAGGTATAGAATTTGCTTCAAATCGATTGAGTCAAGTATACTTGGTGTGAACTAGGTCTACGGCAACAATTGTAAGATTAGCTTCTACCTTAGGAAAGTTCATACGGTGGGGTTATTACGACTCCATCTCTTCGGGGTATAATAGAAATTGCACAAAGTGGAAATGATTCCTTAACATCTAAGCGATGTGCAACATCTTAAATATTCATTTGAGGTGGAAATTAAATAAAAAAAATAAGAGATACGAAATCCAACTTGATTGTGCGTTCCTTTTCTAACTATGGTATCAATAGCAATTTCAAAAGAGCCTTAATTAGGGGAATTAGTGGCATTAAGGTTTGTTTATTTTGGGATAATGATTTTGAATTAGAAAGTTAGGTTCTACGGCAGATACATGGTACGTGTTCAGCTCTATTGTTCTTAACAGTTCTTCACTTATGTCTTTATATGCTAACCACATCATTATTTGTGACATGTAAACAGATTTTATATATAAACTGCCTCAAATGTCATATAAGAACATTATAGCAAAGCAGCTCAGGATGAATGCCGTCATTTAGTAGCTTAGGATTGTCTACCTCAACAATGTACTTGAGTTGAGATCGAATATTGAGTAAGAAGACTCTGCATCGCACAAGCTATAGTATAGAGGGTGCCATCCAAGGCAAAGATGGGGTTGGGGTAGGGGGTGAGGACGCTAACAAGTTAAGTTGGGCATTAAGGACGATCCTTCTCCTAAGCACCAATCACCAGCAACATTTGTAGTATCGACATTTCAATTTCAAACGCCCTTCATCGAAGAGAGCTCCAACAATAAGATGTTTTAAGCACTCTTCATTGAAGAAAGCTCTAATAATTAGATCTACACTCCTTCTACTTCATTAAGGAGGCCGACTAGAGATTGTGACGAAGACATAGGCAAGAGACTTATGCAAGTGGAGCCTACTCCAATCCCTATGCATGTGTCATACTCCTATATTAATACTAAGGATGGGGCACAAATCATATAGTTAGATGCAGATTAGATGGTGCAACCCCAACCTGACACAAACACTTGAGATACACATACATATACACACCAACAATGTAGACAACATTAGATTGTCACTAGATTTAGCTATTTGACATCTTCAATTATAATTGATGTGTATATTGTGAACACTTTGTTGCATGCTTTGTGAGTCCCATATTTGGCAAATAAAAATTACATGGATAAATTTAAGGAATCGATGAAATTAACTCAATTAACCTAAAAACTTACAAATAGGCACGAGACTTTAGATGAGGAGATTCGATGGATTCGGATATTAAAAATATAATAAAATAATAATATAAATAAAATAGTATAATTTAACTATATTACTTATTATTTATCGTAATCGTGTAAAATAGATTTCAATAGTTTATAAACTTTTAGAAATCAATTATATATGTAATAAAATTACTATGGGATATAAAATAACATATATAATATATTCGTACCTATCGTGTGCAATTTTTAAGTAAGTATGTATACCCGTAATCAACTAAAATACCTTAATATTCATATTTTATACTAAAATAACCTAAGAAAATTATTAAAAAATCATAGGCAATTGGTATTAAGTTGTGTGGGCATGTGTAATCACTAATTTAAGTGTTTATATAATATAGCAAAAGATCATGCAAGAAGTGAGCAGTATTTAAGGGAAAATCCATGAAGACAGAGAGAGAAAGAGAGAGAGAGAGAAAATTAAGTTACACAACAAAATCAATCCTAAAAATGTGAAACACTCTCTACTGGGATGCTCTCTACTGGGATGCTACATGCAAAGAAGAATCTAGGAAAATTAATTGTGGGATTTGGAGAAGTTAGGAAATAAATTTAGGAGATTATACAAAAATAAGGTACAATTTGATCACCAGAGAGTATAGAGACTTAAAGGGTCGTTAAAATTCAACCAGCACCACCACCAGAAGCTTCAACCACTACCTAATGGTTTCAACAAAGTGGGACCAATCGCTGGTAGTCAAAGCTTCAAATTTCAGTGGGTGTCCATTCTTGTCTGATTTTATAAAATTTTGCAAAAATATCAAAAGTGCTTAGCAAATTATTAAAAAAAAATTATTTTTACATAATTCCATATATAGAATCTAGAAAAAATATTATTTTATATACATTTAATAGCTAATATATACATCCCTAAAAAATTGAAGAAATCGAACGATTTTTTAAGTTGAAATAAATTGGATAAATAACGTAGTTTCTACTTTAAAATTTTTTTATAAACTATCTTAAGTTAATATTAATTTGCTATGTTGAAATTTTTTATGGTACTATTTTCCATACTTTTATTTGATTTTTGAATCTAAAATTATGCCTAAAATAGTGTTTTTAGTAAAAAATAATATATTACTTTACATAAATCTATTTAGATACTAAGAATGAATCATATTTGGAGTATGTATACTGTTCTGGAGTGGTTGGATTTATTGCTAAAGTAAGGAGTTATAGGAAGTTGGAAGTTAGCCTTAAATAAGTCGAGTTAGTATTTGACTAACTTGATGAACTTAAAATAATTGATGAATTGTGATGTAATATATAAGGAATTAGGAAGTAATGAAATTGAGAAAGTTTTGTTTGAAGTGTTTTTTATGTTTTAACTTGGTTCTACAATTATAACTCGGAAGTTAGTAAAGTAGCTAAATTTAGGACCTTAATTGAGAGCAGATGATAACTCAAAGGATTTTAAGGATGAATTTTATGCTAATATGTCAAAAGCAAAACTCAGTAATAAAATGTAAACAAAAAAGGGAGGGGGGGAGGGAAAGCAAAAGGTTGATCAAAGGATGTTTTTATTAAAAATTCTATAAACAACAGAGTTAAAGGCTTGCTTAGAGGATAGCATAATAAGGAATTCAACTTGGGAAAGTTTAGAGGATGTCTTAGAATATAAAACTAATGTAACAAATAACCCCTATGTAGCTTAGATAAACTTAGAAGATTTTTTAATTAAAGAAAACTACTATAAAACTACTCAAAACCAAACTCAGAGGATTTTTTACTAAAGAAAACCACTATAAATCACTCAAATCATAACTACGTGGATTTAGTTGACTATGATAACTTATGAAAATCAATGAAAGATCAAGAAATAATGATTTTTAAGTGAAATTTACTTATGAAATTTATGATTAAATAACCAAAAACATATAAAACAAAGTATTAACTAATGAATTAAGGTTTGAAAATTAATTTATCAAAGGATTTTTGGACTAAAGAAAACTATTATAATTTGAAAATTAATCTATTAAAGGATTTTTGAACTAAAGAAAATTACTATAAAACTACTCAAAACTAAACTCAAAAGATTTTTTACTCAAAAAAAAAAAACACTATGAATCACTCAAATCATAACTAAGTGGATTTAGTTGATTATGGTAACTAATGAAAATCAATGAAAGGTCAAGAAATCATGATTTTTAAGTCAAATTTACTTATAAAATTTATGAGTAAATAACCAAAAACATATAAAACAAACTATTGACTAATGAATTAAGGTTTGAAGATTAATCTATTATGTATTTTTAGGGATAATTGAAGAGCAAAGAGGCAACGGTTAAGAGTAAATTACCAATGGGTATGAGTAAGTTACTAATGGGTATAAGTATTTCACCATGCTTTAGAGTATTGTTTAAGAATATTTGGAGACCTTAGTATGTATTTTGTTTGTGATTGTAAGTTAGTAACTTATACGTATGCAATACATGTGCTTAGATATTGTATTGCTATTATGGAGCACTGGACTTTATGTGTTGATTGCTTTATTGAATTGTGTGAAATTTCTTGATCACCTTAAAAGATAAACTAATTCAAACTTGACCTAATTTTTAACCGAACCTACATCACAACTCACTAAAGGGAAACGACTAGGATTCTCTAACTAAATACGGACCCTTCAATAAGGATAACAGAAATTGTCATTTCCTCACTCTTAGTCAAACTAAGAGATAAGATAAAAGGTTGCAATAAGGTTAACGACCGTTATTCGAAAGTAATCTAGGGCAAAGCGTATTTCTCAATTGTACAACCTCTGGTCTAGTTTTGATTCATGAAGTACGCAATGTCAAATTTCTCGAAACCTAAATTAGAATAAGCATAATTTCTTTAATCCCACGACGATTGATCAACATTATGTGATAGCATTTGTTTGAATATGCATTACATTCAATTAATCTTTGCTTGGAAACCCCAATTGCTTGATATTAGATACGTGCTATTGTCTCTATCCTACTTACTGAGTAAGTTGTTACTCATTTTCCTATAGTTATTTTGCAAATTTCCAGTAGAATCACCAGTATTATACCAACTTCTAAAATAGTAGAGAACGAGGTTAGAAAGTGAGATTCAAAACTAATAAACTATGTTCTTAATTATTTATCAAATTTACTAACTTGCACAAAAACTAATAGGTCTTTATTAATAACCATCTAGTTTTCAATTATAGATACTGTTATTATGCTCTATTAACTTGTAATCTTTTATAAACCCTTTACTAATTGTTCTATTTTCTCAAATCAATTTACTTTTAGAACTTTTTTTTGAAATTGGGATTTTATACTCTAAATAATTTGTAAAGCTTAATTTTCTCAATCATGTAAACTACAAGGTTATCTTCCGAAACTATTTAAAAAAGTTACATTATAAGTTAATAACTATTGGACTCGAAATTAGATTGGCTTGAAGCAAAAAAGTAGTAAATACCTTATATAAACTATATTTACATTAGCGACTAAATAACTAACTTATAGCTTATAGCTTAAGTTAGTTTATACAACAGAACTATTATAATTCTTTGGTTTGGAGTATGACATAGTTGAAAGGAGTAATAGAATTTTCCTATTGCTTAATTGTCATTTTCCAACTTTTCATCCATCATTTGCTCTATTGTGACGGTTATTGATGTCATAAAATTTGTGTGATATTCCATTTTACTGGTACTATTAAGTTTGAATGATAGTGTAATGTATTTAAATCTTACCGTAAGGGGTTAGTTATGACTATGAAGTTTGATTTCTAATTGACTTTATTGTAGTTGGGCTGTTTGGAGATTTTCTCGTAAAATGGGATGATTTAGCTATGCTAGGTGCAGATTAGTAAGGGTATTACTGGCAAAATTGCCTTTTGAAAAAATGATTTTATTTTAGTTCAATCCAAAATCAATATTTCAAGAAACAATTTTAAGTACTATATATCTAGGATTATTTTCCTAGATACGATATTTTTGGGGTTTTTTATATTTTTGCAATTTTTTTTCCCTTTTCCCAGATCTGATTGCATAGAGGTTCAAAAAAATTTTAAAGAGCGAAAATTTAATTCATGAATTGAACCATAAGATTCCCCAAGGAAACAGGAGTCATTATAACATAGCCCTGATGCCCCCAAAAGGTCATAATGTCCTACTCTCTGGCTTTCTGATCAATAGGGTAAAAAGATGATGGTATTTAAGGATATTAAAACATTATCACTGGAGCAAAATATCCTTTAGAAATCATTCACTTACCCTGGATTAGGAACTCAATATAATTATAATAGTATCTATCAAAGATGCTTGGCATAAAAGAAAAACTAATTACGCTTTGTCTTACAGCTTGTGCATGTAGGTTGAAGACGCGTTACCGTTTGGTACAGCTACGCTTTTCCTCTCCTTCATCACCATCACTTCCAGAATCCCATCTTGGCGAAATTTAGGAGCCACCATTCGGTTGTCTACGGGTCCGGGCAGACTAAAGGAGATAGTGAATGGTCCAGCAGGACATAATTGCTGAGTTACCATGCGATATACACGAGACGAATCTTTTGAGATTATTCCATTTGTGATTTCCCCCCTTATATGAACCATCCCATTATGGAAGATCTCAGCCTTAAGATTCCCTGGTACAAAGAAAAGATGAAAAAAGATGAAGATGTAGCAGGATCAGAGAAATTATTATGAATTTGTCCTAACAGACTCATATGACTAGATGCCTTTGAAATTGGATGATGCACGGATATAGTCATTCAAAATTAGAAACTCAGATCAAAATGCTATGATGAGGATGTGGATCCTGTAAGATCACAAGATTATGAAATTACAGGTCAAAACTATAGCTTCAATTAGAAAGATGCGAATTTGTAAGTAACCATTATATATAATGCAGCATATTAAAAGAAATAGTTGTTGGGCTGCCATGAATATGAATTCTTTCAAATTAGTGAGAAAGTTCAGTTTACTCTTTTCAGCCCCAATTTTTCATCCTGAGCAACATGCTATAGACCGAGATGACAGCAGGAAATACTTCGTTATTTTAATAATAATAAAAGATAACCGACCACCGTAGTTCAATGAGCTCCATCAAAAGGGCAAACATGAAATTCATGTACTCGTAATGTTAGCAAACGGCATTTAAAGGAAGATAGTTTTATGTGCATAAATCTGATTGTTTCTTTATAACCTTCTAAATTATAAAAATTTTAAAGCCCTTAGCGATTATTAATGTATGCACATGTCACAAAATTTTTGCCAGGAAGCTCAATGAACCCAGTGAGAGCAATATAGTGTTCAAGCATGAAACCACTACAGATGTTGTTGAACAACAGTGAATAAGAAACACCTCTGGTAAATATATTTGCACAAATACATTAAAAAAACTTTGAACATTGATGATACTTGATACGGTGTTCAACATGTATGCGGATCCATAAAAATCACACAAAGGAAAAGAGTTGATTAACCCATAATGAAGTATGTTTGCAATGCACATCAAACAGCAGCAACACAATACGGTGCATCAATTATATGCTAAAATGATCACATAACTCCTAGTGTCGGTAAGTAGATTGACAGCAGCAAACCTAGGGCCTACACCTACTTAGTAGAAACAACATAAAAGTATAAGGGAGTTTCAAGATTATAAGTGGCATACTCCGTTCCTTAGAAAGGCCAGGCAGGGCAACTCGAAAGAGGTAGGAGTTCTCACTCACACCAATATCAACCATACCAACAGGTGGACCTATTTTGCCTTCCCTTGCAGTTCCTGTCACTTCTACAAGGGGCTTTACCTCAACATTGTGAGCACACTCTTGAGCAGTCATGTCTTTTCTCCTCTTCTACCTGCAATCAGAAATTAGATCAAATGACACACTTCCCATACAAAACCTACCCACCCTCTACGTCTTTTCTAGTATTGACAGACATGCACAACAAGATGAAATATATTGGGTAGCAGCTGGTACTGGCTGGGCTCCTCTTTTCACCAAAATTAATTGAAAATCACACATGCAAGCACAGGGGCACAGCCATATATATTTCAAGTAGAAACTCCAAATACCAGCAGAAATGAGCAACTTTATTCTAAATCTCATTCCTGTCGATATCCAAATTAATAAAAACTTAAAAAACATGTCCAAATTTCAACCCTTGCAGCAGATTAGTTGGGTGGAGGAAGGCTCAAATTTTGATTTTGCTCAAGTTCTACAAGTGCAGTTATGCTTGAAGGAGAAAAGGAAGTGAATAACAGTAAACAAGAGCATAAAGAAATTAACCATCATCAGGGACAACTCACAAACACAGAAACAAACTATATAGGAAGAAAACTGCAAACAAATGTAATGTTAATTTTCTAACTCAACAATTAAGTTCTAATATGTCTAAGAGGTAAGCTTTTTAGAATTTGAGAAGTACCTGGCCAGCAAACTCATTTCCATTTAAAAAGGAACTTTTCTCAGCATTAAAGTATTTTGTATTAAACAAACTATTCTTCACAAGGCAAACAAGAAACTTTCATGACAAATTACATGAGGTCATAGGTTCAAAACTTCCTGAGGAAACTTCTTAGGGCTAGCTACATGGCCAAGTCTATAATTAACTTTTTGAGGGACTGTTAGGTGGTTCATAAAGGTAGGTACCAGTCTAATCACGGTCATATCCTAGATAACAACTATTCTTATTATATAAAGGCAGAAAAAACTCTGTTTAAGATTCCCAATTAAATTAGAAAATAAGCAATTCCTTTACATTCATATACTGCTAATTGACCCTTGAGTTGCCTGGCAGTTACTCCTAATTCTTACTGAAAAATTGTATTCAGTCCTATATTCTAGTCCTCTATTGAGAAAGTTCTTGGGGATACTTTCACAGCTCAAGCTGGACTTCACCAGCATTCACACCTTGTAAGTTGGTTCTTTCATATGAAGGAAACGAGCATAACAATGAATGCACACCTTTTCTCGCTTAATATAACTCAGTCTCCAATATAAACCATGTTTTAAGGATAAAGTTGGTATGCCATGTTGCCGATCCTTGCAAGAGATGAAAATTCACAAGGATAAGAGATCATACGAAAACCATCTGGCCAATATAATATAGAGATGGACTAGGAAAATAAAATGATGATATAAAAATGGACCAGAGTTGATACTAAAATCCAAAAACCAGAACTATCCAAAAAACAAAAAAAGAAAAAGAAGAAGAAGAAAATCCACAAACTAGTACACGAGCTAAGCAAGTACCCTGCAGCCTGAACCATTAAGCAACTTGGAGTATTATGACTATGTCTCACCATTCTCTCACATTTAAGAATCAAAGAACAAACAGATTACACATAAGACTTACTTATCCAAACTTTTTTGTTGATGGTTGACGGATATGAGGTGCTAATATAACCTTGTTTTTTTTTTTTTTCCTTTTTTGGCTTTGGAGCTAATACATTAATAGCATGACACAACTGGAGATGGAAGCGAAACTTGCTAAAAATATAAAAACGTACTCAAAGAACTAGTTAAAGGCTCAACTTTCGAAATATTGGATAGGTTCATACATGACCATCGGATCAGCTATCCTTTACGAGCATGCCTATAAGCCCATGCAATATGGCTCCAAAGATTGAGCTTATGAGAATGAAACCCAACACTTCATTCTGCAATATTTTATTGATGTCTGGCCATCTTTCAACCAGCATTTATGACACAATTCTATTCTTTTTCGAACTTTACATTTCTCTGTCTCCAAACTCCCTATTTATTCCGGATGCACTCTCTCTTTATTGGCTAAATTTTAAATCAAAAATCTTTTCTTTGCATTGTGTGAAGACATCTATATAAAGCTCTCAAGCTTCAAGAAGGATCCTCTTTATCCGATCATCTTAATCCTGGACATTCTTGATGTCCTTTCTTATCTGGATTCTCGAATTCTCACAATTAACTGAACATGTGCTTCAATATGTATTCAGTATCTTTCAAACACACATTGGAGCATAAATTGCATGCTTTTGGCATGAGCACCTCTCGGTAAGCCAATGCTCCCATTCTGCTGCCTCTTACAAACATCTATATCTCTATTCCAGCGCTCTTCAAATTCTTCACTTACAAGTTATTTCCTAAATATCCCCATGACACTAAATACATTCCAATTTCAAGATAAATAGTCTGGTGGTCCGCAATCATAAAAACAGGTGCTCCAAATGCTCTACCACATTTCTACTTACGCTATGTTTGGCTTCAGATACTAGATACAGCATTTGGAATACTCATCACTTAATTAATATCCGGGAAACGAGAAAAAATAGAAGCACAACGAATTTCTGAGGATCAAGAGATCATCAAGGAATTATCTCGTATACTCAGAAATCATTCCGTATTAGCTCTGGCATTAGCGTAAGCGTTTAAGATAGTTTTAAGATAATCATCCATCATTTCAAATATAATTGCCCGATATGTCTTCCCATCATGTTAGAATCCTTTATCAGTGAGCATCCCAAGTGCTTCACTTAGCATTTGAAGCCAAACATAACTTTATCCTATTTCTTAGCCAAACAATTGAATCAGGAAATTATTACAAATCAATCTCAGTTCTTTCACAGATTACAAATTATAATGCCTATCGCAAGAAAAAGGAGCTTTATTAAGGGTGTAATAATTGTAAATCAATCTCAGTTCTTTTATTTTTGATAAAATCAAATCTAACAAGAAGACAGCTCATCAGTTATCACACACTCTGCAGCTGATGTCATTGCCAACTGAAATTATATGACTATTAGACCATGATTATCATAAACAAAATGAACACATTTAGAGAGAGAGAGAGAGAGAGAGAGAGAGAGAGAGAGAGAGAGAGAGAGAACCTGCGGGCAGTTCTCGATGCTGATCGTTGTTGTCACCGGGAGAGAGAAAGAGAGAGAGGAAGGGATGGAGGGAAATGAGTCAAACGACTGGAGATGTTTGAAGACTAAGCATTGTCTGTTTGGATGTCAGCCCTAGGTAGCTCTAGTTTGTTTTTTATTTATTTATTTATTTATTTAATCTCTTCTTAATTGAAGTGAATATACGATAACTAGGAAAGAGGAAAAAAAAAAAGGAGACCGGGAGAAAATAGGAAAAAGCTTTATGTTTTCATATTTAATGAAAGAGTGAAAATGGAAAAGAATATGAAAAAATTGGTAGAAATATTTTCATTTTATAGTCTCCTTTTCGATGTTTAGGACACACATTTTATATTTTCAAAAATATTTATATATATTTCATGAATAAATTATTATATCAAAAACATGCAAAACGTTCCTTTTTTTTTGTTTTTAATAAGCATTTTGAAGTATTTATTAACATTTTTTGGTATTTATATCCAAAATTGAAGAAAAATGGATGGAGATAAAGATAATTTGCCAAATACTAATATGAATACTTTCATCAATTACATACTCCATTTCATTCTAATACAAACCAAATAAAAAATAAAAGACAATTCTATTTATTTCATTTTAAGGTACAATACATGTCTACAAATATTTTAAAAAATTACACAATTATAAATTATATAAAAAATATTACAAAAATATCAATGTTATATCACTTTATATATTGCATCTTCATAATGCAATATAACATTGGTACACTAAAAGTAATGTTCAATCTTGAAGATAAGACATATATACAAATACTAATGTAACATCTTAAATATACAACATAGATTCAAATAAACTTTTAAAAATGTTGCATCTTCAAAATATAATATATATATATATAAATACTAATATTCTATCTTAAAAATACGACATAATATTGGTATTTTGATAATATTTTGTATAATTTATAAATATGTAATTTTTTAAAAATTGTGATAATAAACATGCAATTTTCTCCTTCATTTTATTTCTTTACTTATTGACAAATAGGCCACTACAAAAATTACATCTCTCTCTCTCTCTCTCTCTCTCTCTCTCTCTCTCTCTCTCTCTCTCTCTCTCTCTCTCTCTCTCTATATATATATATATATATATATATATTATGACAAAGGGACACGATTGTATTATGATCAATTACCTTCAATCTCATATATCACATAAGAATAACTTGTGCTATCTAAATACCTTAAAAAGTGTCCATAATGGGATTTAAACCCAAGTTATCATGATTGTACCTTAGGCCTTAACCACTGATCTAATCCCTTAGGGTTAAAAAAAGATATTGTTTCATCTCCTTCATTTTTTTTTTTTTTTTGTTGTTGATTTTGTCCATTTCCTTGGATCACACTTACTAATACATTTTCTGACTTAATTTCTATATCATACATAAACTTATACACATGTATCATGAACAACTAAAAAAAAAGAACATAAATCCTTTAATTTCTTCACTCTTATGTTTATAACCTTATTCACTTTAATGTACACAAATGAATTACCCGCTCTTTGCATTTTCCACCCACTCACAACTTATTTAATACGTAGTCAACCCTTCGTTAACTACACTGACCAACTCTAACTACTCCTAACCAACTATGACTCATATAAGCAACTTTCAACTAAGTCCTAAACATCCTAATCTAAAATTTAAGTTATACTCAGCACACCCCCTTAATTCATATTTGTTACAACATCATATGAAACAACACTTAACTTGTCTCTCTATTTCTCAAATCTATCACTCTTTAGTGGTTTTGTCATAATATTCGTTACTTAATTTTCAATTGCACAATATATCAACTTAAGCTTGTCTTTGTTCACCTAGTCTCCTAGAAAATGGAATCTAGTCTCTATATGTTTGCTCATTCCATGTGCCATTGAATGCTTTGCAAGATTGATGGCTAATTTCCTGTCAATCATCATGGTCAGCAACTTCCTCACATTAATATGCATCTAATCAAGTAAAGTTTCTAACCAGGCTCCTTGACATACTCTAGTTAATGCGCCTACATCTTTTACTTTACAAGATGAGAGAGGTGCTATGAATTGCTTCTTTAAACACCAAGCAAATGTTATTTTATGAAATTGGAAAACATAGCCCATTATGCTCCTCCCGTCAACTTTATCACCATACCAATTTGTACCAAAAAAACCAACAACTCTTTCTCCATCATTCACTTCACTATTTTGCCACAAATCATGATCTGACATTTTTTCTCCTATTTCAAAATTAGTATGCCTAGGAGCTTAGTTATCACTAGAACTTACATGGTAAATCTAAACTAAAATGGGTTATCTGAGATATTGAAGAAATTAGAGAGAATTGGTTCACAAGCGAACAAGAGTAGTTGACGTGAAGCTACTCAGAAGATATGACTCACCAACAAATACAACACGACTTGACACCTCACTTGATATAACACACAAGTTGATGTCAAGGTCCACCCATCATTAATCCTGAGTTATTCGGCAAGATTAGATAAGAGTGTATGAAAGATAGATTTGGAAAGGATTGTCTCATAAAAATAGAATATTCAATCTTAATTGTAAGTTGTCTACAACTTACAAGGGAAATGGACTATTTATAGTAAGTCCTTAAGATAACATTACAAATAAAGAAATTACAAGAAAGTATATACAAAAAGAGAAATCCTAATACATACGAAAAAAGGTAAAAAGGACAAAAGACAAAAATGGAAAGGTAGTACAATACCAAATGAGGTAGATGGGTGGCAGTACAATATTGGTCCCATATGAAGATTCTTTAAACACAACAGGAGAGAGGGATCAAGATATTGCAGTAACAAAGGAGTCAGGATAAGAGAAATGGTAGCATGTCAAGAGAAAACTATTCGACTAATAAGTAAGTCTCTCATTACTCGGCAAGAACCTCTTGATAGTAGTTGGTCGAATTAATTGGCACAGGGTCTGTAGTAAGTGAATAGTCAGCAACATTACTACCAAAGGTATAGATCAACGTATAACAATGTGAAGAGCTCAAGGAGTTCAGCTACATTCCTTTGGTGTAAAGTTTCTTATCATCAATAGATTGCCGAGAGAATATTCTTCGGGTGTGGGATTAGAGTCCTCATAGCCATGCACGAATAATGGGACTAATAGTCGGTAATTCATCAAAAATCCTCTTAGCTACAACTAAGTGAGAAGTCTTAAAATTATCCATAAACCTATTAATCAATCCAACTTTAAATACCATATCAAGTCTTGTGTTGTATAAGTACATAAGTGAACCCATAACCTATTTATAGAGTGTTGAGTTGACAGGTCTTCCACCTAAATCTTTCTATGTATCTAATAGGCCTATAGAAGGCCTAACCCACTATCACAAAGAAATAATACTCTACTGAGACAAACAAATATCTTAAGTTTTCTCTCTCTTCTCAAACTCCAACAAGTATCTCTCTCTCTCTTATGTTCTTTTGATATTAAGGTTTTTAGATTTGAAAAGGAAATTGAACAAAACTAAAAGAAAATTTCAAATTCTTGTTCTACGTATTCTAATCTATATGATGATACTAGCAAATTGTTTTCTTATATGTTTTGCGAAGGTTTAAAAGGGTCATGAGAATGGAAAGGGTTCTCAAAAGTGGAAAAAGTTGCTTCTAATTCTTCAGGTGATCAGCGACTCTAGAAATTGCAAAGCAATTTTTCAAGAAGAACTCTCTTGCCTTTTCTTTCTGTTTTTCGTTTTATTTATACATGGTTATAATTTTTGTAAAAGTATAGTTACTATCTGTTATGTACAACTAGATTTGTTATATCTGCTTTTGTGTAACTATTTCTCCTAAAGTATAAGTGACTCCTTTTCCCTTGTATATTATTATTACTTAGTATCTAATGTAATCTTTAAGCTTTATGTTCTATTTTATGTTCCTCCTGGATCTTCTAGTCCCTTGTTGCTTCTTATTTGTTGTTACAACATTTTCCCCTATCAATAAAATACTGACCTTGTCCTTAAGGTTAAAGTTAGGAAAATTCCTTTTGAAATCTAAAATGTCCAACCTATTAGCATCAAATAGGTCTAATGACTCTCACTCAATAAGTATTAAGTCACCTTCCTTCCTTATTTAAGCACTTCTTAATTATCTAGAATAATGAGAGGCTTTACCATAGAATGATTAGTAATAGCCTTGTCTAGTAGTGTTATTTGTACATCCATGTTACCCTCAGCTTTCTTCAATAAGGATATATGAAAAATTGCATGTATAGAAGATGTTTCTAGTAAAGCTAATTTATAAGCTACTGGTCCCAATCTTTGTATAACCTACAATGGTTCATAATAACACCTATACAGCTTATAAAAAAGTCTATTGGCCAATGTAGTTGTAAGCCCTAAAGTTAAACCAAATGACTGTAGGATTGAACTTAGTACATAAAATTTAAAACGATCGGTTAAAGAATCCGATCAAACCTAAACTAAAACTATAGGTAAAAAAATTAATAAAAATGACCCTGTAAACTTGAATTTAAAAAAATAAGTAATAAAATAGGAGACTATAAAATTTTCAAATTTTAAATATAATAATTGTTAATTGTCGAAAAAGTGAAAAGTATAATCTAATAACTAATAAATCATTAGAGATAGATTATATGTATACTAAAAATCATAAAATAACCTAAATAATAATTAGGAATGTTCATATGTACCCCACATATATTTACGTGTAGATAAAAATATGCAAAATTACTTAAATTGGCTAAAAATTTATTAAATAATTAAAGAAAATTATTAATTAATTAAGAAAAATTAGAAGAAAAAAAATCAAAGGAATAAGGAATGATGTGGATTTGGTTGTGGCAAGTCAAGAAGTGAAGAAAAAAATTAACCAATCAAAATCAAGTAACACAAAAGGCAAAAATTAAAGAATTTGTGCAATGTCTTGTCTAATTAAATGCATAATAATTACTACAAAGCTCTATAAATAGAAAAAAAATTATAGAGCTCATTTGGATGGTTAGAAGTTAGAAAAAATAGAAAGCATCGAAATTGAAAGAGAAAAATTAGGGTTAGAAAAAAAAAAACAAGGAAATTAGTGCAATAGAGGCTAGTGAACCAAACCCACACACAAGCCGAACCACCACTACCACCCCACTCCAGACCCACTGCTTGGACCGACCAAAACACCTGGATCGGTGTCGGAAGCCTAAAAGTCATCGAACCGGGTGAATCTCTTATCTGCTTCAATTTTGTATAATTTCTTAAAATTATTTATTTTGCCCAAAAAATTATGAAATTTATTATTCTAAGGTTTTATTATATGTAGATTTAGAGACAAATAGTGGTTAAGTTTAATCACGTCTGAAAATATACGGTTCTTAATAAATTAAGCAAAATCGAACGTAACTAGAATTAGAAATAAAT
Organism: Lumnitzera racemosa; assembly: GCA_024138005.1. NCBI lineage: Eukaryota > Viridiplantae > Streptophyta > Magnoliopsida > Myrtales > Combretaceae > Lumnitzera > Lumnitzera racemosa. Next base: position 110,314,319 of record JAMXBC010000001.1, on the reverse strand, counting down.
AAGCTTAGGAATATATTTTAGAGCTCAAATTTTTTTCTGTAAAATGCTTAAATGATATAAAATAGTGCTATAAAGCCATTTTTTTAAATTTAATTTTTGAAATTTTTAAGTAAATTTTTAGCCTTAAAATGATGGAAAAATTGTGTAATTTTGGGTTAATTAGATGATTAAATGATTAATTACTATTTTAGATAGTAATTAGATATTTAAGGATGTTAATCTCTGATATGGAAACCTAATCCTAACCTTTGGAGTGTTAAAATATAGGAATTATGTAGTAATTGTAAGAAATTCAGAATATGTGGAATTGGAAATTTAATAAATATGAAAAATTATGGTTATTTAGATAATATAATAATAATAATCAGAATATAATAAATCTGAAGCAAAATTTAATTTTAGGTAATTGTATAAAAAAATGTAAGATTTTCTCACATTAGAAATAAATCCAGTACCCCAATTAGGATTAGAGTGTACCAAACAGTTTATAACACTAAATTAAGACTCAATGTGATATTAAAATACTCGAGCTTAATACGATTAATTTCACATTAAGATTTGAGCATATTTAAGATTCCAAAATCAAAACTAAAATCTAATTTAAAAACTGAACCTCGAAATAAGGTAAAATGAATCATTAGTAAATAATAGGTATATATGGAGAAATGAGTTAAATTATAATTTAGAATATGAATCATTAAAGTATAAGTACTAAAAATATCTATTTGTATTATAGGATATTTAGAAATGAACCGGCTTGCAATTAAGTGATTGGGCAACTGAGAATTCCAAGTAAATTGGGTTATTACTTACTATATTAGAGTACTATTTTATGGTACTAGAAGACTTAGGATTGTGTATGATTGTGATTGTAAGTAGATTGTGATTGTAAGTAGTTTATGCTTGTGTTTGAGTATCTGAATTTGTGTTAAAATTTGTAATGTAATTGATTTTGTGTTATGACTAGATTGGTATGAAATTGTTTGAACATCCTAAATGGAATTAAATCTTATTCAACTCTAATGACCTAAATTGTCATACATTGTAACCCTTTAGGGGATCATTAAGATTCTCTAACCAAACACCAACACCTTCAATAAAGATAGCGTTGGATAGCAATTAGTCTTTTTCTCATCCTTAACAGAACTAAATGACAGGAAAGGGGGTCGTAGTGAAGGTGAGGGCATTGGTTCAAAGGATAGCCTTAAGAGGAGTAGTATCTCCATTGCACATACTTAGGTTTAGTTATGAGCTATTGCTTAACATGAAAACTTCTTAAGCCGGATTAGAGCGAGTAAATTTTCTCTGATTTTGCAATGGACCAGATTACGTTGTATGATTACACTTGCTTGTTACATTGCATGAAAATAATTGCTTGATAATCTTGTTTGTGTTTGTATACATTCATGAGTCTCCAATTCAACTTATTGAGTTATAGTTGCTTATACTCGTATAGATCCTTTTGCAAGTCCTGATTTCTGAATACTTCAAGTATTATGCCGCCTTATAATTACCCAAATGTTAGTTCTTTTAAAGCTTGGGGTGTGAAGATCAATTCACTTAGCAGTAGATGTATAGGTAGAGTGTCCTTTATAGTTTAAGAATGAAAAATTGATAGTCGTTATGTAAATTAGTGAACTATTATGTTTATGTAGAGTTTCCTGGGAAGTTCTATGAAATTTACATATACTTATGTATGTTGATATAAAATTTGTAATAATTACTGTAACTTTAGCTAAATATTTTATTAGACTGTTTACTTCAAAGTGAGAAGTCGTTAACGCCTTATGTAAATCATGTCTATGATAGGTACTGTGAAACTAGTTATTATCATAAAATGGTTTACACGGCGGAACTATTACAACTCTATAACTTCGAGGTGTAACAGTAGTTTACCTATAGGGTTACAATTTGACATAGGCATAATCTCCCACTTACAACTCCTTATTAGTTCTATGTTGATATGCAAAACACTTCATTCTCCACTATGCCTTATTCAAATGCTGTTTTAAGGCCTTTGAAATATCACCTCTATTTATGAGGTCTTGATCAACAGCTTTAGTTGAGCTTAAACCCTTGATATAATCAGGTAATGTAAGCAACTCCTTCCCATATAAGGCTCGAAATGGAGTCATTTGACATTAGTATAAAAACTAGTATTGAAACAAAACTCTAACTAAGATAGATACTTTGGCCACCCCTTTGGATTATCCATTACATAAGCTCTCAAATAATGTTCGATATACCTATTTAACACCTCTTTTGCCCATCTATCTGAAGGTGATAGGAAGAGCTCATTCTCAATTGAGTCCCACTAAACTTAAAAAGTTCCTGCAAAAAACAACTTACAAATACTCGATCCCTATCACATTCCACTATTTGTAAGATCCCGTGTAATTTCACTATAATTTCAATGAACAATCTAGCCCCTGAAATTGTTGTATAATTTGCTAATAGTAGGCCTAAGTGGCAATATTTAGTTAATCTATCAACAATTACTAATATAATTTAATACCCTTTTGAAATTGGTAATGCAATTATAAAATCCATTAATATCTCATTACTGACTTTTTGAGGACTAGGTAAAGGCTGAAGAAGTCCTACTGGATTGTTTGTCAAATATTTAATTTGTTGGCAAACATGGTACTTCTTCACAAATTCCTCAACATTTGTTCTCATCCCTTTCCAATAGAAAGTAGCACTTACTCTTTTGAATGTCTTCAAGACCCCTAGTTGACCTCTTATAGATACAACATGAAATTCCATTAAAATGGAAGAGATTAGAGATGAATTAGAAGGTATGTAGATCCATTGACCAACAAACAACAAAACACTTTTGTAGGTAAAAAATAATGAAGTGGACTCCCTTTGTTCATACTACTCCTTAGCTTTATCCATTTAGCATCCTTTTTGTAATTGATGTTTATGTTATGAAATCAAAAGATGGTAATGATACATCAATTGAGATTCCATATCAAATTGCCTTGATAAGGCGTCGACCACTTTATTGTCCCCCCTTAGCTTGTATTCAACATGATAGTCATATCCCAATAACTTAGCCAAATATCGTTGTCGTTCAAGTGTTTGGATAACTTCAGTCATGATTTCTTTCAAACTTTTCTAATCTATTCCTATCGTAAAATGGCGTCCTAACAAGTACTGGTCTCACTTCCTTACTACCTCTACTACAACCACCAATTCCATCACATATGCACCAGATTTTTGTAGTCTTAAAATTAACTTTTTATTGAAATATGTAATTTGATTTGCTACCTAATGTAGGATAACTCTTATTCCCAATCCTAAAGCATTGGTTTCTACTATGAATGTCTTTTTAAAATCTAGTAAAGCAAGAACAAGCACTGTTATGAAACCATTCTTTAAATTGTCAAATGCTTTAGTAGCTTCTTAAGTCCAAGGTATCCTTTTTTTAAAATATTCGTTAATGGAGTTGCAATTTTGGCATAATTGCAAACGAAGTGCCTGTAACAGCCTGATATTCCCAAAAAAACCCCTATGTTGCTTCACATTTGTAGGTTGCTACCATTCACTAATGACCTTTAATTTGTCCAAATCCGATTTTAAACCTTGCTGAAACACAATATGGCCTAAATACTCTATCTCATGTTGGCCAAAAGAACATTTAGACTTCTTTAAATAAAAATTGTGTTCTCTTAGATAAGTGAGTACTTATTCCAAATGTATAAGATACTCTTCTAATGTCTTGCTATAAACGAGAATATCATTAAAAAAAAAAAAAAACTAGTACGAACTTAAGCAAATAAGGCCTAAATATGCTGTTCATTATTGGTTGAAATGTGGTCAGCACATTTGACAAACCAAATGGCATTACTAAAAACTCATAATTCCCTTTATGAGTATGAAAAGTCATCTTATCAACATCTTCTAGGTACATTCTTATTTGATGATACTTAACTCTCAAACTCATCTTAGAAAAAATACTGGCTCCCCTTAACTCATCTAATAATTCATCTATGGTAGGAATAGGAAACTTGTCAATATTGTGGTGCTCTATAATTAATGCAATATCTCCAAGAGCTATCCTTGTTCTTCATTAGTAATACTAGAGAAGCAAAGGCACTAGTATTAAGTCTAATAATGCCAAACTCTTAACATTTCTTGAATAAGTTTCTCAATTTCCACCTTTTGAAACTAGGGATATCGATATGGATGGACATTAATTGCTTATTTATTATCCTTGAGATGGATGTGATGTTAGATTGACCTTAAGGGTGGAAATGATGATGGAGTCGCAAATACATCCTCGAATCTACCCAATAAATCTTCTATAGAGTTATTGTTGGCAGTACAAATGAATGAATCACCCTTCTAGGCCACTAAATGAAACAAATAAGAAACATTGTTTGTTTTTACTAGCTTCCTTAATTGATTATGTTTAATTCTCCTTACCGTTATGTCACTTCTTCCATGTAAATCTATTATATTTCCATTCATCTAAAACGTCATCGTTAACTACTTAAAAGTTACTAATCCTAATGTAATTAGCTACTATATCCTTAGGACCAATTCTACTCCTTGAATTTCTAATATATAGAAATCCATAGAAAATCCAATATCATTCAATACTTAAGGAACGATACTACACATAAATGAACATATCAACTTATCTCCATTTCCAATCATTACAGAAAATTCTGGTATAACAATAATAGGCAAACTTAATGATTTAGCTACACTTGCCTAAATAAAATTGTGGGCGCTTCCAAAATCTACTAAAATTGTTAGTTCTTTGCCTTTAATTTTTCCTTTCAACCTTAATGTTTTAGAAGCTAAAATTCCTAACAATACATGATAGGTAATCTGAACCAAATAAAATGCTTCCACTCCATCAAAATCTTCAACTTCCACTTCTTGGGACTCTAATACCTGTACTACATCTTCATCCTCTATCTTTTCTAGTTGTATTATCATCAAGCATTTAGGTTTGCACATATGGCCTTTATGAAACTTCTCATCACAGTTATAACATAATCCTCTTTCTCTTTTTAAAGCCAATTCAGTTACTATCATTTTTTTTATAGATAAAGATTTATGGTTGGAAATCTGGGGATTAGTTTTATTATGAGTGTTTTACCTGTTTCGTTTATTTGAGGCTTGTGATGATGCAATAGAAATGATGAGTTTTTGAAAAAATGGTTAATAATATGGTTTAGAAATAAAAGATGGGTTTGGATTTTTATTTGAAAAAGATGATTGGTATTGAGATTTTATGAAAGAAAATGACCTATTAACAAGTCTTTGAAACTTGGACTCGTGCAATTTGGCCAAATAAGATGATGATTTGGTTGAGATAACCTTTACCTGCATGTCGGCTTCAAGGCCCAATACAAAGCAACTTTGAATAAAACTCTCTGACAACCTAAAAATATGATTGAGTAAGCTCTTAAATTCATTCTAATACTTTAAAACTAATATTTTCTATACTAATTTAGAAAATTTTGCCTTAATAATCATTAAAGATTGAAGATCCAAATCTTATTTTAACTGCTTTCTCAAATGTTGACCATGTAGTTAACAAATCATTCTTTGTTAACTAATGAAACCACTATAAAGCTTCATTCTCCATGGCCGCAAAAGAAGCCATTTTTAACCTCTAAGATAATGGCACTTCATGAAATTCAAAGAATTGAGTGACTTTAAAAAGCCAAGATTGTGGATATTGTTCAAAAAACTTTGGTAAATCTAGTTTTATTGATCTATAATACTGATGTGACCATTACTCATTATATGATGAAAATGATGACGAATCCTCATTTCCTCTTAGATTTTTTTTATTCTTTTTTGAAGGTTGAAAAGTCTTGACTAAGTTGTTAAATCTTTCTTCCATTTTTGTCATCATGATCTCCATTTTATCCATTCTTGATTCCAATGATACAAACTTTACATCATGTTTCTGAATGTCTTCTTGTAAAGTTGACATTCCTCTTGTGTTGTTTGCCATGTGACTTGTACTACAATCTTGATTAACAATCATTGAGCAATGAAAGCACCAAATAATAGGCCTTGCTCACCATCACAAAGAAATAACACTCTTCTAAGACAAAACAAATATCCTAAATCTGCTCAAACTCTAACAGGTATCTCTTTTTGTTATCTTCTCGAGTATTCTATTCTTCTTCTAATATTAAGGTTTTTAGATTTGAAAAGGAAATTGAACAAAACTAAAAACAAATTTCAAATTCTTGTTCTACATGTTCTAATCTATATGATGATATTAACATATTGTTTTCTTGTATGTTTTGCAAGGGTTTAAAAGGGTCACAAGAATATAAAGGGTTCTCAAAAGTGGAAAAAGTTGTTTCTAATTCTTTGAGTGATCAACAACTTTGGAAATTGCAAAGCAATTTTCAGGAAGAATTCTCATGCCTTTTCTTTTTGTTTTCCGTTCACAAGAATAGAAAGGGTTCTCAAAAGTGGAAAAAGTTGTTTCTAATTATTCAAGTGATCAACAACTCTAGAAATTGCAAAGCAATTTTTCAAGAAGAATTCTCATGCCTTTTCTTTTTGTTTCCCATTCTATTTATACATTATTGTAATTTCTATTAGAGTACAGTTACTATCTGTTATTTACAACTAGATTTATTATATTTGCTTTTGTGTAACTTTTCCTCCTGAAGTATAAGTGACTCCCTTATATACTATTATTGCTTAATATCTAATGTAATCCTTAAGCTTTATGTTCCGTCTGATGTTCCTCATAGATCCTCTAGTCCCTTGTTGCTCCTTATTTGTTGTCATAATAGTTTCACACCACTATCAATAGTTGTGGCCAAATTACACTCCAACAAGTTAAACCTCTATAAGATGTCATTCATGTATTTCCTTTAATGTATAAACATTCCTTACTTTTCTCTAACAAACTGTAAGCCAATAAAAATATGACAACACTCTAAAGTTTGATATTTTACACTTAGATTTCATTTTGTCCTTAATTCTTCAATTTCTAACTCGCTAGTTCCAATCATATAGGTCATCTACATACAAATACACCATCAACAAACTTTTACCTATTATTCCTTTAACACGCACTTCATGCTCACTTGCACATCTCTTAAATCTTTGTTGCAACTAGAAAGAACCAATCCACTTTTTCCATGCTCTAAGAGCTTCTTTCAAGCCATATAAGGCTTTCTCAAAACCTAGTGATTGACACACATACATCTCTTTATCAAGTAGTTTGTTTAAAAATATAGACTTTACATCTATTTGATACATAAACCAGTCTCTATAATTAGCAACACTAATCGCCAATCTAATAGTATCAATCCTAGTTACTAGTGCAAACACCTCTTAATAGTCCAAAATAGCCTTTTACAAAAATCCCTTAAGCACCAATCTAGCTTCGTGCTTGGCAATTGTATCATCTAGCTTGACTTTAGCTTTGAACATCCATTTTACATCTATAGGCTTCTTCTAACGCATTAGAGACATGAATTCCCAATGTTTGATTTTTCTTAATAGCCTCTAATTCCTCTCTTCTAGCTACTACTCACTTTAGTTTGCTAATAACCTATTCAAAGCTCACTGGTTCAGCATTCACATATAAGGCTAAATAAATTAGATCCCCTTTACTTGTAATTGCAATATTAGGAAACACCTCATAATCAATAAGTCTTTAGGGTAATTGATTAACTCTTCAAGACCTCTACTGAGACTGTAGCACATTCTCATCGTATCAATTTTTTACATAGTTTCTAACACACATTCCAATCCCTCTATATCAATAGATAAAACCATAGCATTTTTCTAAGAACTAGTAACTACATTCCAATTCCACCATTTTGTCTCAACAAATATCACATCTCTATTGATAATAACTACGTCAGTATTTGGATAATACAACCAATAAGCTCCAGTAGGATGATAACCAAAAAATACCACTTGTTCACTCTTGTCATCCAATTTATTTCTCTTTTCATTAAGAATGTATCCAAAGCACAATGACCTAAATCCTTTAAAATGACTCACATTAAGCATCGTTATAGACTATACTTCCTCAAGTGTAAGATTATCAATCTTCTTTGTTGGACACCTATTTAAAATGTAAGTTGTAGTAACGACTACTTCACCCCAAAATTGATGAGGTATTTCTCTACACTTAAGCATGCTTTAAACCATATTAAGCATATTTCTATTCCTCTTCTTTGCCACTCCATTGTGTTAAGGGGTATATAAAGGTGTCGTTTTATGTATTATACCATATTCATTACAAAAATTACAAAATTTATATGAATTATACTCGCGTCTTCCATGTGTTCTTGCCACCTTAGTTGCCTTGCCATTTTGCCTCTCAACCATGGCTTTAAATTTCTTAAAAGCTTCAAATATTTCATTCTTACATTACATCAAATGCACTAATGTTTTCATATTAAAATCATCAACAAAGGAAATAACATATTTTTTTTAACTTTAAGTGTGATAGTGTCAAATAGTTCTGCACATATCATAATATATTAGCTCCAACATATCCAATGCTTAAGTCTTAAACAAGTTTCTAGGTTGTTTATGTGCATAACAACTCTCATACAACTTGCTTTGAGATTAAATTATTGGAAGTCCCTTCACAATGTGTTGTGTTGTGAGTAATTTAGTCTTTTAAAATTTAAGTGTCCATATCTCAAATACCAAAGCCAATTCCCATCTTTGATGACAGTAGCAAAACATTTGTACTTAATTATTTCAATATCAATTTTGAAAGTTCTATTCTTAGACAATGAGGAGTTCAAGATCATCCTTCCTCTCTTGTCAAATATATGCTTACACATATCTTGCAACTTCATGGACTAACCTTTCTGAAGTAATTGTCTAAGACTTAACAAATTGTTCTTCATGTTTAGGACATAAAACACATAGAAATATGAAAATTCTTGTCATTCCTTTGTATAATGATACTATTGTTCACAAATCTCACCTTACTCTTAATGGTTTCATCAAGATCTACAAACCACCCTTTATTTCCAAACATATGATTTGAACACCCATACCTAAGTACCAAGAACTAGCACCCTATTTCTAAGTTGTTGGTTACCATTAGCAAAACGTGGTTAGAATCATTGTTGCTTTCTGAGCAAAACTAGCAACTTCCTTGTCATTTCTATTAGCCCTCTTATTATTCTACACTCATCTGCAAAATGATCATACTTTTTGCACACATAACATTGTATATTATGTTTTTCAAACCTTGTTCCCACTCCCCTACCTCTAGCTCTTCCTCTTCCATTAGTTTTTGTCTAATTTTAATATTGGTATTTTATTGATCTCACACTTGAGGGACTAAACTCCTACCTTTGCTTCTAGTCATTCCTCCACCTCTTCCTTGCCTATTAAACACCATTTTTCGTGAGGTTTGGGCTTGTGAGGCTTACTCAAACTTTTCTTTTGTGTTTCTTGAATTTATTCTTTATTTAAAGAATAATGTAGTTCTTCAAGAGTCACTATAGCAAGATCTTTAGAATCTTCTTTTACAACTACCACTTGACCAAATTAAGATAAAAGGAATGAAGGATTTTCTCACCTATTTGCACATCTATCGTATTCTTACAATTCACCTTCATTTAATTAGTAAGCGTGGTGACTTTATTACAAAACTTACTCACACCTTCTTTGTTGTCCATTTGTAGGAGCTCATATTGCCTTCACAAGATCTATGAATATACTTTCTTCAATTTATTTGCACTCTTATAGTACTTCTCCAAAACATTTCAAACTTCCTTTAATGGGTCATGAAGGCAATCTTTTCAAAATTTATGGAATTTACATACTAATGGATATAGAGTAAGGCTTTACAATCTTTCTTCCTTAATTCATAATACATGATTCATTAAGCATCAGTTGGATTCTCCTCAAACTATTGAACACCATCATTAACAATTTCTAAAACATCTTAAGATATGAAAATAACTCTCATTTGGATACACAATTTATCGTAGTTCTTTCCATCAAGTGCTGGTAGAGATGATGAAATATTTCCATCCAAGTTGGCCATACTCACTTACTAGATTTCATCAAAGGAAAGATGATTGACTCTAATATCAGTCTATTGGATCACACTCACCAACACACTTCCTGACTTAGTTTTTGAATCATGCTCAAAGACTTACTCACGCGAATTATGACTAGCTAAAAGAAGCAAAAGAACATGAATTCTTGAAGTTCTTTACTTTCATGTTTATTACTTTATTCACTTTGATGTACACACTCTTCACTTTTTCCACTCACTCACAACTCTTTTTATATGTAGTTAACCCCTTATTAACTACACTAACCAACTCTAACCTACGCTAACTGATTATGACCCATACAAGTAACTTTCAACTAACTTCTAAACAACCTTATCTAAAATCTAAATTATACTTTTTATGATTTCACCTCTATTATAAATTGTTAGATGGTGTTTATGAACCATCTTATCATTTTCACGAAATTATCTTTTTCGGGTAATTAGATATAAAAAAAATGTGTAATATGATTTTTCATCGTAATGGAAAATGTTGATTATTGTTTGTGCACATTTTAATTGCTAATTAGATTTAAAAAAAAAGAAAAATAAAAAGAACCTTTATACCTTTTTAAGCAATTATAATTTCTAAAATGTATAATCTATTTGAGGAGATGGTAATTTCTTTCTCCTTTTCTTCTCTTAACAAGTCTCTTTTAGGTCTTTTTTAAAAAAATAAAGGGAAAAGTACAAAAAAGTCCATAATATTTACTTATATATACAAATTAGTCCTTAACTTTTCATTTAGTCCATTTTAGTTTTCAATATTTTAATAAATTTAAAAAAAATTTCCTCTATTAGCTTTTGTCATTAAGTATGGACATGTGTCAAAATTCAATTTGTTCAAATAATTAATTTGATTAAATAAACTAATAATATATACTATATAACTAAAATATTATAAAAAATAAAATAAATACAAAAAAAGATAGAAATTAAAAAAAAATGAAAATATGAAAAACAATACACAAATATTATTTAGTCATACATATTTATTTATATATTAATATTTAATTTAAAATAAATTAATATAAATTAACAAAAAAAATTACATCGGTCAAATTGATTTTTTTAATTGTATATTAATTTATATTAAAATAAATATTAATATATATGTATATAAATATATAATTATTTTTTCACTTTTTTAGTTTTTTATTATTTATTTATATATTTTTTATTTTTTATCCATCTTCTATATATTTTTTATATTTTTATCATTTTTATAATTATTTTATTATTTTTACTTAAAAATTATATGTTGACTTGTGTTTACAATAATAAAAAAATTTAACAAAGTTTAATAAAAAGACTTATTTGTTATAACTTAAAAAAGTTGAAGATTAAAATAGACTAAATGAAATATTAAGAATTGATTCATAAAAATATGAAATATTACGAACTTTTTTGTACTTTTCCTAAAAAATAAATAAAATACAACAAAAATATTATAATATGATTTTTGATGATTCTTTCAATAAAAAAGCATAATTATTCACATTGTTTAACCATATTATATTAAAATAATGAAATCTGATTAATTAAATTGACCTCTCCAGAATATTTATTACAAAGATAATATTTAGTTCTATTTTGATAACGAGTGTTAGGTTGTACCACTACCATAGGAAATTTTGTATGACAATTTTATAGAAACTTATAAAATTAGGTAACTTCATTTTATTTTTTCTTAGTAAGTTCACAAAAAGAAAAAGAAAAAGTGCATGCTATATAACTTTGTTTCTTTAGTTTTATTGAATGTTAAAAAGTAATCACCAATTGAAACATACTTTTATAAAGGTTCGCCTATGGAAGTTAAGAAGGCCAACCATAAAGAGGCTCAATGAAAGGTCCATTATAGTTCAACCAACGATATACTAAGGCCAATCTTAGATCAATTCCATTAACGGCCTTTAGATACTTTAGTTTTTTTCTTTTCTTTTCTTTTCTTTTATTTATTTTATTAGTTTCATTTTTCATGTCAATTAATGTTATTTCTTTTTTATAGTTATTAGGATTATATTCCAATTTCACTAATATCCTTTCTATGTTTTACTTAGTTTGTCGGGTTATTAATTTGTTATCCTTTTAGTTGCTTTCTATAATATTTCAATCTTATTATATCTATGAATAGGAAAAGCATATAACAAAACAAGAAAGTGAAGTTCTATGTTGAAGGAGGAGTTAGGTTTTGACTTAATTATTAAACTTATCAAGAATTTATACTCTTGTGCCTTTTGCTTTATATTTTGGATGCTTAGCTCAATTATAGTTAATGGATCTAAGTTTTATACATTCAATTATCATTTGGTACTTAAACTTTGTTGTTTTTGCATTTTACTATCTAAAGATTAAAAGTTTCAATTTATTACCTAAACTTTACTCATTTTTATTAACTAATTACTAGAATTTTGCCTACTTTTTTCATTGATACTTAATTCAGGTAATATAAATGATATAACCAATCAAGTGGAGTTTCTATCTAACTCTAACATTCTTAAGATTATGTATATCCCATCAATTAGTACTAACGTATGCTTTTAAATCTAGAATCAAATTTTCTATCTAGTTTGTTTTAAGATTAATGAGTCATGTCTAATTGTTGTTTGTCCATATCATTTTTTTATTTCTATTATTATAAAAATATTATACTTTGTTTTATTAGTCCTTTCCACTTCATATATGAAATACACATAAGAATCCTTTTCTTGAAAGGGGGAGGAAGAAAAAAAAAAAGAAAGTGACATAAAGAGTAAGAAACCAAAAAAGCTGTATGAGGAGGGGAAGTCACTTACTGGTATAAAAAAGTAAGTTTGTGAGGCTTTTATGGATTTAAAGGCTCTAGTCTTGGAATTGAAAAAGGAGAGAGTTAGAGAGTGAGCAAAAATATAAGAGTCAGGAGATTTATGAGGAGAGAGAGAAGGAGAAAGAGGGGGAGGGAGGTAGTTGGGGGGTTAGGGGAATAAGAGTGTTGCCACATTGGTAGACAGTGTGATTAAGTGTGGTAATTAATTTAAAATGTTCAAGAAAATAACTCAATTAGGCTAAAAATTTACGAAAAATTTTGTGATATTAGTCAAGAGGTTTTCGTAGGCTTGAAATTTTATAATATAATAAAATATTAAAAATATAAAATTTTAATAATTTACCATATTATTATTATATTATTAGTATCGCATGAATTATGTTTGAGAAACTAACGAATGCTTAAAAATAAATTAAGAGTAATATAATTAATATTGGACATAAATAATATATAAAAGATATGTATACACTTCGGGTATAATTATTATATAAATATATATACTTGTAATTATCATAAATACAAAAAATTAGGTAAAATTCACTAAATTAATTAATTAAAAATGAGAAAAATGGTTGAAAGTTATAAACATCCAAAAGACATCGTTTTAAGCATAACAATAATTTGATATGCATGAGGATGAAAAACACTAAATTTTAAACACCTTAATCTCAAAGAAGATGAGACTATCATTCTGGACTAAGCTTAGTCATTTGCAAGGTTAGAAATGTTTTTATAATGAGAAAATAAAGAGAGAAAATAAGGAAACGAAATTGCAAAAAAATAGTATGTAAAGGAGGGGATTTGTGAGATCGTAAGGAAGATGACCAATTGAAAGTGAAACAAGATGATAGCCTGAAAGAGTAGCTGGCGCCTAGCCTTGCCAACAACCTGCCTCTTCTCATGGTGGTCAGAGCGTTGGGTTCCAATAAATCATGAATTATCTCTTATTTTCTTAAAAATTAAGGAAAATAGGAAATATTCACAAAAAATTTTAAAATTTGGTTCCTCTATATATTTTTGCATGAGGAATTCAAATATTCAATTAGATTTTCAAAATTTTGAGTGTAAATATAAGTTGCTTGAGAAAAATGTCCTACATAATAATTTTTTATCAGGTTTTTGAAAGACCAATTTGTGTAGTTTCAACTTGAAATTTTATTGATATACTCCTAAGATGTTATATTTTGATGTTGTGTAGTTAGATCTTTAAAATTAAGTTGTTAGGTTTTTAATAAAATTATGTTTCCATATAAACAATACGCTAGATAAGGTATTTTATTAAAGGAGATTGATGAAAATTTCTAATACTATGGTATACCCTAAATTTCCCCACATACAATAGCTAAAAATGGTTTAGTATGAGTTTAGGAATGATGGTTTTTGGTGAAAATGAATAATTTTGATTTAGAGTTAAATTTTCCAAGTATTTAGTATACTTATAAACTAATAGATAACATGATGAAGAAGGAAAGTAGATGATTAAATTATTAATTGATTCTTACTGCATATGCAAGGTTTAGACTTCTATAAATGCAAGGCAATTGGAGTATATGTGAATTAGTTACATGTACTAGTAGCAGCAAGGACAGAAACTACGTCAGAAGATAAGTTAGAATGTAACCTATTGTAAATATGGTGAATACACTAGAAATTAGATTTGTATTAGAAAGTGGCTATCCTTAGACCCTATACTATCTCCACATAATAAACTATAAGTTAAAAACTTCCTAAATAATAATTTAATTTTGGACTAAGGGTTAGAAATTGGGTTAGATTGTTGTTTGGTATTAAATATCCTTGCCATACTAAGAGTCTGACAGTAGATCAACCAGTGATTTATATGTAAATTTTATACTTTTATCAAAGTCAGAATATGAGTTAGAAGCCACTCAATTAGTAACCATACCATAAGGCAAGATTAGAACTTAAGTTAGAAACTCAATTAAAAAGTAATTCGATGGAAGATGAAAAATGTAGAGCAACTGAAGTTTGAAGATGATTAATATTGAATATTAAATCATTAGAAGTTAGAGAGTAAATCAAAAAGTCGCCTAATTATACCTTCCAAGAATTTACTAAAATTAGAACTTGAGTAAAAAATTACTGGGCAGCAATTCGTATCAGGTCAGAACCTTAGTAAGAATGTACTCTATTTAACTAAGATTTAATAAACACCTTTGAAAAAAATTACTTAACACAATTGAAAATGGACTTAAATGTCCATAATCAATACATATGTTATATATTGGACATAAATTAAAGATATTATGTTAAATTTAAGGGATAATAGAGAAAGACAAGGACGATACATGAGGAAAATGAGCATCGATACCTAAGTAAGTGGGATCAGTGCCTTACCATACTTTAAAGTATTATTTAAAAATACTTAGAGGCCTTAAATGTGTACTTGAATATTGTATTGCTATTGTGGAGTACTGGACTGTATATATTTTGGTTGCTTTACGATATTGTTTGCTTTTAATTATTTGAAATTGCTTGATCACCCTAAAAGCAATCTAACTCAAACTTAACTTAACTTAACTTCTAACCGGACATACATTGTAGCCTATTAGAGAAAAACTACTAGGAAGTTCAAGCCAAACTCGAACCCTTCGATGAGAATAGTAAAAATGGACATTTCCCTACTCTTAGTTAAACTAAGTGATAGAAGAGGAAGTCATAGTAAGGTTAGGGATCGTAGTTCGAAGGTAGTCTCAAGTAAAGCGTATTTCTTCATTATATAAGCCTCGATTTGACGACTAATCTACAAAGTGCGCGATGTAAAACTCCTCAAAACTTAGATTATAACAAGCGCAATTTCTCTAATCTTATGACAATCGATCAACGTCGTGCAATGGTATTCGCTTGATTATGTATTGCATCTAATTAAACTTGCTTGAAAACTATGGTTGTTTTATGTCAAACACGTGCTATTGTCTTTGTTTTACTTATTGAGCACATTGTCACTCATTTTCCTATAACTGTTTTGCAAGTTTCCTAATAGATTCAGTGTTACTTCAAGTTTTAGAAGATTAGAGAATGAGATCAAGGAGTGAGATTTAAGACTACTCAACTTGACTACTATTTCGTTTATTAACTATATTAACCTCTAGGAAAACTAATAAGGTCTCCCCAGGTGACCCTTAGTTTTTAGCCTACAAGATTCATTCTATGCTCTGTAAGCCTGTGGCTTTTAGTAAAATTTTCATAGATCATTTAGTAAATTCAAGGTTTCACTCTTTATACGATTTGTAAAACTTGATTTTTCCTTTAATATTTAAGCTATAAAACTATTTTCAATAACTATTTTGAAAAATTACACTATAGGTTGATTCTTACCGAATATTGAATGTGACACTTCCGAGCAGTGAAGTAGTAAACGCCTTGTGTAGGCAATACCTATGTTAGCAGCTAAAACGACTAACTTCTAGTGTAGGTTGGTTTATATGATAAGGTTGTTACAACTTCTTAGTTTATGGCGTAACGGTATGCAAGGAAATTGTTGTTGCAAAAGCTCAAAAGGAAGAGGTAGCAAAGATTCCAATGGAGGTTTGCATGAATGATGTGAGCCCCGTAATTTCACATAGTCATTTCGAGCAAGTGATTTACGGTATACGTGAAAGTTAACCAATTAAGGTGAAATTTTACGTATGAGTTCTAAGAATTAGATGAAGATACACCATAAGTTCGGATTTTAGAAATGCAATAAATAACAATATTATAGCAAAAAATAATTAATTTCACTAAATTATATTATATTATAATTAAACCGATGTGAACGCCCAATTTAGGTAGCAAAAATTAACTAAACTCTATAGATAAATTACTTACATTATAAAATTATAAAATAACATAAAATAATATATAAACATCATATGTGTATCTCGTATGAGCTTATTATATATAAATACATACCTGAAATAACCTAAAGTACTGGAAAAAGTTTGAGATTAACTAAAAATTATCAAGTAAAATTAATAAAAAGCATTAAAAACGATAAGATTAGCGGAAAACATTTGGCTTGGGTATAGCATTAATTTGGACATGTGTTGACACATCAAATTACTTTGGCCATTTAAGTTATGCATGGATAAGATGTATATAAGCCAAATAGAGAGAGAAAAGTTCTCATTTACACCATCCAAATCTAGGAATTGTCACCAACTCTCTCTCCATGTTTATTAATATGTTATGAATTACAAAAAAATGACAGAAGTTAAAGAAGAAGTAAGAACAAATTCTAAAAGACAAAAAAAAAAAAAAGAAAGAAGTAGAATAGTGTAAAACAAAGCAAGATTATAGAGCACAGGTCTAAGGGTGACCTTGGGACAAACCATCACTACTACCCAATAGTGGTGGCAGTACAAGGTAATGCCAACAAAGAGAGGCGTGAAAGATGGTGGCCGAATGGTGGTGTTTCCAGTAAGTTTTGATTTTCTTGCATTTTTTAAAAATATTAAATTAGGCCTAAAAATTTTGAAAAAATTATTCTTGAATATTTTTATATTTACTATTTGAGAAAAATATCAGATAGAAAAAAATTTTAATGGATATATGACCTCCTAAACAAATTGCGCAAAACCAAATAATTTTTGAAGTTGTTTAAAATAATCATATTGTTATTGTTTCGAAACTAAAATTTTCTAAAACTTTCCTATATTACATGTATGAATTATATGAAAAGAGTAAGACCAAAAATATTTTCAATGATTTTTCATAATTTTTTAGAACTTAAAATTTAGTAAAAATGCTATTTTTCGGATATTTTTGTATAATAAATTTTAAATAAACCTATTTGTACTGGTTTTGGAGCTTATCAATGTTATATTTTATGGGGGGAAAGTGATTTGGAGTTGGTTGGATTGAATGAAATTTGAGGTATGCACAAATCTTTAATTATGGACTACATGCATTAATGTGAGAATATGAGGATATGAAAGTTTGGGTGATGTAGTATGACTATGATTTATCATGCTTGCAACCTGAAAAGAGATATTGGAGCAAGACGTATTGGCCGAATGCGTAAATTGATTATGTTTAGAGGATTCTTCAAATGATTGATCTGGTAAAAGAGTAATTTAAATTCTTAGTACAGATACTTAATCAAAAGGTTAGTCAGTGTAAGGATCTTGAGTATAAACATATTAAAGTCTTGGTTAGGATGAAGTTTGGTATAAGAAGTATGGTTGTGATAACTTCAAAGACTTGTTTAAAAGGTTGTGGATAAAAATATTTTAACTTTAAATATATGGGAGCCTCGTTTAGGAAGTTACTTGGAGAAAGAAGTATAATTGTAATGATTTTAGAGACTTAACTAAAGGGGTGGCTGATTTAGAAGGTTATAAATGAAATCACTTCAAAAACATCTTCAGAAAGTTGATTAGTGAAGAGGAAGATTTGATTTTTTTTTTTATTCAAAATCTTGTTCAAAAGGTTAGACAGTAAAAGGGACTTAACTATACCCTTATCCTAGACTTGTTTATGAGGTAATTAGTAAAGGAAATATAATTGAAATGGCATTAGGAACATGATAAGGAGATTAAATGGCGTAAATGCTTAGAGGAAATGACTTTAGGTGCTTGTTCGAAGAGTTGATTGGGTTAAGGAGTGTAACTGAGATAATTTTGAAGACTTGGTCTAAAGGTTACTAGGTTAAACACACTCCTCCCAAAACTTCATCAAAAGGTTTTGAGATCAAAACTTGATATTAGACAAACTTTCAGAACCTTATTTAGAGACTTCAATAGTAAGTTAGAATTCAATACAAAGTTTACACCATTTGCTAAAGATAAGCCATAATTACACTTAACTTATATAAATGAATTCATTTATCTTATATTTAGTAAAACTAAAGCCATTAGATTGGAGATTTAAGGGGAAACCAAAGCAGACAAGACCCATATATAAGATTATCAAGCTACACTCATCTAGGTAAGTATGATTACTACTTTACTACACTTTGAACTTAAGAATACTTAGAGGCCTTAGTATGTGTTTTGTTTATTATTGTAAGTTAGTGGCATTGGCATGTTTGTGTACAGCGTGTATGCTTGAATATTGTATTGTTATCACGAAGTCCTAGACTATATGTATTGGTTACTTTGTGATATTGCTTACTTTGAACTGTTTGAAATTGCTTGATCACTTCAAAAATAATTTACCTCAAACTCAGCTTAACTTTTAACTAGACATGCATCGTAACCTATTAGGGAAAATATTAGGATTCTCAAGCTAAACATGGATCCTTCGATGAGAATAGTTGAAATGGTCTTTTCTTCACCCTTAGTTAAACTAAGTAACAAGAGAGAAAGTTGCAATAAGATTAAGGAATGTGGTTCAAAGTGAAGTCTCGAGCAAAGTGTATTCTCTTTTGTAGAAGCCCCAATTTGGTTCTGATTTGTGTGTAAGATGTTAAACTCTTCAATTTGGATTAAAGCAGGTAAAATTTCTCTAATTTCATAACGGATTGGATAATATTGTACGATTGCACTTACTTGTATATACATAACATTTAACTAAACTTACTTACTTGAAAAGCCTAATTGCTTTGTGTCAGATATATGTTATTGTCTCTCTCTTACTTACTAAGTAAGTTATCATTCATTCTTTTATAGCCGTATTGCAAGTTCCTAATAGATTTACCAAGTGATACTCCAAATCCTAAAAGACTAGAAAATGGGGTTAAAGGCTAAGATTCAAGACTAATTGGCTAGATTCTTACTTTGTTTATCGATTTTACTAACCTTTAGGAAAACTAATAGGATGTCCTTATGTGACCCTCTAATTTTTAACTGATGAAAATTATTCCATACTTTTGAAACCTGTTAATTTTAATAAATTTTTAGTAGTTGCTTTATTCTTTTCGTATAAATGTATTTCTTAAAACTTTTTATTAAATTGGAGATTTTGTCTTACATATGATTTATAAAACTTAATTTTATTGGGCGACAAAACTACAAAGTTATTTTTAAAATTGTTTTGAAAATTTACATTATAGGTTGATATCAATCAAATATTGAGTTAAACGCTTCAAAGTAGTTGGGTAGTAAATGTATGGTGTAAAATATATCTACGTTAGCGGTTAAGATAACTAACTTTATAGCTTAGATTGGTTTACATAGCAAGACTATTACGACTTCCTGGATTAGTGCATGACAAACAAGATTTAAGAGTAGTTAATTGATGATTAAGAAAAGGTTGTCGATAGTATTGAAAATCCTAAAACCATGGAACAGATGTTAGATATATTAAAACCTTCTAAAAGCGTTTTGGACAACAGACTACTTGTATGTTTTACTAATAAAACTACTAAATATTTCAATAAGATATAGTAGAAGTTGTACGAGAATGCAAAATTAGAAGATGAACTTCTAAGATATAAAGCAAAGTAGCAGAATCAATAAAAGAAATCTATGCATAATATTTGACGTAACAAAACCAAAGAGAAAACAAGGGGAATTGTATTGTACTTGTGTATTTCGAGGAGTGTGGGGTTGAGCAAAATATGTTGTTGAGAGCTAAGCAAGAGCTTATATAGCTCTTGGTTCTTTTTCTTATGTTGCGTAACAAGCCCATATAGGAGATTCATTTCCTACTAAGGTGTTAGAAGAGTAAACTAACTTGCAACGAAAAACCATTATACATCATTACTAATTTTCGAATTTGTTATATGTCTACCATTTTTCGTAAAAAAATTACATAAATATAAATGAAATAAAATTAAGTATATAATTACCAATGCTAAATTGCATTTCAAAGATGTGACTTAAAAAAATTTACAAAAAGAGCACATCAATAAGATGCAACATCAAAAAGTTAATGTAAGGCCTATCTCGCATTTTCAACATGCAAGTTTATTTTTTACCTAATTCTTGCATTTCTCAAATGTGAGATTGCTATTGTTTACTTGATTCTTGCATTTCTCAAATGCGAGATTGTTGAGGTGCAATTTTCAACAATTCTCACATTTTCTAAATGTGAATTACATACTAAATTCAATATCTAATCGAAAACATTCAATTTAGCAACAATAAATGTGTAATTTTTCTCATGTAATTTGTATTTGTATAATTATTATATATTTGAATTGGTAAACAAGTAAAAAACTTGTGATCTCTTCATCCTTATACATTTACATTTTTATAAATTCTTATTTTGATTACATACTCATATTTTGACAGTATTATATTTGCATAACTGATTCATATCGTATCCCATCCATCATATAATATTATACTTTGAGCAATTTGATATGTGCATTTCAATAACAATTAGAACAATCATTTGCACTTAAATAATTAATCTAAATCTACATGTTCTGATCTGTCAAAATTAGGCCCCAAATTTATCATAGCATTACTTTCAAATGTTCACGAAATGTTTTTAATAATTAATTTAATTCTCTTCTTACTTGTTTAATGAAAATGAATAAGAGTTCGAATTTGTAGGTTTTGTAATTTAGAAAAAAAAGAAAAAAGAAAGTTACAAATTGACAAACATGAAAAGAAGCTATGATGGAATAGTTTAAAATGAAATAAAATGAACACCACAATAAAAAATTCTTCCATATATTTGGAGATGGCTATAAAATGGAATGTAATAATATTAAATAATTAAATAGTATTATTTATTGAATTTTTTTAATTATTATATATTATAATTTTTTTAAGATTATAAAAATAATTTTAATTAACAATTATTAATAGAGTGAGAATATAATTTCTCAATCTTAGATACAATGAATTTTTCTTTTTTTTTTAAACTGCTTCAAAATATACTTTCTAAGAGGAGAAATAGAAAATTCCGGCCAATCCCGTATGTGAACTCTCAATCTGAATTTGAGAGCAACGCCAAATTTTCAAATCAGTTGTTACAAGTTTCAACGTATTCTATCACTTTTGTGTTTCTGTTCAGTAGTTCATCCAATTTCTTTTGAAGATTATAAGTTGTTTGTAGAGATTGAACTCCCACTAAAAGTCAGCCACATCAATCCGACCCACTGAATCACCTGACACCTCATCAAATTCGGAGATTCCTTCCCCTGCATGATCGATCAGTCCACTGTCCACCTAATTTACTCAAACAGCTCAATCAAGAACGTAGATAGAGAGAGAGAATCTCAACGCTATGCATTTAAGCGAGAACGAAGGAATAGAAGGCAACACCTTTGTCGTCACCGGAGGCCTCGGTTTCGTCGGGGCTGCACTATGCAAAGATCTCGTCCGACGTGGAGCCAGCCAAGTTCGATCCTTTGACCTTAAACCTTCCTCTCCTTGGTCTCACGATCTCCAATCCCTAGGCGTTCGTCTCTTCCAAGGTCTCCTTCTGATTCTTTCCCCAAATTCTGGGGCTTTTGCTATGTTATTTTATTTTAAGTTTCATTAAACAAGATTGAACTGTCCAACTTGTTTGTATTTAAGGTTTTATTACAAACGAAGAATGTAATTTTGTTCTCAAAAAGTGAAAAATTGGTCATTTCCAAGACATTAACTGCCGTGATCCTACTATTTGCCACTAGCTTATGCTATTTAGTTGAATTGCTTCTTCCTTGTAGTAAATAATGGTGGAAGGTAGCAATAGCAGCCAGAGACCAGTGAGCCTGATTAAATCAGGCAAAATTCTACTGAAAATACGTAGAATATTTTTCCAATACCAGTCTGTAGCACCTCTCACCATGACCTATTACCAAAACTACGGTTAATTGCATACAAGGTTTCCAGGGTTTAGCAATGCAACTGCTTGTAAGTCCTATGGTAATTGTTAAATAATAAATAAAAATTCAACACCATATCTGTAGGTTTATGCTTTTAGATCGGTTGTTGTGGAGATTAATTCACTAAATATGGTTGAAACTGTTTTTAGCAAAACAATCACACAATTAGCTGGGAATAATATGTCCATATGTAGCATGGAGATTGATCAATGTGTGGGATGGAAGCTGTATCCATTCAGATTTTTAGAAAATGATGGACAGGTTCGTCATGTGCTGTACCCCGTCATCCATTTGACCATGTCCAGTACTTAAATCATAGAACTTAAATGATAACCGTTGTGAGTTTCACCATAAGATTATCATATATAAACCTTTTAACACATTCATGGACTTATGATGTTTGTAGGAGATGTGACCCGCAAAAGTGATGTCGATAAAGCATTGAAGGGGGCGGATTGTGTTTTCCACCTTGCTTCATATGGCATGTCGGGGAAAGAGATGTTGCAATTTGGTCATGTGGATGATGTGAATATAAATGGCACCTGCCATGTCTTGGAAACTTGTGTTGAGTGTGGCATTGAACGACTTGTGTATGTGAGTACATATAATGTTGTCTTCGGGGGAAAGGAAATAATGAATGGCAATGAAAGCTTGCCTTATTTCCCTCTTGATGACCATGCTGATCCCTATGGCCGTAGTAAATCAATTGCTGAACAATTGGTGTTGAAGAGCAATGGTCGTCCTCTCAAGTGAGTGAATTTCCAGCAAATTTTTTGTTTATTTGCTTGTCTATATTATATATACACTTGAGTGATATTGCTAAATTTGTGGATCTTCCTGTCTGCTTGGCAGTGCTGATGCGGATAGATCTTTGAAATTCTTTTTAGAGTAGGGACTGAGTTTGTTTATTAGCATGATTTATGTTATTTCTTATAGTACATACATTCTAGCTTGCAGTGGGCAGTGATAAAAATTCTGTTTTAGCTTTTGCATATTGTAGAATAGTTAGAAGTTTGATGCTTTCATTGAAAAAGTAAAGTCAGTATTAGCTCTTCCAAAAACCAGTTGGAAATGATGTGAGTTAATCGAGGAAGTCAACTAATTATGTCAAAGGTTTGAACAATTTACAGAAAGAAGAAGGGAAAACGCCTCTATACCTGTGCAATTCGCCCTGCTGCTATCTATGGTCCGGGTGAAGAAAGGCATCTTCCCAGGATAGTATCATTAGCCAAGTTGAACCTTCTTCCATTTAAAATTGGTGAATCAAGTGTGAAGACAGACTGGATTTATGTTGACAACCTTGTCCTTGCAATAGTTTTGGCAAGCATGGGACTTCTGGATGACATTCCTGGAAGGCAAGGATCACCAATAGCCTCTGGGCAACCGTATTTCATATCTGATGGTAATGGGATACAAACTTATCGCTGAACTTGGCAGAAAATTTATTATGGGAAAAAAAGAGGCTCCACAGCAAAACAGTGCAAAAGCTTGCACCTATTAGTAATATTTATATGAGAGAAGGCACTAACATATATATAATCTTTTCACAGGATCTCCGGTTAACACTTTTGAGTTTCTACAACCCCTTCTCGAAAAACTGGACTATGACATGCCTAAAGTGTTCTTGCCTGTTCCTCATGCTCTCTTTCTTGGAAGAGTTTTCTGGGCTGTTTATACGATTTTATACCCGTGGTTGAATAAGTGGTGGCTTCCTCAGCCTTTGATCCTTCCTGCAGAAGTATACAAGGTTGGTTCTCCATACTGTATATGTTAATTGCACTTTCTGCGATGTCCTCATCTGTTTCCCTTGAAGAAGGTTATAAGCCTTCAAAGATGATCACTGGTTTTCTTTGTTCATTCTATTATGCTTTAAGAAGGTTGGTTCATAGTTCATACTATTCATACTTGGAGTTGCCTTTGTAAATTGTTGTAAGGGCATTCATGTTTCTTTATACTTACCTCTTTAGTCCCCTGATACATTTGATTTGCTTTTCAGCAGATTCACCCTCTACATTTGTCATTCCGTTCATATCTTTAAAGTGCTATCTGTGTGACACTCTGTGCCTTTTGACCCAGGTCGGTGTCACTCACTATTTCTCCTTTCTCAAAGCTAAGGAGGAGCTAGGGTATGTTCCTATGGTCACTCCTCACGAGGGGATGGCAGCCACTATCTCATACTGGCAGGACAGAAAGAGGAAGTCTATAGAAGGGCCATCCATATACACATGGCTGTTTGTTGGGATAGGAATGCCCTCGCTACTTGCTGCTGCTTACTTTCCAGAGATAGGACCTGTTAAAGTCCTCAGAATCATCAGCCTTTTCCTCTTTCGCTCAATATGGATGACAAGGTTGATTTTCTTAATGGCTATAGCTGCTCATATCTTTGAGGGTACATATGCGTGGCGTCTTGCTAGAAGGGTAGACCCGTCAAATGCAAGAGGATGGTTCTGGCAGACTTTTGCCCTAGGAATTTTCTCATTGCGATTTTTGTTAAAGAGAGCTAAAATTGAGTAATTTCAGAACTTGTCAGGAGATACAATTTGTGTGGATAGAAATGTAATGGGAACTAAGAATTTCTGAAGTATAGGCCCTTGAAAATTTGATTTTCTGGTGGACTCAGAATGTAGAGAAACAAATTTTGCTGGGGAAAGAAGAAATTATTCGCATTGTCAGTCCTGTAAAGCTGGACTTAAGGTGATGATTCAGGCTGTGCTAACTGTTATTTTCCCCAAATGAATGAAGACGGCTTTTCTTTGAGAAATAGTATCGAGGCAAAGATCAGATTCGCCTTTGCCAGGTTTTTTACTCATGTGAAAGAGACTTAATCATGTTTTCTGGAAGGATCTTAACCTTGGGTTCTTCTTCATCATAGTAGGATAGAGTCATGATCTCTACAATCATGATTGTTACAAATTTGTCTGAAGGAGGATAAAGAGACCAGGTGATTCTAGATTATGAAACTTCTTGTGAGAGTTACTGATGGTTTCAGGGGCAAACGGTGGGACAAATCAAGTCTTTCTGATAAGAAGATTATGGTGTGGTCTTTGTGAGGAATGAAGATGTTTGTATTTTGTTTTTACAATTTTCCTGGAATCGGTGCTACCTTGAAATCATATGTTCTTCTGAAAAGCTTGGTAGATGTTCATGGTTTATTGGTTTACAACAATTGATACCTTAACCTTTCTTCGCAAGACACTTAACTGCCGGTTGACTTGAACAAGAATTCAAAATGTTAGGTGCACCCTATCACACGACATGTAGGGTGCCCCTACATTTACAGCAGCAGGCAAGTCCACTTTAAATTTCTCCTAACAAGTAGTCTGTTCCACTATTTGCTACCGTTTATTTCATGCAGAGAATCAATCTCTGGTTCCCAAAAGAATAGCCTTGTATCTAGTTGTTGAACTTTCCACGTTGTAATCATTCATATAGGTGTAGAAAGAGTTGCAGTCGTATAACTTGAACCCACTTGCATGCGGAACTGGCACATCACCCATAAGCATCTTATCTCTTGCATGCATGCTTAACGCTAAGACAGTATCATCAGGACAAGCTCCCATCTTTTATAGGAGGAAAACGGGGCTCATCTGCTCTCAATATCCTTAAGAGGAGTTTCTGGAATCAGATTTAGCCATTCGTCAAAGTGTCCTGTTGATTGAATCAAATAGAAGAAACAGAGGAAACATAGCTCGGCAGACACATTATCCTCGAATGAAATGAAAAATAAGAAAAGTTTTGACATGCGATCTTCAGATCGATCATTGATCAGAATGGTAACAAAGCAGATCAAGTACATAATTATAGCAAAACAGGGCGATGATAGCATGACTCTTCGGACAGACAACTGAAAACTACCTAAACTCGAGACTTAAAAGTCCTATTAAATATAACTAATTGACAGATACGGGCAACCTGACTATTTCCATGACGTTCTCCAGCTTCTAAGGGAGAGCAGAAGAGTGTTCTCACGGGTCTTTATTCTGCTGATCTTACAAAAGGCTTCTTGAACTATGGATAGATTGGGTTCACATGGGTTGGTGAAACAAAGTTAGGATCAAAGGCCTTTCTACACAAATTAGTAAGGTAATACAAACAGGGAATTACTTCCATGGAGTGCTTGACATGGCTGGTGGATTGCTGTTACCACATGCACCTGTACTATGGTTCAGTGGGCTTCCTGCTCCACCAGATGATTCGCTAAGGGTACCGTGAGATGGGCTGCTTCCACCAGTTAGTCCACCAACAGGTGCGAGCTTTTTTGGTGCTGAATAATGTCCCATGTGGTTCACTGGTTTCCGTTCTTTCTGCCCATCAGCAATAAAACTTCCTGCCACCACCTGTAGAGAAAAGCTAAATTTGTTGGTTGCAGACAAGAAAAAATGATCATGTGTTATCAGAAAGATTACTTTGTAATAATATGCACTGACACATTATACCATGCCCCAATAAAACAAATTCCTCACAGAGCAAAGGAAAGGGAAAAAGGCATTTCAAATCCATAACCATCTGAAGATGGCTTCATCAGAACGAAGGAACTGCAAATGTGGTTTTTCCATCTTTCATTGCTAAAATTAAGAGACAGAAGAATCGTACCTGGACAGGGGATGCGGCCGTTAGCAGACCTGCCACACCACCACCAAAAACAGAGCCATCAGGGCCAGAAAGAGAGACACTCAAGCCCCCCGTTCTGCTCCTGTTACCTTCATTTTCTGATAGCAGAAATGAACCGGAAAGTGACAGTATTTCAAATCGACCCTACAAGAATAACAGGGAAAAACAATCAGAAACATTGGTAAAAGAAAGTATACATTGTCTCTAAGGTGCAAGAATACAGGACAACAATGAGGAGACTCAAGCAGCTGAGAATGGTAACCAGAATCCCCATAGGCATACATATTGACAAAATAGAAGTATAAACATTCAACATGTACAGGAAAGTTACTCAGTCTTTTGGCTCTTACATCTTGATCTGGACCAAGATTCAATTTCAGGAGCTCATCACAGGACACAACAGAAGTACAAAATATTCAACACCTAGAGAATCACTCGACCATGAGAATGAGTGTTTTTGGTTTTACAATATAAATTAGAAAAACAAAAAATTATTACAAAGTAAAACAGGTCCAGCGTTTTTAACATTCCAAGAAAAATCTCCTAATTATTACGGTTTGACAGTGTAAGAGGCACAAATTATAAGCCCCTCTAAAGTTGAAAATCATAGTTTGAGGAAAGCTTTAGTTAAAATTTTCACATTCTTACTGACCTCATAAGTTACAGTTCCGCCAGATATGGCAGGTTGGCGGAGGGTCACATTTGATATGGCTCCATTTGCTGATAATATGCAAACAGCCCGAGGACCATTCTGGGAAAGGGACATTATTTTCGAGGACACATCCTGAAAGCAAATTAATGAAGTTAAGGGCATCATCAAAATAGAAAATACCATGCAAAAAATCAACGTAGGCAAGGAATGAAAATGTTAAGTATGATAGATGGCATACCAAAAATTACTAAAAAAGAAAAAAAGAAAGAACGAAAGAAGTAAAATCACCATATCAACGTTCTCTCCTCTTCCTTTTTTCCCCACTTTCTACCCATAGTTAATCTACTAAAATGGTGAAGCAACAGACAATAAATTCATCTTTCCATGATATAGTTCACAAGCAAAGGTATGCAACTCTTTGTGGAGTGATAAAATCAGCATTCACTTTTACCGGTGTAGAACTCAATTAGGTAAAATGAACAAGGAAAGTTACACACAAAGTCGGAGCATTAACAGCAGATGAATGAATTTTGTTCACAATCAGAAAAATAGTCACTTAAACCCGCAATTTGAGTAGGGAAAGACTGGGTAACGTTTTCCACATAATGGATACTTAATTCTCTGTAACTGATTCCGTAATTGCAAGAGCATCCAAAACTTATTTTTTGCAAATTATAATATAACTCAGAACCTGTTTGAGGCTGGCATATGTACGTTGTTAAATTGTCACAAAAGGAAACTCCATGACACGCAGAAATCGCTTTGGATAACAACAATAAAATATAGCGTGACCGAAAAATTGTAATTCTAGCATTGCCAACTCTGAAACTCCAGTATCCCTAATTTAAAAAATCTAAGTGGACAAGAACTCACTTTTGTAAGAGACATTTATTATTACATTTTTTATCACCCAAAAGTAAATTAGTATCGCATTTTTCACCAAACAATGCATAGGATTACCATTTTTAAGCATGGAAAAATGCTTTCAAGACACTTTTATGTGAAATTGAGACAATGTGAGCAATAATGACACCATTCAATTTAAGGAAGGGACAGAACAAACCTCTCCAGCTTTAACAGTGATAATGTGAGGTGTAAATCCAAGTCCAGCAAATCCTGCAGTAAGAAACATAGTTTTGGTTTAATCCGATACTAAGTCATAAATATATATTTTTTTTTTTTGGGTTTATTCAATAATAATAAACTCAGAATAAGCTCAACAGTTTTTTCAGTTGATCGTGTTAACTCGCTATTAAACCATCCATTATTAAAAAAGAAGGTACAGACATGATAATCAGAAGTAAGCACCAAGTTTTAAAAGTGGCCATAAAATAAATGCAGCAAAGGCATCAAGTAATTTTTAGTAACCCCAGAAAGATTCCATACCACAGAATGGCACAAAATTATACTTTTATAAATGTAGAAATTAATTCAAAAGATAAATGTCACCATCATAGTCAACCTGAATTTTAGAAAATGGCCCCCCTTAGAAGAAAACTCTAAATTCACGGAAATATGCAAGCCAAAAGAGGCATATTGGAAAAAAATTTGGTCAAAAAGGAGATTCATAGTGTGGATTATTTGTCATCAAGGTATGCTTAGGATGCAGTGAATCAGATGTAGTTTGATAGAAAAAGTATATAAATAAGACGGTTAACTTTAACCAGGTAAATCATGCCAACATAACCCAAGAGCTAACCTTCCAAATCCCATGAACCCCATTGAGCAATGATCATCATCATCATCAAGAAAGGAAATCACAAAGAGGGTACGAAAAAGGATTTATAAGTATTAATAAAGTGGCTTCTTTTGTGCAGCTAGGACATGGGAATGCATATGGCCTAAAAACACTCTTTCGTGCTCTTTGTTCGTGATTTTTTTTTTTTTTCGCGTTCTTTATCATCTTTCATTCCCATTATACCTTATGCACCAAAAAGCAACAACCAAGCACACAAACCAAACAGCCAGCCCAGAGAAACATGGAACACCACACCTCATTGGACCATATGAAATGAACAAGTCAAAAGCACCTGTTCCTCAAAGGCCGGTAACTTTAAATATTCCAAATTCACCATGTGGGAGACATTAAAATATTTCAATTAGAATACCAACCAATCATCTACAATGTTTCATAGCAGAATCCAACGCGCATTCCCAGGTCAAATAACTACAAGATCTACAAAATCTTTGCTTTCGAAAATGACACTGAAGCCAGTTTTATCTTGGTACACGTATCATGAGCGTTTATACAGTATAAAAACAGATTGCAACGTAGTTCTCCAACTTTGACATACCTAAAGCTTCCAATTGATGTTTTCTCCCCGACCCGGGAGGTCTTCCTCTGGGCTTCTTCATAGAATTAGCAGGTGAAACTGAACCCGGAAGATTCCCATTACCGCCAGGAAGACTCACACTGGCACTACCACGGCTAGGTGTGGCACCAGGTGGAGAAAATCCTCCACTTGGTGGTCCAACACTAATAGGAGTTCCACCAGACACTACTGCCAAAGCGGCAGTGCCGTCCGGCCCATATTTCCTAGGTCTCCCTCTCTTTTTCTTAACTGGCTGCTCGCCACTAGGACCACTACTACTAGTAACAGCCGCGTTCATATTAATGCCAGGTGGCACCACCGTGGGGGGAGCACCACCACTTGACACGGGAGTCGATGCATCAACACCGACAGCTGCATTGCCGTTTCCGGCAACAGGGTAAGTGGGGGTAGCCGATGCGATGTGTTTATAAAAAGGTATACCGTCTGCATTATACGCTGAGCGCATGCCTTGTGCTCCTGGTTGTGAGGTCACTGAGAAAGAAAAGGGTTCTCCTCTAGTGGACATGATACCTGTTTCTGATTCTCCCATACTCTAAAGTTTCAATCTTTCTATATTTTTTTCAGTACTAAAGACCCTGCCCAAAAAAAGGAAAAAAATAAAAATAAAAAGCCACAAGATTAGCAAAATACCCAGAATTCAGATCAACCAGAACCCAAACTCCCGAAAGATCAGATGTTTACACATACCCTTTATCACTAAAGAAACATTCCCACTATTTCTGTAGCTATATCATCGTAAACCCTGCAATTTCTCAACTCCATAAGCAAAAATCTAGGAAAGCTTTTATACGGTAGAAAATCACTGTACTTTCTGCGAGACTAAAAACCCATGAAAACCCTAGAAATTTCAAACTGACTATGAGTTAAATCCCTTAAAAGGATGAGGTTTCTACACTTGGGTAGTGTAGATTACTTCAAGAAGACCAAGACAGTACACTTGTGAAGCAGAACACGACACTTCACTGAAAAGTTCGATTGCACGATCTGCTTCGAATTTAAATAAATTCTAGGTCAAATTCAAGTCCGAGGACTATGAACTTGCTCCTTTTAACCAAAAATTCTGGTTTGATTTTACTGTGATTTGCTATAACTTTAAGCTAAATAGCTTAAGAAATTGAGGACAAAGAAGATGAATTTTGAGTTGAATGACAGATTTTCGAAATTTAACAGCAGATCAAGTAAAAATTAAGCTTGAAGTTAAAATCTTTGGAGAAAATTTGAATAAATTCTTTATTTCTTAAAAAAATAATTTTTTAAATAATTAACATTAAATTCTCCAAATTCCCAGGAAAAATAGAAAAATACCAAAAAAAAAATAAAAAGATAAACTTACCAATAAATCGGGAAAAAAAGTAGAGATGGACGATTTCCGGAGAGGGAAAATTTTCTAGGGTTTCGAGAGGAATAGAAGAGGCGCAACAAATGCTTTTTTTTCTCAAGGGAAAAAATGGGGATTTCTAGATATTTATTTATACACTAATTCTTTTATGTTTTCTTCTTCTTCTTTTCAGATATATTTTTCCTTTTTTTCAGTTTTATTTACAAGAAGAAGTAGGTGAAATTAAGAAAGCCAATTTTCAAAATAGTCTCACGGTAAATTTTACTATTTTTTCAGAAATTTCTTTAAAAGAAAAAATTCCAATGATTATTACTTTACTAGTGTGATTGCAAAAGAAAACAAAAGACATAACTTTTACTATTTATTTACTGATTTAAATGGTTATTTCTAAAATTTTGATTTGTTGCTTTTCGCATACTTTGTCTGATTAACTGGGACTCAATAAAAGTTAAGAGCTACTGGAGCTAACTAACTATTTTAGTAGTGCCCTAAACCTTTTAGTTGCTATAACTTCTTTTTCTTTTCCTTTAATAGTTGATTTTTTTCTTTTCTTTTCTTTTTTTATAATTGCTTATATCATAAGTTTCCCAATAATATCTTAGTCTGATTAACTGGGACTCAATAAAAGTTAAGAGCTACTGGAGCTAACTAACTATTTTAGTAGTGCCCTAAAGCTTTTAGTTGCTATAACTTCTTTTTCTTTTCCTTTAATAGTTGATTTTTTTTCTTTTTTTTTTTTTATAATTGCTTATATTCATAAGTTTCCCAATAACATTTTACTATACAACACGATTTTTTTTTTATTTTATACTTTTTTTCCTCTATATAGGTGGTAAAAAAAAATTCATGCACCACACGAGTGTCTTAAAATAGTAAAGTATCTCTCCATTGTTTCATGAGAAAGCACAATTATTAAAACATCCTAATCCTCTATATTTTTCCTGAAAAGAGTTACGACGATGCGCTCGAGACATATTTATAAAATAAGAGTAGTACGATGAGAAATGATAATTTCATTATGATATTGAGATAAAAAGGTAAATAAAACATGGTTTTCTTTTCATCGTATGAACAGTAAAATAAATTAATAAAAAAACCTTAAAGTGATATTTTTGGTTTTAATATTATAAATATTAGTGTGAAATCTCATTGTTAAGTGTTCCATATATATTGTGAGAGACTGTAATAGTAATTTATAAGATCATGATTATAAATATCTTATTAACATAAATTTGAAATTTTTTGGCCAAATACTTAAAATAAATCCATTAATATTGATTGACTTGATGGTATTAAGAATTCGATTCTAATACTAGTTTGTCGAAGAAGATGAAGAATGTTACTAGGTGATCTCATGTGAATTATAGGAGATTATGGTACTAATTTATAAAACTGTCATTATGAATATTTTACTAACATAATTTTAAAACTTTTTGACCAAATAGTTGAAATATACCTATTATTATTTGTTAACTTGACTATTTTTTATTTGAGGCATTACAATTACTAATGTTATGTAACCATGATGTGTATGATTTAAAAAAAATAAAATATAGATAATATGTTGAGATAAAATAATGTCACTAGAATCTTAAGATAAGAGGAAAAAGAAGAAAAGAAAAGTGGTTTATCTGAATTAGCATGGTTCTTTAAGGAAAGTTATCAGTAAAAAAAAATTTGCAACCATCAATTTAAATTTTTTTGTTTAATCATATAAACCTATCTAGATTAAAAAGAAAATAAATTTTATAAAATGTTAGATATTAAAATAGTGCATTTTATAAATATATGATGTGCCGTACTTTTATATCAATTGTAATTTTAAAAAAATCTTTATAATTAGAGATTAATTTAATCTCAACTTACTGTATCGATTAGTCTCTGTTCCTCTTTTCGACATCGAATCCTAATCGGATTTAGCGAAACCTAACTACGACTAGTCAAGGAGTGTGATTTTTACCATTTTGTATTAAAATTAAGAGTTGCTTTTACTATTGAAACATCAAATAATAGAATTACTTATTCATATCAACCTCGATTTTCTATTGCTTCTACTGCTTTAATAGCAGGATTTTATGAATAAATATCATATTTTTTAGTTTTTTAAGCTTTAAATTTAAAATATTTTTATACAAAGGAATGGCGGATATGTCATTTTTAATTCATAATGGTGTTCAATACAATTAAATGCGTTGATTCGTCGTGCCTCGTAATTATCGCTGCGAGCGACCACACACGGAAGACTTATTTCTGTGTGGATATAAAGTCGTGAAGTACCGTGTTTGGTGATTTTAGTTGGCCCACCATAAAGGCTAGATAGCATTTAATAAGGGGAAAAAAAATCCAGAGCGAGCTCTATTAAAGAAACTTTTCATACCAGCTTGGAGACTTTAAATCATAAATTTTATCGATATTAGGAAATTAGACATCTCAAGATCGAGTTTTGCTTTAAAAATATTATTTTTAAGAAAAAAAAAAATGTACTTACACAATAAATTTTAGATTTTTCCTCATTTTCATTATTGTTAGTGTATAAGATGAATATGATAAAGATATGAAAGTTATCAAGAAATTTATCATGAAGTACAAACATAATGTTATAGTTACAAAAACAATAAAAGTGGTCGATTTTTATGCAAATATCATAAATTTTAAACGTACAATTATTGATTTCCCATGAATATATTTAAGTAAACCTCTAACGCTTTGGAGAAAATGCAATTCAATGATTTGAATTATCAAACTTTGGGATGTGGACAGACTTGAAGAGCCGTCGCCCGGAAATTTTATGTAGTATTTTATTAGTTAGTATTCTGAAAATTTATTTGGTTAACTTATTAAAAATATATATTTTTCAAACATTTGTTATAAAATACCTTATCAATTTTATCAATTTATGTGAAGTTTCTTAAGGCATTTGATTAAGAAATCATTTCTTTTTGTTTATATTTACAAGATAAGATTATCCTTCATTTTTACAATATTTCTATTAGCGTGTCTCTTGCTTTTTATATGTTTGACAAATAATATGTCTTGCAAACGTAAACAATAATGATCGACCGTCTTGTAAATATAGCAGACTGATTGTCACGGCACCCATAGAATAGTCACTATGCAAGTAGAAATTTTAGTAACTGTACTAGCATGCATTAATATATTTTCCTATGTTACTAAGAGTTCAATATTATATTTTCATAATATTATGTCTTATTTTGTCACACTTTTAATGGAATAAATGTCAAGATAATATTATGATTT
Organism: Lumnitzera racemosa; assembly: GCA_024138005.1. Lineage (NCBI taxonomy): Eukaryota > Viridiplantae > Streptophyta > Magnoliopsida > Myrtales > Combretaceae > Lumnitzera > Lumnitzera racemosa. The sequence goes on along the minus strand of JAMXBC010000001.1, from coordinate 110,279,569 downwards.
ATACTTTAATTTTACCATATTTTACAATTATATATTTAAAATTTCGATTTATTTAATTATATACTTAATTAAAAATTTAATTATTATAATTTACACTTCAATTTACTTTAATTCACATTATTGTTTCGATTAATAAGATCAATCGGTGGAGTGGTCGCTTATGACCTTAAGAAGATCGTGCAACCCCCTTAGGATCGTACGCAGCCATGTATGGCTGCTAGTGAGTCTCATAATCCATATTTTTTAAATGGATCATAACTTACTAATATATAGGAGGCGGCTAATGGCCAATGACCAATAGCCACCTGGTAAGGGTTGCATGACCCCTTTTACTGACGTATACAACTATTTTATTAATTGATCATACTAATTGAACTAACGATGTAAATTAAAATTAATTAAGATTAAACAATAACAACTAAATGTTCAATTTGATGTATAATTAGATAAGTAAAAAACCGAGATATAAACTGTGATATTTACTTAATAAAGGGCTCATAACACATATTGTAATTGCAAGGATAAGTGAGTTTATACATATTGACAATAATTGCCGAGGAAAAGGATTATTATATGTTGATATCATTCTTTCCATGATATTATTTCATATTTTACACAAGTTACATATATGAATGTACATTAGATATATATATGTATGTATGTATGTACGTATTGTCTATATGATCTAATCGATAAGAGTTTAAAGAAAATTGAGCTTTACGCTTGATGTTTGGCTTGCAATAAGTGACACAGTGAGGGATGCTAAGGTGTTGTCTAATGTGGCCACTCTGATCTTTAAGTTAAAATAAAGTCATTGAGAGAATAAGAGAGCTTATAGTGTAAAGGGAAAGCTAAGTATGCTAAATGATAAAGTGGTTTACCATTGAAAGGTGACTTAGTAATTATAGAGGAGAGTTGCCGGAAGTTAAAAGACAGTTAGTGGGCAAGTGGCACATCCATAAGTTGAAGGTAGTGGAGTCGTACAATTTGACATAATCCTAATTTGTAGGAGATGGTTACTAACTTAGTCCCTAAGCCTTATCTATTGTCTTCTAGCTATTGTAGGTTGTAGTAATTGGGCAATCCGTGTAAAGGGCCTAAGCGAAGATCAACTAGGTGGATAGGGAGACTAAGTCTAAAGAGAGGCATACTAGGGCACAAGTCTAGATAGATTAACATAGGTTGAAGGGATCTAAGCCCAAAATATCTTATTAACACTTGTCTCCTACCTTTTCCCCCCTAAATCTCTGCACAGTCTTATTGCTGTTAAGGAGGCAAGGAGAGAGGAAAAATGGGTCCTTTAAGCACATGATTGAACTAGACCCAGAATTCTCACATCAACATGGCGGTGCAAGGGGTAAACTATCGTGCCAGCACCTCTAGAGAAGTAATCGACATGGCATGTCCTGGTTCTAAGCTGAAAGGATGCTCGATGGAGTAGTTTGAGTTGAACACAATGCTTAATGGAGTCATCTGAGCTGAACACACCTTGGGCCAAGTTAGACAAGGCGATCTGAGCTACCTGTTCCCTAGGGCGAGCTAAGTGCTCAAGTTTTGAGGTGAAGGTCAAGAAGACCAACCTCTTTGTACTATTGGAAGTGTTAAGTAGAGGAGGTGATCCTAGCTGTCAAGGCAGGCAGGGCCAAGCTGTCAATGGTATAAACGAACTAAGTTGATATGTCCATGTTGGAGTGTAGCGCTACGGAAGTGCCGTAGTAGACATGGAAGCCACAGGCACCTTGGTAAAACTTCTTAGGGAAGATAGCCTTTTGAATTCTTATATTGATGTGTGTTTTCATGGTGTAGTTAACGTAACATGATAGCTATCATATCTGTACAATCGTGCATGCGTCTGCAGTTGTCTTGCCATCTGAATGATGCAATTTGATCAATGCCATTGCTACATGTTCGCATCGTGGTGTGGTAGGGGATTTATGTTTATACAAATCCCTATAACAGTCTATTCACTTTCTTAAGCTTTCAGCTTATAAATACCATCGACCTTACATCGGTAACTCTTTCGCAACTTTTCATATCTCACTTGCTTGCTTTGACTTCAGAGCTTCCTTTCTTCTTCTACTTCTTTCTTCATCAACAAAGTTCTCCCTTTTTTGCTCTTTATCATCATATCAAACATCTCAAGAACAAACCCAGGTGAAGTAGCTTTACCTAAATGTAACCTAACATCTTTAGACTCCGAGGCAACAAGGAATGCTACCAAATGAAAAGTGACAAAAGGACTTCATCGTCTGCACTGGCATAGGTGGACAAGGAGGAGGTTAGAGGCGTTTGATAGGGTAGAGGTTATAAGGGCCCTCTTACAAGACATCTATCTATGCAATCACTTGTTGATAGCCGTTGATACGTATTAGAGGCCTGAGGTTGATAAGGGCCTGAGTGGTTAGGTAAGCAAAAGCAAACCCACTATAATAAATTGTATCCATAGTAACTTTATTGTGGGTGATTTCCCTAGCATAGTGGTCTGTTGAAGTAAGATGAGAAGGTGGCCTTGCTGTTAGGGAGGTAGTTCGTAGTGTACAAGAAGTCCTTCGAGCATTAGATATGCCTCCCTTTCACGAACTTTAAGAGGGAGCTATTCGATTATCAACGATGCTGCCCGGCTCATATACCTCTCAATGGATGGAGGTTGTTAAAGACATTCCAAGCCCTGTGTAAATATTTAGTGGTAAGGGTAACTCCTGAGCTCTTCAATTATTTTTATTTGTGGATGGCGTTGAATAGGTAAACCTATCTCCAAAACCGCCTAAACAAGAAGCTACTTGGGGGTATAGACTTATCTATAAAGAACTGGCAAGATGAGTTCATAGTGGTGGAGCTACTTGAAGAGGAAAACTTATGGACTCAATGGACTCCATTGGTCCAAATTAGGACCTAAAAGAAAATTGACCCGTACGATGCCGAGGCCATAAGAGAGATCGAGGCTTTGTGGCTTTAAGGCATGACAAAGAAATTTATGCCGAAGATACAGTGTGGATGTACTTTACTAGACCGATCTTTAAGCTCTTCTCGAGCATGGAGATGGCTGTCATGAAAAAGTGACTAGAAGGTACAGGTTTGTCCTCGGCATGAATTGACTCCTTTTTGTGCCAACATAAGCTTACATAAAGTTATACTTTCATTAGCCATATTTTTTAGGAATAGGGAGTTGTCCTTGCCCGTGTTGGTTACAATAGAGTTTGTGAATACTTATAATATGTTTGCATTCTATTGAAACTGCTTATTTGTTTCTCTACAAGTGAGAAGCTGGCCATCTTTGCCCTCTTGCCCAAGAAAAGCGTCCAAGAACTGGCTTAGCATTAATAATCAAGGAAGGTTGTCGACCTAAAAGGTCAGGTAGCAAAATCAAAGGTGATAACAGAGGGGACTAGTAGAACAAGGTTGTCTGACTTGCTTCAAGGGATCCTAATTAGCACCCCTTTACCCATCACATAACCCATTTCCATAGTGGCTCCTTTTTGTGAGTCCATTGTCATCACAGAGGAGGAGGCTAAAGATAGAATGCAAGAGGTAGTAGAACTCCTTCCTCCTTCTAAGGACAATGTAGGGGAGGAAGCAGGGCTTAGAAGAAGAAGGCCCTCAAAGAGAGTGAATCAGGTACGCCAGACCCAAAGAATGGAAAAGTGTTAAGACTGTATGAGAAGCCTGTCTCAACTTGATGCCCCTTTAGTAAGCCATATCTTGTGATGGACTAGATGGTTGAAGCCTAAGCAAAAGCCTTAAAGAAGCATTAGAAGGCAAACACTGTCCCGAATAAATATAAGGAAATTTTATATGAATCCTAAGACCCTCACCTTTATGTAGGTGACTTTGAGATGTCCACCCAACAATACAGGGGAAAGTTCTACAAGCTTAAGTGGGATGTCCAAGCTGGTGATGTGACCCTGTGCAACTGAGCACTTCGCTTACAGGTCTCAATGGAGTCTTTCATTCCTGCTAACTATAAAGCCTTAAACATGACATCAGGGCCTTTAATCGAGACCACCATCAAACGAGTGGGCTATCTTAGCTCGTTAGGCCGTTAGGTAAGTTTTCATTTATTTAAGTTGTCGTATTTTACAATGTTTTTTTTTTAATTTCCTACTAATTGCTTGTGGTGTAACCCTTATGTTGTAGTACCATAGCCAGGTGCTATTTTACATCACTCGCTACAACAATCTACTAGGAGAGGTAAAGGACCTTCGATCAAACATGCTTTATGTACAAGAGGGTTACAAAGATGTGAAGTCCTCTTGTAAGCATTATTATAAGAAATTTCAAAAGGCCAACATACGTCTTCTTCATTCCCATGTGTAGAAAACAACTCTGAAGACCGAACTAGAAGAGGAGAAAGAGAAGCAAAAGGAAGCCTAATGGGTACTAAGGAGGTTGAAACCCTTAAGAAGCAGTTGGAGGGGGAGTAGAAATCCAAAGCGGAACTCCTTAAGAAATGGGAGGAGCAAAAAGAGGCCAACAATAACTTAGAATGATGCAATAAGGAGTTAAGTACATCGGTCTACAGATAGCAGGTTGAGTTGGCAATAAAGGTGAGTAAAAGTGAAGGCGATAAAAATTACGTACTAAATCTAGCCAGTCAAAAGACAAAGTTGGAGTGGAGGGTCAAGCATGTCAAGGCTAACAAAGAGGAGATGTAAGCTCTAATCACCAAGCTTGAGAGTGGAAAGGTCGTCCATTCCAACTGTTGAGTAGACAGATCTAAGTGGTGGGATGACAAATGTGAGAATATCTTCATTGAAGCAGGTCGTCACTTCAGGGGCGTAGTTCTTAAGAAGTACCTAAGCCTCGACTTAGGCTTCTTATACTATTTAGACAAGTTGAACCATGCAGAGAAAAGTGAAGTGAAGAATAAGTAAGAGGTGGCCACACCTACTGTCAGGATTGGCCAAGATGTTCTTACATTTTCCTCTACTCCAGCGGCTCCATAGGAGGTCACCTTTGATGAATCATAAGGGGAGGATTAAGGTTAAGGTGGCCTTCTTGCTGATCTGAAAAACTAGGCTCCTCATTCTTCCTCGACCCCAGGCTCAACAGATCAAACGAGTTAGCCCTTCGAACGGATTGGCGTGCTAAACTTCTCAAAGGTACTAGAGTTGGCTAATCCAAAGTGATGAGCTATTGTCTTTCTTCTTCTCTCTCTCTTTTTATTGTACTTAATTGGATTTTCATAAAAGAAGTTTCTATAATAGGCCGATATGCCACCCTTTATGCTTGTGAACATTTGATGGAATCAAATGAAATTCTGGACTTCCAATTTGCATTTTTCTCTACTTATATTTTTGGTTTACTGACGCTCACATGACTAAATGTTATACCGATGTTCGCGTGTTCATAACTAGTAATTTAGTAGGGGAGTTAGTTGCTCCTTTAGGACTGCTTGGCCGTTAGAGGCCAAGGCCGCCCTATTCTTAAGGAGGAGCTAGGGTTGTTCTCCTTAAGGCTCCTTAAGGGACCTTCAATTGCTTATAACTTAAGTCATGTTGCTTAGGACTATTTAGCTATTTGTAGCTTAGGTCATATTAAGGGCCAAGCTCATGGTATTCCAGTAGGCATTGTAGAAGTTCTTTAATTATGCAAGAGGTATTTCCCCTTGAGGTTACTTAATAAGGGCCAGGTCAGTGGTGTTCCAACTTACCCATGTTGTGGGAGTCTCTCAGTTGTGCAAAGGGTGTTTTCCCTCACTTAGGTTATCTAATGAGAGTTAGGTTGGTGGTATTCTAACCTACTTATGCCTAAAGAGGGGTATAATGGTTCGTTTACCCTTTCAAGGTTAAGACAAAGTAAGAAAGTAAGAAAGAGAGGCAAAGAGATAGAGAACGAATACAATACTTGGAGAATAAAACTTTTATTAATAAATTTGCAAAATGTTTACAAGGGATTATACATTATGCTAATCAAAATAAGGTCAAAGATTTTTAGCATTCCAATAAGATGAGCTCACTATCCAACTTTTCCAACATGTATGCTCCCTTCCCTAAGTTTTCTTTTACGTTGACTTAGTCATCTTAATTAGAGGCCAACTTCCCCAATCCTTCACTCGAGCTAATAGCTTAGAGCTTTCGGCAAACCAGGTCTCCTTCCTTAAACTCTTTGTGTCAAGCCTTCTTGTCATAATATTTAGCCATTCGGTGTTGGTAAGAGGCTACTCGGTGTTGCCAGGATGCTACCTAAGTCGTTGCAAGGTCTCCAATTTCTTCAATGATATTTATGCTAGCTTATAGTAAGGACTCATTTAAGATGGCATTAAAGGATTAAATCTGAATATTTGGAAGCTCTAACTCAATGGGGAGGATTGCTTTTAAGCCAAAGGCTAGGCGAAATGGGGTTTCATAAGTGGAAGTGTAGTAAGCAATCCTGTATCCCCATAAATTATTGGGTAGCTCATCTCTCCACCTGCCTTGAGCTTGGTCAAACCTCTTCTTGAAGCTCTTAAGGATGATTTGATTGGTGGCCTCGACCTATATGTTGGACTAAAGGTGTGCAACCGAGGTCAAACCTAGTAGTTTTTTCTAAAATTTTCATATCGCGTATGCACTCATGATATAAAGACTGCCTTATAAATTAGAGGTTGTAAGACTCTAACTGGTAAGTTTTTAAGGGTGTTTATTCATTTTACTTATGTTTACTTAATTATATAAGCAACTTAGGTGACCCAACAATCAATAATCCACAATCCACCAAGACCGTAGAGAGTTGAAATCACCCATTAAATAATAGAATGAGATAATTTAACTTCTACAACATCAAGAGTTACTAAATATTATAAAGGTTTCACTTAATTAATACAGTTTACTAGAGTAATCTTATCTGTCTAATCTAGCTACTTAAGGAATACTCTGCACTCTAGCCAATTCTCAGCTTTTGGTTACCTACAAAAGGAAACTGTTGGAGGATGAGCAACCATTGCTCAATGAGTTCATATCTTATCACTAACATTCAAGTAAGTTATCAAGCATTATTAACAAACATATAATTTAGATACTTATAAAATGAATGCATACGCGATAAATGTAAGGAACATATCTATGGGGCTTCGGCACCATGGAAGGTGTAGATTTGTATCGTCTATACATTGATTTTCCTCTGTACTTAACCGTACAGGGCACCTTACCTTACCCACATAAGCTATTTGTGGGTATCGTCCCAACAAACAAAACTTAACAATTACCTTAGTCGAAAATACAATACTAATCAATTAGGTAGACCCCATCTAGGGCTATCTACTATCAACAAATCCATACATTGCCCCATGGGCTAAACCATGCGAGTCTCAACTTGGGTTACTCGCTATCAATCAACTAAAGATAGTCTACTAGCTTTGCTTCAACAAGTAAAATGTCATAGGAGATTACTATGAGTACTTACTAAGTTGATAAATCTTTCTTTGAATCATAAAGCGTTTCAAAAAAGTATTTTAGCAAAATTTTTTTAGTAAACCCGGCAAAGCTATAGACATCACAGTCCGCAAATAATGGATCACAGACATGCAACAAGTATATCTGGTTATTTTAGCCAAATATTTAAACTTACTAATTTTAATAAGGCGATCATACAAATGTTGGCATACAAAACAACCAATTCTTCAATAGACAACTAAGTGTAAACAATAGGACATCAAGTAATTATCAAACATAAGCAAGTAGTAATTCGTTGAAACTCTCTCACCTAGCCTACTTACCTACTTGTCCTAACCTTTGGGGTTCCTGAATTAGAATTTAAGCTACCTAAGACATAATAATAATGTATATGTAAGTAATTGCAAGAGGGTTTTTTTTTAAAAACCTAAAAGTTTACCTAATTATTGAAGCTCACCTTAATCTCCTTGTACAATTAAAATTTATTTTCACTCTAACTTCTTTATTTTAAGTCAGTTTTTCACATTCTTATAGTCAATTTCATCATTTTTGAGTGTTTTTTCATTTTGGCAAGGTTTTTTTTTTTTTTAGGGGTAGGAGGGGGGTGGTGGTGGGGCTTTAGGTTCAGCAAGTTTTCAATTTGGATCTTATAAGTTCGTGCACCTAAAATGTAAGTTTAGTCACATTAGGGTTTAGGCTTAGTTTTTTTTATCTTGAACCTTACACTTGATATTTTTTGCTTCCTTTTAAGTATTTTTAGTGGACTTTTTTTGCCTAACATTTTAAATTTTCATCTTAGGCCTTACCGTTACTCTTATGGGCCTAAATAGACCTTTTTCTTAAGTTTAAGACTTCAACTCATGAGGGAGCTCATAGTGGATGTCTTGGATGGGCCTTAAGGTTTAGTAGGCCTTTTGAATATCTTCCTTTAAGTCTTTTTAAGTTAGGTTTAGATTTGTTCATGTATTATTTAGGCTTGTATTTTGGCTTTTTTAAGGTTGTTTAGGCTCATTTTACAATTTAGGGCTTGAAGCCCAATCTTACTTGCCTTTTTGGACATAAGCTCATCATAGGCCCTAAGTTTAGTTCACTTTTCGCAAAGTTACAGATTTGGTCATCTATAATTAAGTGGACTCAAGGCTCAGTTTGTTGATCTTTTAGTTAAATTTAGGCCTAGTTCATATTTTAGGGCCCATATCTTAACTTTATCCTAATCCAATAGGCCTAGTAGTTTACTAAAATGATTAAATGACCCATTTTATCATGAGTTATAGATCTATTACTAATGGTTCATTGGGTTTCAAGTGGGTTTTTGTAAACCTAATGTCCATTTTGGGCCTGACTACTCACTATAGACTTTGTTTAGCCTCTTAACTTGCAAGATTAAATCATAAATCCCAATTATCTTTAATTAATCATGTGATTAACCCATTAACATTTTACAACATGTTTGAGATGGTTTAAGATGGTTTAAGATGATTTCTAAAGTTTTCTACACATCATGTACTCAACTTGCTAAAACATGCATCAAACTAACACTAAAATGCACCTAAAACTATTTTCTACTAAAATAAACATGAAAAATAAAATATATATATAATATAGTAGGAATATACGTTCATGTGTTTCGGCCTTACCATAGGAATGAAGATATAATGATGATTCTTCTACTTTTATTCAAGTTATCATCTTAATATAATTTATATGCTTCTAAAGTTACATGTAACATGTTTACTACACTAAAAATCTAAGAAAATACACATGCATGAGCATATAAACATAGTAAACAAAGGTGACATTTTAATAATTTCTTCCTTAGTTTTTAAGCCTAGGAATCATGCTCATAAACTCAAACTAGAAAGAAAACTGAAAAGGTGCAAGTTTACATCGGTAGGAATTTAAAGGATCTCATTTAATTTCATTTTTGGAAAATGAAACAAACTCCTTTGGTCAAGGATATTTATCAGAAAGAAGGGGGGAGGAAAGAGGATTTAAATGCAAGTGGTTTTGTGTCGTTTGGAGTTGGTGGTGGGGAGATATGGCTTAAGGCATTTGGGTGTACAACCAGGTCTGAGAAGCTTATTCTTGTTTCCTTTCTTTTCTTTTGTTTTAAATTATGTGTTCAGAGATTATTTCTAGGGTTTTCTAGAGAAGAAGATGAAATAAAAATGCAGATGGAGGCGTAAAAAAATGGGTTGATTATAAGTGGGTGTAGTGGGGGACAAATCCCTTTTCATTCTTGGTTGCATGGTATAAGCATAAATGAAGACCAATTTGCTTTTTTTATGATTTTTTCCAATTAAGGTAATGATTTCTCTATTCAAGGTGAGTGGTCCTTTGTTTTCCCAACTAATTATCTTGTCCTATATAGTTAATTATGATTATCATTAGCTAATTATGATGCATAAATGCATATAGATAATTATAATGCAATTCAAGCTTATGACTCTAATTACTAGTGTAAATGATCATAGTTAGATATAGTCTAGGGTTTTTCATATTTAATTAAGTTAATCAAGCTTATCAGATCATGTTAGCTAATTGATTTAAGGTTTCCAAGAGTTGGAATTGATCATTAC